>PPIM02000004.1:600000-1115028 GCA_003705435.2 Saturnispora zaruensis | reverse complement strand
CATGGCAATTATCAGGTGCAGTTCTTATCGTTGATATCCTTGCTACCTGTTTCACTTTGTTCGGTTGGTGGTCCCAAAACTGGAATGACATCGTCACTGTTGTCAGAGTCTGGATCTGGTCATTCGGTGTCTTCTGTGTCATGGGTGGTGCCTACTACTTGATGTCCGAATCTCAAGCCTTTGACGACTGGGTCAACGGTAGAAAGAAGGAACAATCCAACAACAGATCTTTTGAAGACTTCATCGCTTCTATGAAGAGAGTTTCCACTCAACACGAAAAGTCTACTTAAATTTAATTTGCCTTCTGTGAACGTTTTATCACACTTTTTGCCCTAATAAAGCTGAAAGAGATATCTTTTATTTAATTTTTTGTTATTCTATTTAATAACCTCTAATTAATCTATAATATTTTGAACTTACAATATATCACTATCAATACTTGCCTTACTAAATCGTAAATTTTAATTAAACTATGAACAAGAAGTAGATATTGAGCCCATTACTTACCATGTCTGTCATGAAATGCTTCCCTTTCGCTTCTCAATAACTTAGAATATTCGTTGTACTTTGTTCTATTTCTAACTTGGTCTATATTTTTAAAACTTTTATTGAAAACTTGATCAACTGTCTTACGGGCATCGTTCATTTCTTCTATGGTCTCCAACGAGTCGTAATCAAAGATCCCAAAGGCCTTCTTCTGAATATCAGAGCATCCAACAAAGAAATCAGCCAGCGCAGTACACTCATCGCTTTGTAATCTTCCGACAGCCTGTAATCTGTCCCAAATGCTTTGCTTTGCCAAGCAGCTGTAAAACTTTGACTGTATTTCACTACAGTTAACCAACACACTTTCCCTAGTGTCATTCTGTCGGCGATACGTCTCAATATCTTGGTTAATGTACTCCCTTGGTGTTTCAGTTGGTTGATGCGGTAACTCGATATACGGTATATCTGCGCCCGGCTTGCTAGAGTTGTCTTTTGCATTTAGTCTTTGCTGGTGTTGTCGTTGCTTAAGCTCTATTTCTTCGTCAACGCTAGGCTGCCTGTGCTGTTCACTTTGACGACGCAAGAGATCCTTGAACTCACGATCACTCAATTGTGATTCCTTAGTTTCAAGATATTGCGCTAAGTCTGACGGAAGCTCACTTGTCGGTGCAGTTGATCCTCCCTCCTTTGCTGGTGTTGCATCAGAGGTGTCAGTCTTGCTGCTTCTCCAGAAAAATACCATTTAGTGGATGATCACTTAACACTATATCGTAATTTGGAAAGAGCAGTTTCGCAAGCGATTTTTATCCCATCTTTTCTAAAACTAAGCTACACTTTTTAAATGTCATAAATGTTCATTCTTCAAATTAGAAGATATTTTGGTACGTCTATATAAAGAGCTTATCTTTCAATTCCATATCTTTACCAAGTTAGCATTGCTGATGCGGTCACTTTCTTGAATCAGATCATAACGAATATCTTCATTCAATCCTAGCCAACTCAATGGCTCTGTCTCCGGTAACTCACTTACCCAACTCTTGATGACTTCACCATCGTAGTAATTCACAGGGGCATATAACTCGCTGCCTGTACCCGCTAGTAAATTATACCCGTCAAACATCTCAGAGACAAACAGGCGCTTGGCCAAATCTGTAATAATCTTCTTATCGTTTACATTGTCAACTTTGCCACCAAATAGAATTGAGCCTACCATTTCAACAATGATATCAAATGGAATGATACCCTCCACATACTTCTTGTTAAACGTGCTCATCAAATCTTTTATGAATTTCATAGCAACTAGCAAATCAGTCTCATTTAGTTCATATTCTTGGGTAAACACCAATGGTGTATATTTTAGCTTTTCCACTATTAAAGTGTAGAACCAGGTAGTGGTTAAGAAAAGCATTCCAAGCTCTTTTGGGTTCACTTCTGTCAGTATGTTATAACTGTAATTTGGATTCATCAAATGAGAAGACATAATTTGTTTCACGCCCCTCTGAACTTCGAAAGCTATCTGCTTACAGGATTCGATAACTGCAACTGGTATCTCTCCACCAAATTTAGTTGTTAAAAATAGTTTGAATTTTGTTGATTTGTTTTGACTATTGAGATCAAAAATTAGTTTTGGCATAGATTCAAGCAATTCCAACGATAATTCGATGTTTTCAATAATGACCCATTTGTCATTTTCAGCACCATTATTTATTTTACTTTTGGCAATTTGGAACCCTCCTATTTGACCCATGGAATACTTTTCAACTTTAACATTAATTGACCTTCCTAATTGTTCTATGAATACAGATGGATCAAACCCGTCAGGAGATCTCACCAATAGGAATTGCCCATCTGCAACACTATTGGCAACAGAGCAGTTTTCAAATTGTATTTCGTTTGGGATTACATTATGCTTTGCTGAGATTTTATCAAAAACTTTCTTGACAGTACTTCTATCAACTTCTAGTAAACTTGTAGAAAGCTCATAATATGCCCTTTCAATAAAAGCGTGTAGTAGCTGCGCCAAATCATAGCCCTTTTTTTCTGTTAAAACAGCTTGAAGTATTTTTTGAGATGTTTCTGTGGCAAACCAGTACATTTGATTAATTTTCCAAAGAGACCTAACCATATTGGTTATATCGACATATAATTCACCCAAGGGTCTAAATTTGGTAATAATGCTATTGAGGTTATCAATAACTTCATCAAGCTCATCACTTTTTATTGAAATGTCAATTGACTTCTTTTTTAAAAGCTCCAAATTTTGCAGCAAATCTTCATTTTCAAGAATATTTTCTTTACTTGCATTTATTGTATCTAGTAAATCGTTTTCGTAGACTCTTAGACGTCCTGTATATTCGTCTTTCATTCTAATTAATGTATATCTTTTCGACTCTATCTCAGGATTTTCATTTTTCAAAACTAAATTTAGAGCTTCATTTCTTAAAGTTTCATTGGTTAGCGTAAAATTCAAAAGCTTCATACGGTTTTTCAAAAATGGCATAACTTTGATATTCTCATCTTTCGTATGAATAAACAATCGGAAATTCGAATTGAAATCAATTTCTTTACTGCCAAGTTGTATTATCTCACGCCCATTTCCAATTAGCCTGATGTCTTTGGCAATCAATCTGTCAATACATGGATCATAATATTCACCGTTTTGAATCAAAATTGAGCCCCCAAATTTAACACAAGTTTCTAATAGATTAATGAACTCAGTATCCAAAAAACTGGTAACTACCAATGACCTTTCCGATTTTTTCAAAAAATCCATCATTTGACATGTTGGATCTATTAATAAAGAGTACAATTCGTTATAGTTTGACTTCATAATGCAAACATTTTCCATAAATTGGTTATCATTAGGCAAATTCAGCTTTTGCCATTCCAAGATTTGCTCAGGGCTTGCCAATTCAAGGGCCTTAAATTTAGTATCAAACCTTATACCAGAATTGGCTAAATGTGTGGCCAAATGAGTGAGTAGTTCATTTCTTTTGGTTTCTAGCAAACTTCCACAGCATGTAGTAAAAACTGCTCCCAAAATGCAATCACCAACTATGAACTCACGCTTTTCATTATATTTGTCGACATTTAAAGTCCATCTTATCCGTTCAGCTTTCAAGCTTTCAAGCAATTTGGTACTCCGGCTAACTTTTAACTCAACATCTTTCATTTCTATTTTAATAGACTCGGTTTGCCTGATCACTTCGCTGTACTTAACTTTATATTCTTCAATCTCCCCTTTTAAATCTGTAATCATACCTTCAATTGCAGCTAATTTACTTTTGCTATCAATCAACTCCAATTCGAGCCTTTTCAATTCTTCTCTTAAAGGTTCAACCTCGGCGTTAATAGTTGCAAACCGCAACTGAGCTTTCACCCACATTAATAAGGGACCTAAAGCCTTAGATGCTCTATTGGCAGAATCGTGGTTATAATTAGGTCTATTCAAATAATGTGCATCCATAAACTTGATCGTTGGAGCAGTCAACTGTGCTTCACCGTCGTAATTAACAATGCTTGTAATAAAATCATCTTGTCGAATGACTTGCTGTACATCACTCCAAGTATCAACTTGATAACCCAAAAGAATACAAACAGACTCCAAAACCATTTTTATTGTTTCAGGTGGATTTCTCATAGCTCTTAATTCAGTTAAATGCTGTTTTTTAATATTTTTGACGCCTTGCTGAGCTTCATAAACTAAAGGTTCAACTTCTCTAAGCTCTCTCCTAACTGAATCTCTTTTTATTCTTATTTTCTCTTCCTGTTTCGCAAAAAGCTTTTTCATTTCCATTGACATATCCTGTTTTCTTTCTGATTCATTCTGATCCATAATCATTTTATCTAAAACCAAACGAGCATCTTGTTCTTTGTCTCTTAATTCTATTGTTTTTTCATTAAGTTTACATGTCAATTTCTTAACTTTAACCACAGTTTCCCGCATTTTATCTAATCCATTCATTGTGTGGTTTTGCTTTTTTTGTATATTAGTTACCTTATCTGTAAACATTTTAACGAAAGCATTCAGCAAGTTCAAAAACGAAATGGAATGCAAATTTAGGTCAATATTTAATTCCAATGAGATATTTTGAATATTGATAAAGATCTCAGTAACAATTTGATGGGTATTGTCCTTATGCATTTTTCCATTATAAGCTTCAAAAGGCAGTCTTTCCAACATTTTTACTGCTATTTGTCTTTGTATTCTTTCATTCCATTCTCCCATCCAATTAATAACACATCTGTTCATCAAAGCATTAGACTGTGTAGATATTGAAGAATCAAATGAGTATGGGTTACTTAACGTAAAAACAACATGAAAATTTTGAGCTATCTGAGACTTGAACCATGCATATAGCTCTTCATTCGATTCCAACATTAATCCTGCTTCTTTTGAAGATTTTGAACATGCGCTCATCAAAGAATCATAATCTTCGCCTTCAAACAACCCTGGTACTTCCGCATTAGCCAACAATGTATTCATTCTTTCTAAAAATGATGTTTCCAAAATTGTAGATTCGTTAATCAAAAGGCATAATTTTTCGTTGGAAACACCGCATCTCAATAAAAGAGACCTCAATGTTTCATCAAAATCAGCCAAAGTATAGTTTCTTGAAACACTCAATTGGCATGTTTTGATACCATTCATCCATGCTACAAATTTGACAATTGTACTCTTACCGCTACCGCTATTCCCCACTAACATTAAATGCCCTTGGGTATTCTTTAAAACTCTATCAACTCTTAAAGCATGATCTAATAAATCATCATATAATATTATTTGAGCACGGGACTCTTCCTCATTGAAAATTTCAAATTTTTGTTTAAGGAATTTCCTTAATGATTCTTTGTCAACAGACTCGTAATCATAGGTTAACCAATCCGAATACAAGATAGGCATTTCTAGTGTTTTTTCATGATTAATATGAGGAAATTGCTCAGTAGCCACATTCCTTATAATGCTTAATACAGAATTTCTATCGGATTCTGTTGCCAATTTATCAAAAAATAATCGTAATCCCTCGTGGGCCCACAATCTCACCAAACCTTCAAGAGTTGAAACTGTTAAAGCTTTCAAACCATGAAAAAGACCTCGAACCCATCTTGTTAATTCTCTAGGAGAAGAGATATAATGCGGCTTATCTGTTTCATGAAATTGATTTCTGTATGCTTCATATACATTGAGCATTGCTTTGGTAATAGAATCAACAAAGCCAAGCAACTCAGGTGCGCATTTGAGTATTGCTGAATTAAAAACAGTGTAAACTTGATTTAGTGACTGTTTACTTGGATAGTCGATCATGAGAACATCAAATACATTTTGAAATCTTTTATTCAAAGCATGACGCGTAAAATCATCTGGTGGATTACAAGCTCCAACAACTTGGATATTACGCAAGTTGACCCATTCCCGCTTCTTTGGGTGCCAAAACCCCTTATTAATAATCAAGCCACGTAAAAACGAAATGACTATCTGTGATTCATATTTATCACGTTTTGGCAAGTTCAGCTCGTCACAAAACACCACAACCCACTTACCAGGAACTGATGGTTTCATCGTTAGTCCAGATAAGGTCATTTGGTATGTTGTTTCATGTTCTAGAGAGTTGATCACTAATTCTGGTACTGTTTCTTTGGAAAAATTCAAAGAAATCAAAGAGAACTCTCTTGATTTTCTCAGAGATGATAAAAGGAGCATCGTTTTACCTGCACCAGGAGGACCACATAAAATCAAGGGTTTTCTTCTTTTCAAAATTTTGAACATATGCGATTCATAGGTAGCTGTGTCCACTGTTGGAATAACGACATCTGGATTAGTAACCATATGAGGATCAGCAATAATAGAAGGAACATCACATGTGATATTAACCCACTGGGACGTTTCTACTGATACCTCACTATGCAAGAGGGGCTGTTTTAGCACACTCAAACCTTCAAATAATTGCGGAATCGATCTCAAATCTTGTTCAAACTTAGCTCTATCTGCATAATTGAAAGCTCCTGCGAATGACCAAAACACAGACAATAAGACTTTTTTTTCAAAATATTTGGTGTAATCACAATGGGATAAATATGTGTTTTCAGCTACATGTTTCAGTAAAACGGTCAAGGCATCTTTCATTAACACGCAAAAAGTTGACCATTTATAATTATCAGCAGAGCTCAAAACATTCTGATATTTGTGCGCCAATGCAAGAACTTGAAAAACAATAGCCTCTGATAGTATTTTATTGATAGTGGTTGTAAGCGCATGTTTATAGTCCGTAACGGTAATATTATGTGGTAAAAGTATTTTGTCATAAAGCTCCTCATCCTGTATTCTGTTGTTAGATAAATCAAACAACTGCTTTTTAAGATAATCAAAGCAACTGATAATATGATTTTCAAACCATATGATTCCACATCTACTAATAGTAGCTGGTGTTGCATGTTTCAAACTGTCTACTTCAAAGATTATTTTAACATTATCTGGAACGTCCAATCGCTCTCCATTTGGCAAGGTTAGTAACTTATTGTCATCTAAAACGCTATTAAGGTTTTCAACCCATTCGGGGTCCACTTCACAGTCGAACTTGATCCAGATATTCTTCCGACTTTCTCCTCGTGTAGATTCATTGGCTCTTCTGATAATAGAAGTAAAAATCCCATCTGTCCATTCGCGTGTTGCATAATCTAATGTACCAAACAATGATTCTTTGCTTAGCACTTTGGCATTTATAGTAAAACATAAATTTTCTTTTTTGGTAAAACTGCTCATTGCTTTTAGCACACAGTTAAAAACAGAGGTTTTACCAGATCCTGATTCTCCTACCAAAATTAATCCATGGTTAAGCTTTTGAATTTCAAAAACTTGAATTGATTTTTGCACCCATTCATCAGAAACTGTAAACCCTGACACGTGAGCAATTTCTCTTATAGTTTGTTCCAAATACATGTCAGGTAGTAAACCAGTAAACCCAACAAAAACTCTTTTCAGGGCCAAATCAAATAACTTTTTATCAATTTTAATTAATTTTGGTAATACAACATTGTAAAGACTTTGAATAACAAGCATTTGTTCGTCGATTTCGGAGCTATTATGTTTTAAGGTTTCCCTCTTGAGTTTACCACAGGTGATCAAAACGGACTTAACAGAACGTAATCCAAAATCATAGTGAATTTGCTTAGAGCACTGTGCTAATAAAATGCTGTAGAATTCAACTATTTTTTCTCCCAAAAAGTTACTATTTTTATATCCTTGAGTACTAAAAAGGACCTCTGCAATTATCTTACTGTCTGGCTTGGACATCGTAAATGTAATATACTTGTTTTTAAGATTATCAGGAAGAGTGGATCTACCTTCATAGTTTGGATTATTTGTAATAAAAATAGCTGTTTCCTTTGAAATTAAGACTGATCGATTCAATAATTCAATGGTAGTTGCTTCATTACTGGCAAGGCTGCTCTCAATTTTTTCGATTTGTGTTGACATAGCTGAAAGAATATTTTTTTCCAAACGATTAAACTCATCAAAGCACCCCCAGGCTCCAACACATGAAATACCTATGAGAATCCTACTGACAGCCTCGTAATCAAAAGAATCATCACAACAAAACACAAAAACCATTTTTCCAAGATTACGGCCAAGCGCTTTAATTGACTCAGTTTTTCCTGTACCTGCTGGACCAATAAGAAGAGAACCCAAGTGTTGATTAATTGATTCGGTCATCGAAACAAAAGCTGACTCAATTAAAGGTGTATAAGCTAGCTTTCTTTTAACGCCCAAATACTCAAAACCATAATTTAAAGTACTATTACCTTGCTTGACTATGACATTGCTTTCTTCTTTCTTTTTTGTCATATAAAATTTCTGTTGTGAAAACCATGCATAGTTGTTCCCCTGTGTTTCTGGTGTTGAAATTAGTTTATTAATAAGGGTTTCATAATGGATAAGTTCAATGATAAAATTTTCAATTTTTAACCTATCTATATTTTCGAAAGCGGTGAATAATGATTCATTTAAAATTCTTAAACCATTTGTTATAAAGTCCTTGACATTGTTAAATGAATTCGCTTGAATTGAAAGGTCAATTTCAGAGGTTAGGAAAACTTGCAAAGTCAAGCAGTTGACTTGATCTAAATTTTTTTGCACAAAGGGCAAAAGTGTTTCTTCCATATTGGCTTTCTGATAAAATGATTTGAATTCCGAGTATGCCATTGTGAAAACGTTTGAAAGTGTAACGGTAATTTCATTTTCAATAGAGTTCAAAATATTGGATAATCCCTTGTTCTTAATGAGAGATACGGGATTGTCAAAGAGTAAAATTTCAGACTCTGGTGAAACAGCACCCTTTATAAGTAATGAATCTTGGTGAAAGCTTAACGACTCTATACCAATAAACATATTTTTAATGTGTTTCGATATGATTTCCAAATTATTGGGGTTACCTACTAACTCAAGTAAATCATCATTTCCTACAAAGTAAAACCTTGGAAAAGTGTCTCTTTGTTTTTCTAAGTAAGCAATAAGAGCTGTTTTCACTTTGAATAAGGTTTTCAAAATTTTTGTCAGCACTTGCTCAATGTTCGGTATGTTTAAAATATCAATCACCACTCCACTTTGGGAAAAACTCTTTGTCAAATGCCTCAGCTCCAAACTTGCGTTTTCAAATCTATTAACTTCAATTGGCATAATATTTTTGATTGCAATGTTCTCGTTGAAAGTACCATATAAATGCACCCATTGCTTTTGACAATCTATCCATATGTTCAACACTGAAAATAATCTATCAAGTTTCTTTTGAACCAAATCAGTTTTCTTCGAAAATCTATAAAAGTAAGGAGAGGATTTAATGGACGCAATAGTGTTAAGATCGTCAGTTAAATATTGAAATAAAGTGTCCCAACTTGTAATTATGGTCTCTTGATTACCAAATTCAATCAAACTAAAGCTCGTTTCTTCCCATCGATCAGTAATTGTAGTAATTGAAACTTCAATAAGCTTTTCCGATTGAGCTTTTTGAATAACATTTTTCAAATATTTCTCATGAACTAGCAGTTTTAAAGCAAATATGTCGCCAACGGTCAATGGACTTCTAAAAGATTTTTCATTTAAAGTGTTAAATACTTCTTTCAAATGATGCTCCTCAATTGCTTCGTCCTTCAACAATCCAATAAGAGGTAGAGCCCTAAGCGATTCTTTGACATATGATTGTATTTTTTGGAATGCCGGATACTCTTTTACTAACGTAGAAGCCTTTTGTAAATCCAAAAGTACTTGCTCGAGCTTGTTCTTCAACTTCGATACAACGATGCTTTTCCACTCAAGAAGATTAATCTCATTAATGACACCACCAATTGAAAATATCGTTTCCCATATATTTTTCAAGTTGGAAAGCTCGGTTAAGATGTCTTTTATAAAAAGCTCATCATCATTTATCTGTATTTCCAAGAACCTGTATGAATTTTTCAAATGATTGACTTTGTCAGAGATTTCATTCAATGACTTTTCAAAACTCTCTATTATTATGATAGCTTCAGAAACTGATGTGTCTTCAGAAATACTTTTGTCTTCCCACTTATCTCGATAAACTTTAATGGATTTGGTAATTTTAACTTTTTCATTCTCAAGAATTGAAAGAATTGAGCTATAGTTATCCGTGATATTTTTTCCATTAACTTGCATAAGTCCATTAATTGAATCAATCTCGCTCTGAATTTGATCAAAATAGATCCAATTCTTAAGATGTTTAAACCGATTTTGTAGTAAACAAAAATGACAGGATTTCACAATTTTAATATCTTGGATCATTTTATTCATTGACTTTGAAGAATCTCGCAGTATTGAAAGAGAGACAATTATTGAAGAAGACAAGGGTAGTTGGATATAGTTTGCAGCTAGATTTTCCTTTAAGTTTTTTAGCTTGTAAACCAAAGTATTTGTGTTGCCTCTAACGACCAAGGAAAACTTTTCAAGAACGCTATGTTGCCAGGTTTCATACTGAGAGTATATTCTATTCTGGGCTTGAGAATAGTTAAAAGTTACTAATCCAAATTTGTTATTTGTTTCGATAGACTCAAGTATATTTTTGATTTGTTTAAGTTTACCAGCAAAGGTCAACCACTCAGGTAGTTTTTCATCTAGCTTGACACATAATTCATCAATACTAAAATCCCAAATTGATTCTAGTGACAACCACTTGTCACGGTATAAGCCAATCTTATCAAATTTATTCAAAAGTACCTTTAAAGCAAAAATATACTCCTCGGAGGATTCAATTTCAGACAGAGTAAAATATAATTGATTTGAAGGTTGCAGTGTGTAAGATATCATTTTTTGGCAACAGAGTGCCTCAAAAAAAGAATTTAAAAGCTTGATAAAATAAGCCTTACTATTCTCCGGAGGTGGTGAAATGGTAATCGAAAAACCTTTAACAAGTACGTAATGTTCCTTGAACGGAAAGGATGTAATTTTGGATGTACTAGAGTCCCATTGATTTCTAAAATCAGCAAGAATAAGTTTGTATTTGACCAACAAAATTTCTTTGATATTTTTATTGAGAGTGATAACAAAATCATCTACGCCAGCGTATAAACCAATTAGCATTGTATTCACAATTTCCTGAAGCTTAAAGAGCTGGGATTGAATCATATTTAGGTCAAAGTCACAAGAAACTAGGTTTCTAAGAGCGATGAATAATTGTTTTCTAATGAGTTTCAATTTTTGAACCTGATCAACGCAGCTCAAAAGTAAAGTAGAAAGTGATTCAATATAAGTAACAACTGCAATTCTTTTTGTATCTGAATAACCTGAATCTAAGAATTGGTTTGCGATGGAGACTTCTTTCCAAGTTTTGCTACTCAATATCTCAACTAAACTTAAAATTTCTGTAAGAGTAGGTAGTAGTAACATTTCCATGTTCCCCAAAGTAGTTGATGATGTAATACAGTAGTTCAAGCTAGTAATTGTGTCATTCAATGACGTAGCGTGATGTGCGATTTGCTCTAGTTTTAAAATAAGCTGTTTGTTAACCTTTTCAGAAAAATCAAATTTCAACAAGTCTAAGCAATAATATTCATCAATCAAATCTTCGTCAATTTCATCTAGATTCACTTTTATTTCCCACCGATCTACATTCTGATGGCACAACAGAATAGACTTTTTATCAATAGATGATTTTAGTTTGTTGTTGATTTTTTCAATCCAGTTATCCATGAATTCACTCACATTAAGCTCAGTGATAATTTGGGTGATTTTGATTGAAAATCGCTTGCCCTCTGGGTATTGTTGCCAATCGGATGATAAAATTAATTCTAATCTGCTGCTAACTTCGGACAAAGAATTCATTGTTTGTCTAACAAAAACCATCTTAGCTGACTTTGGAGGAACTCCTCGTTCATGAATGATGGAAGTAAGAAATTCAATATTTTTCAATTGGTTTTCAATGGTCTCCAAACTTAAGTCAATGCTGGATAAAAGTTTTGCATGAAATGGAACTAAGGAAACTCTGATATTTGGATAAAGCAGCAAATAATAAAACTCTTTTAATATTATAAATGCATCAAGCTCATGATTTATGGCCTTTTCAAGTATAGTTTTCAAAGCTTGAATAAAACTCTTTTCTAGTGAATAAGAAGCTTCTGTGTAAGTTTTATTAAATTGACTAAATGCCAAGTCGTCACTAGAAAGTATGTGTTTAACATCCTTGCTGCGCAAAGCAAATTGGCAATTTTGTAAATCATTCAAAATGCGCTGCTGAGTTTCACTTGGCAAAGTGGCCGCATGTTTTGAAGATAAAAACCTGGTTGCACAATTCGATATGTTTTCAAAAGATTTCTTTATATCAGATAAACTTTGAATGTGATTTTTAAGTGACGTTAATGCATTGATTTTGAAGGGAGCAAATCCGGTGCCTCGTTTACGTTGCTGTTCTCTTGCTATATTAATGAAAGATCTCAAATGATCATCAAGCTTCGTTAACAATGACAAGCATTGCTGTTCGATAATTTCAAATATTTCATATGGCTGATTCAAATAAGCTTCAACGGATAGCAAGTCTAAAAGTTTTACGTTAATATCATTCACTAAAAGTTGGACTAGATCAATGGCTCTAGCAACAGGGTATGCAAAGGTTCTTAGTTTCTTTAAATACAGGAATAGCTCTTCAATACCATTCTGTAAAGATACCAGATCTTTTGCATTATATATTTCTTTGTATGGTAAATCTTTTAAAAACTGAGCATTTTTAGTTGCTTGGGATATTGAGTCTTTGATAAGATTTAGTGACAGTAGCGAAATAGCCCTTTGTGATCTTTTATGAAGCTGTAAATATGCAATAATGGTTGTTATCACCGGTGACTGTAACTGTTGGTAAATAGCATTTAGTGTTTCTGTTTTAGTCATCCAAAAACTAATCTCATCTGGCACAGATGCATCCGCTATGTTATGTGACAGCTGAATCATTGAATCTGTCTGTGAAACCCATGAACGAACAATTGATTCAACAGTATTTAGCATGCTTGCATTGGAATCTAATGTATCCGTTTCTATTAGAGTTAAAATATGCTCTGGAATAGAAGCCATTAAATTGGGTATCTGAATTGACTGATAAACCTGATGCAGTGAATTGAAAGCACCAGCAAAAGCTTTTTTGATATTCGAAACTGTATTTTCAGGAAGGTCGCCTAATGATCCATTATCATGAAGAATGTCAAAATACAAATTAATATTAAAGCTAACTAATGATTTGAAAGTGTCGATGTTCTCAGTGAAATTTGCATTTTGTGGCTTAATTGGTATTGTTATCGTTATGATGTTTTCCTTTATTTCTTTGGCTAGAAGGTTGTGTTTCCTCTTGAATAGTGCCAGTATAAAATTGCAACTTTCAGCAGACAATTCTATTAGATTTTGGGAAAGAACAGCTGTTAAAAGATATGTTAGTAACTTTTTCTATGGCAACATAGAATAAGGCAAATAAAGTACATACGCTCGCTGTTGTCATTAAGGATGATAAACATTGACTCTTGATTTGGTTGTAGAAACTGATGCACACACGTCTCAGATTGTTCATTTTCAGGCGGTACAGCGCCCAAAATGTTTTGGGAAGTCAGAGCCACAAACTGCCAGAGCTCTTTATATAGCTGCTCTTCACTCTCCATATCTGCTGCCATTATTTAACGCTTATTCCAACGTTGTTGATAACATGCAGCTCATTCTCACAAGGTAAACACGAAGGATAGAGAAAATTTTGACCGCGTCTGATTCTTTTGCTCATTAAGTTGACGTTTTTACTTATATAAAATGATATAAAATGTCGTTAAAGTAGTCATTCAGACATCCAGTCGTGTTGCAAATCGTAGTAAAAGCCACTCATCATAACGTGTTTAATGCAGGGTTGCAACTCTTTGATCACTTTGACATAATCCTTCAAAAAATGATCAACAACAACAGCTAGCGGATTGAAGGCAGTAGCATCAATTCCACATTCAATTGAGTCGTTCAAATGCACGATTTCAGCATCCAAACGATGGAAATCCCAGTACTTGACTAGCTTGGGGTATCTGTAAATGAACATGTCGCAGTGGTCAACAATACGCTCACCCATGGTCTTACCAACATTACCAAACAAAAAGGAGGTGAACATGTCCACGAACTTACCACCGTAGTCTGAGAAGTATTGATGGTTCTGGACGTATGCATCAAAGATATCTGTGTAGTCTTTACACTCAGTGCAGAGGCATGTGTTGTTCCAGAGCAAATCAGACATTAGCTGTTCATAACATGCCACTGATTGCATGAAGGTAGGTGCAACAAGGGTTTCCAACGAAGTTAGCAGAGGGATCACATTCTTGTACATTTCAATTCTGTGCAAATAGTTACCTTCAAACCCACCCACACAGTTGAAATCTGTAGGATAGCAGTGCCTTATCGAAAGAGTGTTGAGGTTCTTGATATTAGGAATGGACTTGAGGAGCTGGGTGATGTCAAAATCAAACTTCTCAGAATAGTTGTGATCACGCTGGGTGGTCTTTTGAACAATAGAAAGAGAGCTTAAATTAAGTTCCTTTAGTTTCAAAGAGCTCATAAACTCGTCAAAACAACGGCACACTAATTCATCACAACCAATATCCAGCTCAAGCCTTTTAAGCTTGGCGTGATCGACAAAATTCCAAATGTCCTCTGCATACTTGTTGCATTCTAGCGTTGTTTCAGTTGAGCTATGATAGTGAATCAATTTGATGTTCTTGAAGCTATATGACCAGTTTGGGTTAGATAACAAGTATTTGAGAACTGAAACCTGGGACAACTCGTCTTGGAAAACTAATGTCTCGATGTTGGAGAAGAGTTTCTGCAAGTGATCGCTATTAAGCTCAAAAGGGTTTAATTTAATACCATCGCTAAACAAAAATAGCTCCTTGATATTGTAATCCAGAATTTGCGGGAAAGAAGACAATTGTTGAATATACACATTTTGTAACGATGGTACAATGACATCACCTGAAAGCGTGTTAAGTGCAGCTATCTCAGAAATAGAAGTACAATTGGCTTGTAAAAACTCCAGTAGTCCTTCAATGACAATATCAAACACTTGATGACGATTTCTGTCATTCTTGAAGTCGTAAACGACTACCTCGTTTATCATCTTGCACAAATCGGAGTTGACTTGAAGAGACTGCAAAAACACCTGTTGACGTGAATTAAACACCCTGGTATTCAACTCTTCAGTAGCCATCGGCGTACTTAGGTATCCAATCACTGTATATCTAGCATCTCTGTAACTTGACAAGCTAGGGCTCAAAGCAGCCGGCGTGATCATGATTTTTTCATATAAAGCTGGTTGAACCAATTGATAAAAGTGAAAACTGGTATACATCCAGTTTACCT
This sequence comes from Saturnispora zaruensis, assembly GCA_003705435.2. Taxonomy (NCBI): domain Eukaryota; kingdom Fungi; phylum Ascomycota; class Pichiomycetes; order Pichiales; family Pichiaceae; genus Saturnispora; species Saturnispora zaruensis. The sequence goes on along the minus strand of PPIM02000004.1, from coordinate 1,099,676 downwards.
TTGCTTGCTGGGGTAAAAACCCTGCTATTCTATGAATAACCTCTTTTGGTAGTTGCTCTAGTGAAATCGTCATAAAGAAGTGACCCAACAAAAGATCAAGATAGACTTTTTTTCAGCTCAGGCTTTACACGCCATAATCTTCCTGAGATCTGAAATGATATTTCTCAGGAACCAAAGATTTAGACCAAGGAATTTCAGGGGAGCTGTTGTTATGCTAAGCTTTGAATACAATTGACGCTAGTGTGAAACATTTGTCAATTAGTGTTTGTTGGTTTTTAGTTGAGTGTTAAAAGTTTCAATATGGTGATATGACAATAGAAAGCTGGTATAGAGGTTGAAATTGTTTGTTAAAGAAACTACAACGTATAAATCAAAATATCGGTTTCTGAATTGCAATAGTAGGCCTCTCCTCTATTATAAACAGTTCTTTTGGAGGTTCTATGATTTTTCGGAAAAAATCATGGGAGCCAGATTTTGCTATAGGAAAAGAGCTAAGGGAGCCGCAACAGCATAAACATAGCTACAGTTGTACAAAATACATAACTTGAGCTATACTTTTAATTATTTGCCACACAAATGACATGTTGTTAAAAGATGAATTGACAAGTTACTCGTATTTTTTTAACCTGAAATATGCTTCCAAAAACAATAAAACTCTAGTGCAATACGTAGTGGATACTAGAGCCTGCGTATCTATACCAAATATTGTCTAAAATGAATACGAACCATTCACAAAAATAAATTGTGCTAGAAGATATTTGAGTATAAAATTGCACCTCTGTGCCACAATGATTCAAACCCACATTAGTCGGACCACAATAGTCTATTAGCTTTTGAATGAATCTTGACTTAAGATGGATTTCTATAGTTTACTGGTTTCAGCAACATCAATTGCGCTTAGCTCCCTTAATTGCTTTTAACAAAATGTCTCTCTTAACAGAAAAGGTGAAAGACATTCACCATGAGAAAAGAAGAACATATTATTAGAGTAGCTGTATTACACTATTGAGATTGGAGATTATTTTAAATATAGAGTCATTCAAACTCAAGTTTGCCACTACGACAATATGAGAAACATATCTAACCAATGCCAAAAACTACATTCTAGTTGGACAGTAAGAGTTATTTATTGTTTCATATTGAGCTTAGAAGAGACCTTTAAAGTTTCCAATCAATCTTCACTAAATTATAAATGTCAATCTCTCTGCTAGAACAGACCTGTCAAAGTTGGTCTTGTGCTGTTAAAATGCGAATACGATTCAAGATTTGAAAATTTCACTAGTGATTGTGAAGAGGGAATTTTTCAATTCTTGATAACAGTCATAACTGTTCTTTATGCATAGAATGGAAGCTACCAAGGTCCTTAACATCCAATCGCATGTGGTGCACGGATATGTCGGCAACAAAGCCACAACATTTCCATTACAGATGCTCAATTGGGATGTAGATGTGCTAAATACTGTCAACTTTTCAAATCACACCGGCTATGGATCCTGGACCGGTACGTGTACGACCCCAGAAGAGCTGGATAACATTTACAAAGGATTGAAAAAGATTGGATTAGAATATGACGCCTTGCTAACGGGGTATGTATTTGGTCACGAGGCATTGAGAAGCGTTGGTGAAATTTGCATTGATATAAAGAAAAGATCTACAAAGGACGTTCTTTGGGTTTTAGATCCTGTGATGGGAGATGAAGGCGAAATGTACGTTAGCGAAGACGTGATTCCTGTGTATCGAAATATCCTGGAATCTGGACTTGTTGATATTGTCACACCTAATCAGTTTGAGTTAGAGATACTATTGGATGTCAAGGTCAATAGTATAGATGATTTGAAGGCTGCATTGAAAGAATTTCACCGCAAGTACAAAGTGAAACATGTTGTGTTGTCATCACTTGATAAGAAAACCGTTAAGGAGATTTCAGGAGACGACGAGACCATTCTGTGCTGCGTTTCGAGTGATAGTGAGAAGCTAGTGTACTTCAAAATTCAACATGTTGGCGGCTATTTTGTTGGCGTTGGTGACTTATTTTCCGCTTTACTGCTGGACAGGTATTATCACAGTAAAGACATCACAGTAGCAACGAACGAAGTGCTAAGCGTCATGAAAAAAGTGTTAAAGATAACCGCTTCTATGAGTAACTTCAAGGGAGTCATCGGTGACTCTAACATGAAAGACTGCGAACTGAGGATCATAGAGTGTAAAAATGTTTACCATGAGCATGTTCAGGGCTACAAAGAATACCTTGCTTAATATATAGATTATGTTTAAACGCGAACAGCTTCACCGCCATAGTCTTCGTCGTCCGAAGTTAAAATGTGATTGAGATCAATGGGTTGATCTTCTTCTGTTTGTTCTTCTTTCAGTTGATCTAGAAGTGTGCCCTTAAGTTTCTTTTCAACGTTCAAATTGTTGAGATGGTCTAAATCAAAATCAACCGAGTATTCAAACTGCTTTTCGTCAACGAGCTCGTCTGTGTCGTCTACCTCACGCTTCTCAAATATCTGCGCTAGCATTTCCTGCCCCAGTTGGATGTCCTTTCTAATTTTGGTACCCCAAAGTTCTTTTCCTCTGCTGAAGAGACCATTGCTTGTTGTCTGCAGGTTATTTGTAAATTGGTTCAAGCTCTTGCCCAATGGCGTTTTGTTAAACGCTTCTGTGTTAGCGGTATTGAAATTCAGTATGGAAGTGGACTTCTTTAGGGAGGCTTTCAAGTCCATTGCAGGTACTGATTCTGGCTCCACGATGCTGCCACTTTGCACCGTTTCTCTGTACTTAAGTTCCAGATGCGAAAGCTGGTCCTCGGCAACTTTGAGCTGCTCTTTCAGCTCTAAAATCTGTCTTTGCTTTGACGCCATAGCAAAGAGCAGATCGTTCTCCGATGTCGCAGTCTTAGTCTTGTTGCTGTCTTCATCTATTGGTACATAGATAGGTATCTGGTGGTCTGCAAGTGGCACATTGGCAGGTAATGCGGTTTCGTTCTCCAGTCCATCAGGCTTTTTTATTGAGAATTTGATCAATCCAGTCGATTCACTGATGATTCTTTCCTTAATCGGCTTCAGATTACCGTTGTCGCATGGTAACTTATTCAAAGTACTTGGTTGCAATATGGAAAGCGACTTTCTCTTTGAGAGTTTGGTCGGAGAAGAGGTATTGGACATGCTTGTGTAATAAGAGAATCATCTTTGATTCACATCGTTTACTTCACCTTTTAGAGTATTCTTCTCGCCCAATTGGGAAATCTGATCAGTTTTCCTGATTAGGAAAAAGATAAACATATCGAATTGTCAAATTGTTCCTTGGATGAAATGTGATACTTGTAAGAAGAATGTAGCCAGTAAGCCTATGGCATACAGATACCTAAATTGATTAAGTTGGCAATTTGTTCATTTCATTGCTGTACAATCCATTGGTATTCGTAGTACCGCCTTTTTCTTCTCCCCTCAAAACACCAGAATAACAACTTCCCTCTTACACAACTAGATCTGCACCTTTGGAAAATATTAACTCCCTAAGGAACTTTCTTCCCACCGGCGAACCCTTTAATACCCTTCAATACCCTTTAACTTGCCTTGTGGTCTATATGTCTGCCTGGACCAACGCGTGCAAATCCACAATTGCGGTTTTCATTCTAAGCCTTAGCTCCCCAAACATCTAAACTTTCTATCACAATAACAACTACCAGAAAGCAAGTCCTCTATATTCCGTGCATTGCAAAGAATGTGTTAAAAGAACACCTGTCACGTGATCTCGTCACTATGAAAATGTGGCTTTTTACGGGCTTCCAGATTTGAAATCTGACAAAGTTGCGCCACAGCTTAAGGGTCCTCACAACGTCTATTCGCCATCAACTTGGTTTAAATAGGTTGTAGTTTCCACTTAAGACTTAACGATGGACAGAGAGTGTTGAGTATCAAAAGATATATATAGAATAGAAAATGGTGGCCCCACATGGAGGTGTTTTACAGGACTTAATTGCTAGAGACAGCGGCAAGAAGGAGCAACTTGTTGCAGAGGCTGCGACATTACCATCGCTGATTCTCTCAGACAGACAAGTTTGCGATTTGGAGTTGATTCTCAATGGTGGGTTTTCTCCATTGACAGGATTTAACAACCAAAAGGACTACGAAAGTATCAAGCACAATTTAAGACTTGCAGACGGCACAATCTGGCCAATTCCGATCGCATTAGACGTTTTTGAAGAAACTGCCAAGACTTTGAAGGCAGGTGACAGAATCGTGTTGAGAGATCCAAGAGACGACGCTGCTCTTGCTATCATCACTGTTGAGGACGTGTACAAGGTTGACAAGGAAGATGAAATCAAGCACGTGTTCAGAGGCGAACCAGACCACGTTGCTGCCAGATACCTCGTTGATGTGGCTGGTGACTACTACGTTGGTGGTGAAATTGAAGCCATTGCACTCCCATTGCACTTTGACTACGTCGACATCAGAAGAACCCCAGCGCAGCTCAGAGCAGACTTTGAAGCCAAGAACTGGAGCAAGGTTGTTGCGTTCCAGACCAGAAACCCAATGCACAGAGCGCACAGAGAACTCACTGTCAGAGCCGCCAGAGAGCAGCTTGCCAATGTCCTCATCCACCCGGTTGTTGGTATGACCAAGGCCGGTGACATTGATCACCACACCAGAGTCAAAGTGTACAAGGAGATTATCAAGAAGTATCCAAACGGTATGGCCGAATTGTCACTTCTCCCAATTGCCATGAGAATGGCCGGTGACAGAGAAGCTGTGTGGCACGGTATCATCAGAAAGAACTATGGTAGTACCCACTTCATTGTCGGTAGATCCCACGCTTGTCAAGGTGCTGTCAGAAGACGTTTCCTTGAAAAGGCCTCCGATTCCGATAAAGAAGTCGAAGTTTACAGAGACGCCGACATCTATGGTCCATATGATGCACAGGAACTCTTTATTAAGTACGAAGAAGAGCTCGGTATCAAGATGGTCCCATTTAAGATGGTCACTTACCTTCCAGACGAAGATAGATACTCCCCAATTGATGCTGTCCCGGCTGGTACGAAGACTGCCTCTATTTCAGGTACTCAATTGAGAAAAGCTTTGAAGGAAGGTACCGACATTCCTGACTGGTTCTCCTACAACGAGGTTGTCAAGATCTTGAGAACCGCACACCCTCCAAGACCTTCACAAGGGTTTGCCATCTATTTGAATGGTTTGAAACATTCTGGTATTCGTGCTTTCTCCTACGCTTTGCAATCTACATTCAATCAATTTGACGGTGGTAGAAACATCACTTTGATTGACGACAATTCGCTCGACAGAAGTGCTTTACCATTTGTTGTTCCTGAATTAGTTAGATCCGGTGCTGGTGTCATCGTTGCTAACTCCAAGGACATTCCAACTGCTGAACAATACTCAAAGCTTAAGACTGCCACTGCTAAGGCCGGTTCTTTCTTAACTGTGAACATCGAAACCCCATTAGAGGCTATCAAGGCCAAGGACAGAGACAGCTACTACGCAACTGAAGCTGGTAAGGCTGCACTTGCTGCGTTTGCTCCTGTCAAGGATTCTGAATTCACTGTTGATTTATCTACAACTGCTGGTATCAATGTTGCAATCCAAAAGATTGTCTTGTTTTTGGAAGACCAAGGTTTCTACAAGTTCTAAATAATGATACCAAGTATTTATATTTAAATATACATTTAAGATTATTCGTTAACTACCTCCGCACTACTATTCATTTCTTCTATTTAGTAGTGCTTTCAAAATTCAAACAAAACCATAAGCCAATTGTGTTTCGTTCAATTGTCACACTAGAAATTCTCTATTCTAATGGCATTACAAATTTTAAGCTGTCAAAAGTCATTTGTTTTAGTTGTATATACCTAATTCAGCTGCATGGTTTATCACATGCTATAAAAACCTCTTTTAAGCTGATAGCTGCATTCATTGCCATGTTCATCTCATGAGCATTCACCTCCGAATGTAAAAACTAGTTTATCACCGTCGTGAAAAATGTCAACAAAAGTGTATAAAAGTGAAATATGACAATAAAGCAGTCTGAAAAGCTCTAACTAGTTAAATACCTTTAGTAACATTTGTAACAACTATTAGTGCTTCATTTTAGTTAACTCTTTGCCGAATAGCTCTTATTTGATGGTGCAGAGATGTTTTTTGCAGGAGTCGATCGACGTTGTTTTGATATTTTTGTATTTTGACTCTTGACAAAACTCTTCAACAAATTCCAATATCATTTATAATACATTAAGTTGTGCTCTGGATAAGAAGAGAAGCAAACATAGGATGATTGACGATCCCAACCAGTATTATTATGTTAACGGTAAAATTTCAACGTGCCGTCGATGCAAAAGAAAGAGAACTCTTGATGAGGATCCACAACATTTGCAATTTAAAACCTGTTATAGGTGCCGTATGATAGAAAGAGATCAAAAGAAGTTCAATCAGGCACGCAGAAAGTTGAATGCAGATGCTTCTGCGGGCCATAGATCGACACCCCCAACTCATGAGGAAATTGCGCAGTTGGCAGAGTTTCTAAAAACAACAACCAAAACTGGTACTCCACATAGTAAACCCTCCTTTTCAAGTACTGGTACACCACAGGGGGATATTTCAACGCTAGAGCTGAAACAGTATATTCCAAATGGACAAGGAAGCGTTGATTTGAGTAAAGTTAATCAATATATCGATCCAACTCTGGCATTGTTAGAAAATGACCTTTCTGAAGAGAATTGGGAATCACAGTTTGAGATGGCTTACAACGAACAATTGTTTTCATTTAACATTCTTTCCATTGATCCCAAGCTTAATCCATTGATGCTAAGTATAGAGCAACAATCACTGTTACAACTTTCCTTTTTAGCAAAATATCAACACGAACATAGCTTAACATTATCTCAGCACTCTCTTGCGCCAACAGATGCAAGCTTATGCTTAAGTTGCAAATGCTCTCTACCAAATAATAGACTAGCTAAACAACTTTGTTTAAATTGTGAAAATAAACAGTCAACAATCAAAGACTTTAATTTATTTCTTACTATTCTTAAGTTGAATTTAACTCAAGATATTTACAGGGTAATCTTTGTTACAAATATACCATTAAATGAACTGGTCAAATCTTCAATGTCCCATGATAAATCAAAAGATAACATTTTAAAATTACTTTATGAAAAATATGTTCTGCCAATTAATGACACTGCTGGTTCTGAATTCGTATTGCCAACTTCTGCTGAAAATGATATGGTTGATGAATCTAGATCCAATCATCTTCAGCATATTACAGGTTTGTCTGGTACTATCTCACCTGCGGCTACAATGACTCCAAGATCTCCTGAAAATTCAACACCTTCACAGTTTGATGCGTCTTCTGACACACCGTTAGTATTAAAAAAGATTTTGAAATGTGCCTGTGATAATTCTGTGGAATCGTTTTCTGAGGCCTCTATTGATCCTGAAGCATTAGGATTGCAAAATGATGATGACCTAGTGTCTCACAAAATTGAATGCAAGTTCTCTCAATTATGTTTAAGTTACGATTTAAAAAATGGAGATTTTGTGATCTCCTTCTCTCATTCTTGTCATCGTTAGAAACAAAACTTCCATTTTTGATGGCATCATTTGAGTAAATTGATTTCTTAAATTTTCATTTTTGTATATTTAAGCTTATAAAAAATATAGTGTGTATAAAACAGCTCTACGGTTATTACCTTAATCAATAACATATCCATTGTTAGCTATCAAATTGGGACTACCCTTTCTTAGTGTAAAACTATAGTACGGTATGGAACCCGAAACTGCAATGCTTTTTATTTCAGTAACGATTTCTTCTTTTTGATATCCTTTGTTCATCAAAATTGCTGAAATCCCAGCAACTATTGGACTAGCCATTGATGTGCCACTCATAACTTGCTCGGCTTTGTGTGGATATTGATAACTGTAAAGACTACGAACGTTCACTCCTCCTGCAAAGATGTCTACGCAGTTACCCCAATTAGAGAAATGAGCAATATTATCGTTGAAGTCATTAATGGCACCTACTGTTATCACATATGAGGAGCCAGCAGGCGAAGCTTGACAAGCATTTTTATTACTGTTCCCAGCAGCGGCTACCATAAGTAGTCCTGCTTGATAAGCTGATTTAACAGCTGCATCTAAAATTGAACTTTTCACTGAACCCAATGACAAGTTGGCTACTGATGGTCCACCGTACTCGTTCATGTGATTAACGGCATATTCTAACCCTGCTATAACAGAAGAAAGCGAACCTTGCCCATCCTTATCTAAGACCTTGATGGAATGAATCTGAATCTTTTTGGCAACACCAAAAGTTTTAGACCCAATGATACCTGCAACATGGGTTCCATGGCCAACGAAATCAACGTTTTTAAGATCATCACTGAAATTCGGACCAAGCTCTGCCCTACCTTCAAATTCAGGATGATCAACATACACTCCAGTGTCAATAACATAAGCACGTATGCCCTCACCTTGGTATGTATCCGAATACATGAAATCCATTTCCTGGTCTACTTCAATCGGTTCTTCTTGTGAAAGTCGGACCAAATGCGCAGAGGCACTCTCTTGGGTTTCAAATGCATTGATTGTGGTGTCTTTTGTTATTGACTCAATCAATGTACTGTTGGAAATCCTATCTACAACCTCTTGTGAAAATTCACCTACAAATCCTTCAAACTTCCCAAATGCAAACGTCTTAGTGATCTCCTGTCGTAAATGCCTAAAAGTTTTAACGTTGTCGTCTTGGGTACATAGCTTTTCTATAGAGTCTGGTGCCTTAAGCTGTATTATATACCGTTCTTTCCTTCTATTATTACCAAAGATTGGAAACGCAAATCCAAATGCTAAAAGATAAAACAAAAAAAGAACCTTCATGCTGTGTATGTATATGTATATTAGAATAAAAAAAGTGATAATGTTACAAGTTTGTGTAGTAGTAGCAATGTGTTTGCTACTTTGTGTAGTGTCTACAAAATCTTCTAGCTATTAGTGCAAGTACTAAAGATGCAAGTAAAGGGCAAAGAGCAAGGTTTGCTCAGCAGCCACGTCAACAAGTTTGCCTTGTCTTCTCTTCTTATACGTTGTAGAAACAAATATTAAAATTCAATTAACTTAAAAGCAAATACAAAGCGTTATTCAACAATGAATAGAATATAGACAGAGTATAAAGACAAAGCAGGAAAGATACCAAACAAACAAAAGATATCAAACCTTACCTTAGACAAATACCTCACTTCAACAACTTCAAAATTTCATTCTTCTCTTCAGCAGGCAACAAAGTCATAATCTCAGCCAAACCTTGTGCAGTGTTCTTCATGTCACTCTTAAACAACTTGGCCAAAGTTTGCTTAACGGCATCACCCTTTAATTTCTTCAATTGGGATTCCAAAGATTTGTGATGGTCCTCAATCCACAAAGCAGTTTCTTGATCATTTTCAACATTCAAGCTTGGTGGATAGAAAGAATTTAGTCTAGAAGTCTTTTCTAATCTGCTAGAGTTTGGAAGTTGATCGCCAATTCTCTTCAACAGGTATTCTTCATTGAGTCTTCTTCTGAGTCTCCAGAAGAAGAATCTTCTAGCGTCACGCCATTCGATTTCTTTTCTGATAACACCCTTAGCTAACATACGACCAGATCTGTCATGCAAGTCAGCAAATTGAACAGAAATTTGTTCGTAAATTGGCATCAATTTCTCGTGTCTAACTCTCAACTTCTTAGACAATTCAGCCTTTTCATCTTCGTTAGCAGCGGAATCGATCTTACTCTTCAGTTGTTTACAAGCGTCATCTAATCTGTTCATCGTCTCAATCAACTTGTTTTGTCTGTATTTAATACCAACCATACCAGCTGGTTCCAAAACACCAGCTCTTGATTCAACATCAGCGTACATTTCCATCATTTCATTATTAATAGTTGGATCAACAACAACCCAAGAACCACCTCTCAATTCACCAGTTGGAGGAATGTAAGTGAAAATTGGTTGCTTGTAACCAACCAAGGCATCAACAATAAAAGAACCGTATTTCAAAACTTCGTTGTACATATCACGTTGACCACCTGAGAAACCTCTCCAGTTAGCCAAAATCATAAGTGGCAATTGTTCACCATAGTTGAAATCATTGATTGCTTGAGCGGTTTTAAAAGCAGAGTTTGGATACCAAACTTGACCAGCTTCTTGAACAAGGAATTCAGTAGAATCTGGATTGGCTGGATCAGCTGGGTATAAGTTTTCAACCATTCTAGTTTCAACACCGATAACACCCATTGGGATACCACCTAATCTAGCTCTACCAACAACAACACCTCTGGCCCAGCCAGATAAGGTTTCTAAGAATGAACCCTTATCAAATAAACCATATTCAAAACCATCTTCAGATTCCTTACCTTCAATCATCCATCTAACATCGTATTGTTCGTTCTTAACAGGCTTGAAATCAACACTTCTATCCCATTGATCATCAGAGCTTTCTCTAATTGGAACTGGGTTACCTCTCTTTGATGGAACGTAAGACAACCAATTTATAATCTTCTGAACACCATCCAAATCATCTGCAGCGGTCAAATGAGAAACACCGTTCTTGTACATAATTTGAGTACCACCTAACTGCAAATTAGAGGAATAAACTTCTCTACCTAGCAATTTATTGATGGCAGGAGCACCTGTAAGAATGATTGGTTGGCCTTCAACTTGAATAGCTCTTTCACCCAATCTAACCAAGTAAGCACCAATACCAACAGATCTACAAGTAACCAATGTAATGGTGAAAATATCTTTGTAAGCTCTTGAAGTGGCACCAGCAATTAAACCTGAACCCTTCAAACATTCAACACCTAAACCGTCCTCAGAACCAACGATAGTTGTGATAACATGTCTGGTTTCACCTTCTTCAACAACCTTTTCAGTAATGACAGAAGAAGATTTACCAGCCTTTTCAAGGTTACTCATATCATCATCACTTAAGTATAAGTAAGAGAATCCCTTGGCAGAATCTGATGGATCATTCCAGCAAACCTTGTAATATGGCAATAGTTCTTCAGCAATACCAATTCTTGCACCAGAGTTAGCAGACAAATATATTCTTGGAATGCCCAAAGATCTTGCATATTCAGTAACCTTATTGAAGAAGATATCTTCAGCAGGACCAAAAGAACCAATCTTAAAAGTGATATCATTTGCAACAACAACAAATTGTCTACCCTTTGGATATTCAGGAGTCTTAGCGGTGATGATAAAACCGACCATACCAATGTTGTTAGCACCAGGTTCTCTGTTAACAGCTGTTAAAACATCGGTTTCATCAAGAATCAATTCTTCGTAAGAAAAGAAAGATTCAGAAACTTTAACAGAAGAATCAAATGCCTTCCAGGAAGCTGCCAAAGCTTGCTTAAATAATTCTGGGAAATCGTAAACATAAGTGGTACCCAATTGATGAGCACGTTGTCTTTTTGGCTGCAACCATTCCTTAGTTGGGTAAGGAGTAGAGATTGGTCTCATGTGCATTGAACCTGGAATACCAATGGATTTGAAGATCCATTCGCTATGTGCGTTCTTTTCTTCAACGTACAAATCGGACTTAACAACATATCCAGAAACATTGTTGATCATAGCTCTTAATGGGAAAGGAACACCAGTTGAAGCATCAGTACACATAATTCTAATTTCAGCACCAGTAACTCTCAATCTCCATAATCTTCTACCAAATCTTTCCAAGAAAGAAGCGAAAGCGTTTTCAACATCTTCAGGAGTAATGTTAAAAACAGCAGAAAAGTTAAGGAAGATATGGTTCAAATCAGTGTTTGAAGTGTCAAGAATTTCCAATTCATCAAGAATGTCAGAAACCAACCTATGGGCTTCAGAAATTAGGTATTCAGAAGCGGTAATGTCAGATCTAATTGAACCAGTTCTGATAATACCTCTTGTAAAATATCTAGTATCAATACCAGAAGAGTTTTTGGAACTAGCTTCATAAACATGAATGTTTCTATTGTTAGTAGGAATAGATTTAATATTGAAGTTAGACATCCTTCCTAATTCCAATTGATAAGCCAATGCAGGTTCAATGTGTCTAATCATTTCATCTTCCTCGTAAACACCTGTTGAAGAAACCTTGAAGGTATAATATTGAGGATAAGAACCGTCTTTATCGCTCAAAACAAAAGTGGCTCTTCTAATACCAGCTGACTTCAATTGAGATGCATTATCATTGATGAATTGTTTCATTTGAGATAAGATTTCAGCTTGATTTTCATAACCATCAACAGAATCAACAACAACGTTAATAACATTAACTAATTCAGTGGTATCCTTAGACAATTTGGTGATAGCTTCTAACGCAGCAATTAACGCACCTTCAGCTTCATCTAAATGTTTGGTAGATACAAGAGCACCAGTTCTTAATGGTTGAGTGTCATTCTTATTAATCATGAAATTCAAATCAGAAACAGACAAAGCTCTGTCCATTGGGGCATTTCTTAAAGATTCAGGAACTGCGTTGAAAGAAGATGTTGATAATGAAGGCAATTGGAAATTCCAAGCAATGGCAGGTGCTTCACCAGAAAGTTCAGGAATGATATGCTTGACTTCTTGAACAGAATAAGCTCTATAAGCTCTTCTAACGTAAACTTCAGCAGCAGCAGTAGCAACCCAAGTGTCATTTGATGAGATAAATGGAGTTAAAACATCAAACAAGGTGTACTTGGAATCAATGATATCTTGAATGATGTTCATATCTGGTAACTTATGTTCAGGGACACCGGTTTCAGCAAATCTAGTAGAAATAACAGATGACTTCAAAATATGTTCAAGTTGTTCAGTTCTCTCTTTGATAGAAGGCATGGAGCATTGAATCAAAATTTCTCTTGCCTTCAAAGTAGCCTTAGCAGTGGCTCTAGTGTCCAATTCAACAATCTTTTTCAATGGAACTCTAAAAGCTTGAACAGCATCTGGAGAAACCTTCAAATCGGCTTGATATTGCTCTAAAATGGCAATAATGAAGTTGTTCTTGGAAGCAATTCTAGAATGGGATAAAGCAATTGAAATAACCTTAGAAAGATTATCCTTGTTTTCATCTCTAAGTCTTAAAATGACATCTTCTTCTCTAACGTTTTCACCAGCAAATAGGGATTCAACATCAAAATATTGAGTTAATAATTTGGCAAAAACAGAATATTCATGAGCAGATAAACCATGAGAATATCTATCAGCAATTAAAACTAATGGAGCAATAACTTGATCAAACAAAATATCAAGGGATTCTTCCTTTTTTATTTTTTCAAATAGGTTTAAGATTTGTCTAGATGGGAATTCAGCATTTCTCTTCTTGGCTCTTTCGATTAATTCAGTTAGCTGGGAATCTAACTTAGCTGGTAATCTTGAATGAAGAGCAGAAATTTGAGTGTTCCATTCAGAGTAAGGCAAATCAGAATTTCTCAAAACATCAACCAACTTATTTAAAGTAGGTTTCATAACAACTTGATTATCAAAACCATCCAAAATGGAATGTAAAACCTTCAGAGAGTTATCAAAGAGATGAGCTGGTTTGGTACCATCAACAATAGGAGCACCTGCATCAGGTAAAGTACCTTCATATGGCAAGGCATGTTTAACCTTTGAAGGATCATCAAGTGCCAAAATTGCCAAAATGTCACCTGCATTAACAGTGGAACCAGGTTGTTTCAAGACTTGGACATGACCGTTTTCAGCAGCAATTAATGGCATACACATTTTCATAACTTCAACTTCAGCATATGGTTGACCAGCATCAATGTGTTCACCATCTTCAACCAAGTATTTAACAAGTTTACCTGGGGAAGGAGTTCTCAATTGAGTTGGATCATTTTCAACCTCCAATAAACAAGTCTTACCATCCACAGATAATCTAGTAGCTGACACTTCTTCCTTCCAATAAACAGAATGGGATTGACCAGAAAGAGCAACAAGTAAACCACCATCTGAAAGAGACTTAACATTAACAAGGGATCTAGAACCATTAATAAATAAAGTAAATTGTTCATCTGATGCCTTAGCAACAGTGAACTTATACTTGACACCTTCATAAATGAATTCAACATTGAAAATGGTTTTCAATAAATCCTTAGAAGGAACTTGACCTCTTTCTAAGAAATTGGTATATTCCTTTTTGCATTCTTCAGCTTGCAGGAATGCTTTAGTAGCAGCACCACAAACAACAGCAACAGTTGGATCTGGTCTTTCAGCTGTTAATTTCTTGGTAATTAATTCATCTAACCAACCAGTAGTGATGGTATTATCAGAGAAGTCATCAGTTTCTAAAAGTTTGATCAAGTATTCAACAGTAGTTCTAAAATCACCTCTAATAGATAATTCTTTAAGGGCGACAACCATATGCTTTCTAGAAGCTTGTCTATTTTCACCAAAGGCAAAAATATGACCAAATTGAGAATCAGCAAATGAATGAATAGATGATTTATTTGCAACTGAGAAGTAACCCCAAACATTAGAAGAGGATCTAAAGTTCAATTCATGTAGAGCACCACCAGATGGTTTAAAACCTTCACCAGGATCTTCAGATGTAATACGACAAGCAGTACAATGACCCTTTGGAGTTGGTCTTCTTTGAGTTTTAAGTGAATCAGCATTCTTGAAAGTGTAATCAATTTCAGTGGAAGTATGAGGATCAACACCATAAAGTAATCTGATATCAGTAATTCTATGCATTGGGATACCCATAGCAATTTGCAATTGAGCGGCAGGTAAATTAACACCAGAAACCATTTCAGTAGTTGGATGTTCAACTTGAAGTCTTGGGTTTAATTCCAAAAAGTAAAATTTATCATCAGCATGAGAATATAAATATTCAACAGTACCAGCAGAAACGTAACCAACCAGTTCACCTAATCTAATAGCAGCGTGTTCCATTTCTCTAAAAGTCTCACCACTCGCAATAGTGACAGGAGCTTCTTCAATAATTTTTTGATGTCTTCTTTGAACAGAACAATCTCTACCAAACAAGGAGATATTAGTACCATATTGATCAGCCAATAACTGAACTTCTAAATGTCTTGCTGCACCAGCAAGTTGCATAATGAAAATAGGAGAACCAGGAATTTCATTAGCTGCTTGATGATATAACCTAACAAAATCTTTTTCGTCATCAACCTTTCTAATACCTTTACCACCACCACCTTCAGATGCTTTAATCATAACAGGAAATCCAATTTCCTTAGCTTTCTTTAAACCATCTTCAGGACCTATACAACAACCTTTAGCATAAGTTTCATCATCAACAGAAACTATACCAGCAGAATCAATTTGAACTTTATCGACACCAGTACCAGACCAAGGAATACAAGGAACATTAGCATGTTGTGCAACAATTGTTGAAGAAATTTTATCACCAAGAGATCTCATAGCAGAACCAGGAGGACCAATGAAGATAATCTTTCTTGGAGATGCAGCTAACAATTCTGGTAAATCAGGATTTTCAGAGGCATGACCCCAACCTGCCCAAACAGCATCAGCTTTAGTTCTTTCGGCAAGTTCAACAATTAATTCAACATTAGCATAATTGTTGTTGTTAGTGCCACCAGGAACTTCAACATATTGATCTGCCATTCTAATGTATTCAGCATTAGCTTCAAGATCATCAGGGGTTGCCATTGCAACGAACTGAATGGCTCTTTCATCACCAAATGTTTCATAAGACCATTTTCTAACAGATCTAATTTCCTTGACTGCACCAATACCATTATTAGCAATGAGGACCTTTCTAATAACAGTGTGACCACAATGTCTTGTAACGTAATCTTTAACGGCAGATGGTTCAGCGTTATGGATGGTATTTAAACCAATGAAATGGGGAGCAAGCTTTTTATGCTTTTGTGAATAATCTGTAGTCATTTTAGTTGAATTAAACCTAATAAAATTTGGTTTATTAAAAAGATTTAATGAATTGAATAAAAAGCGTTTAGGATATAATCTGTTTAAATTAAATGTTAGTGAAATGAACATCTAGAGAGTAACTCTTTTTTTCAATTATCAATGTCATTTAGTTGATTGATTTTAACTGAATAAAACACAAGATGAACAATATTAATGAATAGTTTTTAGTACCCAAAAATTCGGAGAAATGAAAAAGTTCATAAAAAAAATGGTACGCTGTCATGATAAAAACGCGATTTTCTCCCAATGGAATATACACGAAATAAGCCAAAAAGCTGTATGAAAGAAAAAATAATGCTTAGATATTCAATTAAAAGCTAATGAAACCTTGTAATTAAATGCACAACGTCAAATGATATCCAAGTATTTGATAAATTGATGAATAATGAAAAATAGAGAGCAAAAAAATTAACATACCTAAAAAGCAATTCAATTGAGAAGAATTTTGTTCTTTGAAATGATAGAACGTATTAAAAATATATAAGTAGAAGATTAAAGTACTTAAATTTTCCTTTTTAAAAGACAAAAATATGAAGATACCTTAAAATTAAAAACTATTTGACTCGAAACGAAATCAAAGAGTAATGGAGAAAGGAGAAAAAAGTGGAATTAAAAAGTCAATTAATTGTTCAATTTGATTGTATATTTATTTATTAAGTAAAGAAATTAAGAGAATAAATATAGTATTTCCAGAATTTTTTAGTTTTCAGTTGTTTGTTTGTTTGTTTGATTTGAAAATAAAACTAAGTGGAAATAATGCAAGATATCTCTAGTGAATGAAATTCTTTAGTCAATTGAACAACCTGATCGATACCAGTTCGTTTAGTAAAACTTGCAAGAAGATTTTCTGCCTATAGGAAAGAAAAAGGCCTGGGGGATTGATTTTGTTTTATACGCGTTGAGGCCAACAGTTTTTTGGGAAGTCCAAGATGAGCTCATGGCTGCCATTCTAAAGCCCCAGCAGCAGCCACTAAATTACCGTTGACCACTTTAAACATTGCCTCTGGAAATAATTCACCAACCTTCATCACACCATCCAATTTTGAATTCCTTTAACTTCACTTTCTTATTTAGTTTGAACATTCACCAGCTTCACAAAGCTCATCTCTTTCGTACTTTGAATTTCGCAGTGCTCAGCGGCCCAACAAGAAATCTCGCAAACTTTTGTTCGCCAATCTGACGTCACGGCCAACAATTTGCCGTCACATTACGTAAGCCAGGTGATATCATTTACAGTATTCAACACGCATGGTTAGATGGCATGCTGAAGAGTGGGTGCCAATTGGAACAAAGGAAGTGCAATTGGTTTTTTTGGAGTTTATAAACGAATTTTCGGTTTTCCAATTGGGGGAAATTCGTTGCCCTTTTTTTTCCGCATTCGGTAAACTATTGAGAAAAATCAGAAAAAGGCAGGTGATGCAATTGTTAACAAGTTTTGGATTTGTTCAAAGATACAAATAAAAAATGAGCTTTTGATTTGTTAGATAAGTTGGGTTGATAATAGCAATAAGAATAGAGTGTATGAAAAGTTAGGTTTATAGTAGTTTGTGTATTTTAAAATACGGGTATTTTAATTAGCAGTAGGTGTTGATTGAATAGCGCGACAATATATTTGTTATATCTTTACAGGCATTAGGATATAAATATTAGTAGTACAGTTAAACTTCAGAAGAGGGAACAAATAATTGTAATAGTTTTGCTACTGTAGGTAATCAGGAAATTACTTTGGCACTAGTAAATGGTTGGTAGTAGCTAAACTGATATGAGAAGTTTGATGAGGATGCTTACATAATCATTATTTTATAAAGACCTACAGAATATAATAAGCGCGTTCTTAAGATAGGATATATCCACTATTAAGAGAGAGAGGAAGAGAACTGAAGAAATAGATGATAGTTGAAGAGAATGGGATGTCTCCTGGTGATGAGATTGTTAGAGATACGGACTACGATGCGCTCTCTTCGAGAGTTTCAGCGTACATGAAGGGGTATTTACCAATGGATCCGCAGGTGATGGAATTGACAAGTGAACTACTCAGATATAACATCATGGCGTTGAATGAAGGGTATTCGAAGATTGCAGCTACACGTAAATTGAAAAAGCAGTTTTTCAATTTGTTTTTGAGCGATAAAGACAACAGCAAGAGCAAACAAAACCATCATGTTAATAGCACCATTCGTTCAAACCACGTTAACAGCATGCCGTATGCGCCGATAGTGCCATCTCGAGGCCATTCGTATCAATCGTGCCATCATCAGTTCCCAATTGCCAAAAACGGCTTTACGCAGTTCAAGTCGCCGTTGATCAATAGGGGCACATACCTGAGAACGCAGGTGATAACCGACGAAATCAACAAGTTTTTAGATGCAAATGTAAACCAACAGGTTCAAGTCGTGTCACTTGGCGCTGGTAACGACACCAGACCATTTCAACTGATACCTCAACATCCAAATCTACAGTATTTTGAATTCGATTTTGAGGAAACGACAAGGCTGAAAAGGTTAGCAGTCTTGTCATCTGAAAAGTTGAAACACAGTGTGAACATTGAAGAAGAATTCAATCTACCAGAGACAAGGTCAGAGATTTTAGATTCTCCTACTTTTCTTAACACAGACCAATATCATTTGATACCATTGGATCTAAGATTGTTGGATAAAGATAAGGAGATTAAAGACATTGAAATTTTGAATCAAAGCCAATTCGACGTGCATAAACCAACGCTTATTATTAGCGAATGTTGCCTATGTTATTTAACGCAACTTGATGCTGACCTAGTGATTGAATTCTGGTACAGGAATCTAAAAAGGGGCAGATTCGTTATGTATGAACCAATTGGAAATCCTGAAATCAAGAGCAGATACGGAGAAGTCATGGTCAAAAATTTGAGCACCAGAGGCATTCAAATGCCAACACTTATGATCTATGGGACCATACAAGCGCAAATAGATAGGTTTAATACCCTTTGCCCGTCGTCCAAAATTTGGTGTCAGGATATGAAATGGGTTTCACAGTATATGATTGACGAAAAAGAAAATGAAAGAACCAGCAAATTGGAAATGCTAGATGAAATCGAGGAGTTGAATCTTATCAATTCTCATTATTGTTTGATATTGGTTGAATGGGGGATTTAAAAGAAGGAAAATTTTCATATTTTTTAATAAAATCTATATGACAAGGTAGTTTCTTATTATCTGATAAACGAAAGGATGATTTATATATAAACACACACACACACACACATACACGAACGATCTGGACCAATTTTTCAAACAAAGTTTTGAAAAACTAAGTAAAATTCACCTTGTGTCTCAGATAAAGCTCAAAACTAAGTAAAATCTGGATCTATTACTTTAAATTAGTTTAGTGATCTTTTGAATCCACACCAAAGAGCAGCTGCTAAGGTCATCAAACCAGAGGAATATGCAATACCCTTGATACCAGCAGTGGATTTGAAAATTGCACCTGCAAGTGCACCTGAAGCCAGTGAGTTCAAATCATCGTGCTTACCTCTGTAGGAATCTAAAGTTGAGTCGATGATGTTGTAAAGTAATGCCAAAACACCTGCAGAGTTACCAATGAACGGACCACGCTTGGTGATGTTGTTCAATACTGTGTTAAGCTTTAATTTGAATGGCGCTGCTGTTAATTTACCCTTGGCATCTAATGTTGGAGCAGGTAAATTTTTCAATCCTTCATTGAACCCAATCAATCCACCAATACCAAGACCTGACATATAGCATGCTCCTGTACCATAACATAAATCATCTGACCAACCTCTTGATGGCAAAATCCCGTTACCCGTACCTTCGATAGCGTTTAGTTTTTCTTCGTCAAGATCAAGATATTCAATCTCCTTGTCAAGACCCGCAAGTGGATGCAGTTTAGTGGCATCAAAGACTGGAATACTGATTTCTGGTGCCTCGAGCTTTGTCACCTTACTATCTTCCTGTTTGATTATTGCTTCATTTTCCGTTTTCTTCCCTCCAAATGGCCACATGTTGGTATCTAGACCTTCTTTATATAGATGATAGTATATTATATATATATATATGTATACATTCCATCCATTTTTTTCAGTCTCGCCTGGAAAAAAATTTGTCATTGAGAAGGAGAAAAAAGCAGAAAACGTCGATCGACGACCATTCATATAACGTAAGCGTCGAGCGACCATAATGTCTCGTCGATCGACGAACTTGGTATTTACGTAAGCGTCGATCGTCTTTGAATACTTGTTGTCGATCGACGCTTACGTAAACCGAAACGAAGTCAAAAAATAAAAAAAAATTTGTTGAAACTGTGGCGTTTTGGAAATTTGTATTATGGGAACGAAAAATAGATAAAAATTTTTGCCGACTATCTTCAAAAGATAGCTTAGTATCTTCTTCAATAGGAAAAACAATTGCTCGTTAATATAGAGTTTTTGTATTGTAGGACCTTGTATTAGGTTGGAACTAGCACACAGAAAATCACAGAAATAGATATTCATAGATATTTAAGCTTAATTCCATAATCTAATGACATTATTAAGCGGCAAGGAGCATGTGCGACGTGCACGAGACTGGTCTTTAGGATTGTTTTTCCTTGGTTGTGTGATCATACTATGGGTGTTGTCGTCTGTTTTGCTGAATGACTTGTTTGAGAAGAACATCTACTCAAAGCCGTTTGCAATAACATGGTTGAACACTTCCTCGTTTGCACTATACTTGATACCATACTACTTCAACGATGTGATTTCACGAATGTTCAAAAGGACGAATGCAGTTGATGACGAGGAGGAAGAGTTGCTCACTATCACAGAGACCAGCGCCATCACACCCGCTTTGCACGAAGAGAGCCCGATAGCAGCCACCACATTAGCTCCGTTGACGTTTGTTGAGACCGTGCAATCGGCGCTCTGGTTCTCGTTGCTATGGTTTTTACCTAACTTCTTTAACAATGCCTCGTTGATCTTCACTTCTGTGTCGTCGCAGACAGTTTTGGCTTCCACTTCCTCGTTTTTTACGATCCTAATCGGCCGGGCCTTCAACGTCGAGACTTTAGATGTCACCAAAATTGTTTCTATCCTGATCTCCTTTGTCGGTGTGCTTTGCGTCACTTTGAACGACAACCCTCAAGCCAATGACAGCATTTCTTTTGAATCGATACTGACAGGCGATATCTTAGCTCTACTAGGCGCATTGTTTTACGGTGTTTACTCTATTGCTTTGAAGTTTAGAGTCAAAGACGATTCACGCGTTGATATGAAACTATTCTTTGGATTTGTCGGCGTTTTCAATATACTCATCTTTTGGCCTTCATTGATTATTGCTAATTATTTGGGTTACGAAACCTTTGAGTTACCTCCAACTGGTGAAGTTTGGATAATAATTTTATTCAATTGTTTCATTTCCTTTTTGGCTGATTTCCTTTGGGCTAGGGCAATGCTTTTAACATCTCCATTAACTGTTACTGTTGGTCTTTGTTTAACAATTCCGGTTGCGATGTTATTTGACATCTTATTCAAGTTCAAATGGAATTCTCCAATATATTTTCTTGGTGCAATTTTGGTCTGCCTATCATTTTATTTTATCAATAAAAACGAGCAAGATGAATCAGAGCATTTGGATTAAGCATTTAGTTGACAAAACATTCGTAGATAAACACCTATCTTTTCTATATCAGCTACCGTTAACATAAAACTAAAAAAAAAAAATAATTCAGCTTTCACATCTATCAAGTTGAATCACTATTGCAAACTGGCAACTTATTATCGAAACATATTTGCTACCCATGGAAACATTTTTTTTTTGGTTTTAATATTTTAGCATTTTTACTTTCATTTTTGTTATTTATTTAATATCTATATAGGTATGCATATTATCATTATTCAAAAATTAAAATATTTTTGTAGAGTGAAAGGATAGTTTGAATCTTTCAAGCCGTAAGTGGAGGTGAAAAAGCCTAGAAAGACGAGTAAGATCAGTGATAAAAGCAAAATAACAAAATCTTTACTTCCATCGGTTTCATTGAATAATTTCACACCATCTATCAAGCTAATCAACAGTAGGAAAAAGATACATTGGAAACCAATGCTTAGCATAATTTCAAACCCCATTTGCTGTCTGTTTCCCGGTGCAATCCATACAATATCACCTTTGGATTGTGCAATTAAAGGTGAATGACGCTGCAAGCAGAAGTTGAAGCCACTGATATTGATAAAGATTAAAACAACCGATAAGTAAACATAAAGTTTTTTCTCTTGCCAAAATGGTGTTGTTCCTGCAACTTGATTTTCCCGTATTGAACTGATCACTTTATACAAAACTAATAGGCCAATTAAGCATTCACATATTAACGTATAACTAAATTTCGATTGACCAGTAGCTGCCTTTGACTTTAAAGCTGGCAAAACGTTCATTTTTAATGTCTTGGAAATGAAGCCTGCTAATCTGAGTAGCATTTCATTCATTGATTCACCTTGTGCTAATTCAAACACATAATGTTCTTTACCCAATTGACTGTATTCTAGACTTGGATCAAGTTCATTCAATTTGAGTGCTAAATCATCTTCATTTAGCTTTCCTGATTTGTGTTCATCAACTAACAGTTCCAACTCACCTAATAGCAAACGTCCATAAACATCCAAACTTGTTGGAAATGCCCATAAACTAGGAATCGCTTTAATACCAAGTGATTTTAACAACTCTAAGTGGTCTCCAGCTTCCACTCTCATAAATGCAACTTCATTTTCCAATTCTGGAAAATATTCTAGTATATCGTCTACATATTGTAAATAAATGGGATCCAATTGTTCACACATTGCACATTGATATTTGTCTTCTCTAGTTGTTATTAGAACAAATAGATAATGTTGCTTGAAACCATCAAGGATTGGAGCCAACTCGCCAGAAGCAATCTCATAGACGTTTGGGACCACCTCATCACCTTTATGGTGGCTTCCATTCATTGTAAGCTGTCCAAAAGCATTGGGTATATATACAAGTGCTAGCAAGTAGAAGAATATGTAAACCATTGCTAGTTATTTCATTTGCAAGTTATAACCAATATTCAATTTTATAAGATGAAACGCGTTCTTCAAAGCTTTCATTTCGAAATGCTTAGCAACTTCAAATTCATTCGTAGTTTAGTTTACATTACAAAGAAGAACATCTAAATTTATATTATACATGAGTGATCCTTTGAAGGGGTATATTGTACATTTGATCCCTTTTCGAATCATTTGAGAAATGATAAGTTTGACAAAATAAATGTGTCACCATTGGCATCAACACTGTGTCGGTTGTCACTACTGGTCACGGGGTAAGGATTCCTTTTATCGCAGAGTTGGCTGTTCATCATTTCAAATGATCTTTCATCTCCATGAATAGCTTCTTTGATTCGAAAGCTTTTTCCATCATCAAGATATTTTTGTGAATCTTTTAAAAGAACAATAGTGTTTCTCATGGAAGACAAAGAGTCGTTGTATTCATTGTTTATGTGATCAATTTGCACTTCCAAGAAATTCAGTTTTTTGATTGCGTTATTCCAAACGATTGATTTCTCTTCATTAGTATCAAAAGCATTAATATCCACGTTGCTTAAATTGCCTGAGGTAAACTCATTTGATTGATCAGGTTCTTGTTGTTGAAGTAAAGGTAATGCAACTTGTGTATTATTGTTTTCTGAAAGGTTTGAATCCTCTTTCTCTTCATCCTTGGCTCGATTAGTTTTGTTTACTTCCGTTTCATATAAGCTTTTATATCCGTTCAACTCGGACTTCAATCTCTTCATATCAATGATAAGCTGATGCTGCAAATTGGTCATTTCTGTGAGCTTTCTTTGCTCTTCGGACTTTTCCTTTAACGTGGCTTTCATTTGCTCTTCTTGATTTGTTTTTAGCTGCATCTTCTCTTGTTTGGACTCGTCAAGCTGTTTCATTAACGAATCAATGATAATTTTTTGATTAGCCACCTGCTCCTTTAGCATTTCCCTCTCCGATTTGGTTTCTTCTAGTTCATCATAAACCATAGAAGCCGTTTTACTAATGTCCTTAACCTGACTTTCTAGCAATTCAATTCTTTTATGGTCTCCCTTTATGGACGCATCTAGTATCGTGGGTGTCAATTGCACCTTCTTGCCAAACATGCTTATTCCACCAGGCTGTTTGGGAGTTTCTGGTGCGTCTCCCTTCTTAAAGAACTTTAATGGCATATCGAGAACTTATTTGATCAACTACTTGATGTTGAGGCTAAATAGAGATAAAGTAATCTTGCGCTAAATTTATTGATAAATAGTGTTATGACACGGTCTATAAAAATCCAGTAAAGCAGTGTTCTGCTGTTATCTAGGAGTGCTGAAGCGATAACAATACTTGCCAGGTTAATACACGAGTGAAAATTTGTTCTTTTTCTTGAGTTTTTTTTTCTTTGTATAGCAAATTTCAGATCTGAATCACAAGTTAAAATACAGCTAAGGATCGTGAAGTAATTGAGTTAGGTTTATGTTACAAAATGCTACCTAAGGTATCAGTAAAAAAATGGTATGTACTTTTCGTCAATGCCAATTCAGCTACTGTTAGAAATGTCATGAGCAATAGTATTGTTCATTGATTTTACTCATGAAGACCCACTGATTTCCTTTAGCCTCTTTTCATAGACAAGAGCTCGGTTGAAGTAGTCATTAGGATGTGAGATCGGAGTTTCTTGAACCTGGAGCCCTCGCTGAACATTTTCTTGAATATTTGCTGCATTGACTGTTTCAAACACTTTTGTACATGCGGCCTGATAGTCACCATTTTCACTCAATTGTAAGACTCTTTGTAAATTTCCATCATCTTCCAAGCCCATCTTCCTCAATAAAGTATTTAAATTTTCAGAGTGTAGATCTCTATATGGACAGCCGTGGTATTCGTTGGATGTTGGC
The DNA here is from genome assembly GCA_003705435.2 of Saturnispora zaruensis. Lineage (NCBI taxonomy): Eukaryota > Fungi > Ascomycota > Pichiomycetes > Pichiales > Pichiaceae > Saturnispora > Saturnispora zaruensis. Next base: position 1,074,845 of record PPIM02000004.1, on the reverse strand, counting down.
TTTGGTTTGGATATAATTTGCGCACAGTTCCATGGCTTATAGTTAATTCTAGCACCTTCTAAACCATAGTTATGCCTCAAATTATACTTGTATTCTTTGTTGAACTTTTCAGTGGTAATGGAACCAATACCATTTGTGAACATCATTTGCCAAAATTTCAGAGCCTCTTGAGGTCCTAATCCAATACCCTTTAGGAATAACTGAAGTTGATTTCTGCCAATAAATCTAAGGTGATGCTTATCGCTTAGTCCATTAAAGAGCCTTACACCACAAGCAGGGAAAAACTTTTCAAACTCTCCTACATTGTTTGCCGTTACACCGTTCTCACTGACTTCACTGTTATTTTCGAATCCTTGGATATCGCTGTTAATGTAGCCCTTGGATAAATTCTCCAAAATGGGCTGCAATCTGTCATCTTCGTCCATCCCAATCAAGTATTTGTTAGTCGTCAACAACTCCTTTTCTAGATGGTGTTGGAATTCATTGGCAATCAAATTAAGTTGCAAGAACTCAGGCACATAGGCATACCCCTTTTTTAAGAAAACTTTCCTATTGGAAACTAAATCAGGCACATAGCTCCATGGTAGCTTACCAATCTTTTGAGTTTTCATGATTTCCCAAACGTCATCTGAATTCAATTGCTTTCTTTGAAATTTTGTTAGATCAACATTTAGAGTACCCTCTCTGACACCAAAAACTATGTCTAGATGGTGCGTTCTGCAAATACCCTGTCTGATGTCTGCCTTTTCTTCGTCGCCTACTTCCTCCCATGGTAAATCAATGGCCTTCACGAACTCATTTCTTTCACCTTTATTCAGCTGTGAATATCTAAGTTTGAAGAGAAATGTTTCTGAGTTGATGAATTTTCTTCGAAGCTCTTCACTTCTGCAGAAGGCCAACCTCAAGATGAAGTGGGAATAATAGTCCTTTTTACGTTCCTCATATATAAGTAGATCCTCAATGGTATTGTTAGAGTGCAGCGGCATCAGCTGTCTGATTCTTTCGTTCATCAACTTCACTAGGTCTTCATAACTCAGCCCTTGACTCTGCAAGGTGCCAACTTCAATCAAGATCTTTAATCTATCGATGGCATACGTTTCAAACTGGTCTAGTGTGATCTCCTCCTGCGGTGGTAGTGTGTAGAATGTGATTCGTTGTGGATACTCTTTCAATAGCGATTTATCTGACACCAATTGCGTTGTAGAAAAGCTAGAATCATCAAAATTACGACGGCCTGCTGTTCTTCTTTTGCTCTTCTTAAACATGGTAAACTAGACTCCTTAAGTATGTATATATGTACTTATAATTAAAGAAATCCTAAAAAAGAGCACAAGATTTCACTGTAAGTTATGGGTATTTTTTTTACGCGTTCTAAACCGACGCGTTATGATGTAGCCTTAGAATACTCAGTGCAAATTCCAAGCCAATTGTACGCAATGCACTTTGCAGCAGTAGTAGTTGATGCCACAGACGTAGTGGAGGCGGTGATCGTAGTCTTTTTGTCATCATCATCATCATCATCATCGCCTTCCCACTTGTAGCAACTTCCATACCATGTATACTTAATACACTTTCTCTTCTTAGGCGGCTCAGAAGGACTAGAGCTTGGAGAGGAGGACGACGAGGTAGTTGACGGTACGTATTTCTTTTTGTTATCGTCGCCTAAATGGTCTTTGAACTTCCAGTCGTAGCAGTCGAAACAAGGAGGAGGCTTAATGCATTGTGCAGTGACATTTGTTTTTGAAAGCAAATCATCAATAACAGTTTTCAACCTGTGGTTCAACATGTTAACATGCCAGCCTTTTTCAGTAACAGTGTCATATGTACACTTTTTACCAGAATGACACATGGATTCCATGGCATAGCCGGCCAAACTGCAGGAAGAGGAGGGTCCGTTGCAAACTCCCATGAATATAGGATCCGCGTTGTTACCAAATTGCCAGACGTGTTCGTATATTTCAGGAAATCCTGGCGGTAGAGGCAAATGTAATCTCTTGACCGCTAACATGTCACCCGGGGCCTCAAAGGTAACGACGGGTAAGCCGTAAGTTCTTCCTAAAAGCGCAGAAAGTGCACCACCCAGAGAATGACCTGTGACCCAAACTTCACTGTTGGGATAGTCTTCAGTAACCTTTCTGTAAATGTCTAATGTGGCCTTGTAGTACCTATCAGGCTGTCTCAAGGCCCTTTCGAGGCAGTTTAAATTGCATGTGTAGGTTGATTCGTAGCAATCACACACAGTTTTCCAAAGCGAAGAAACTCGACCACAGCAGCAGGAGAAAAGCAGGTTGTCATTAGTTTTGTCTGATTCTATGGACTTACCATCATCGCCGGTTTCGGTGTCACTGTTACCACCTCCAATGCCTGCGGCAGTGGTACCCTTGATAGCGATGATCACAAGCGGCGCATCAGTCGCCTGCTGCTGTTGATCCTCTACAAACACATGGCCTCTGACGCCTCCTTTGTCCCAATGGAAGTAGTCCTTTTTGCGAGAGTTAAAGTCCGGCAACGAATCGTCGTTGCTGATATTTCGCCATGAGGGATCAGAGGGTAGCTTTGCGTAGGCGTTGGAAGCCATTTTGGCTAATTGCAAGATGGTCTGCGGATCAGTTACATTGGGTATCAGGACATCCTGAATGGACCAGTCGAGGGAGTTTGAGATGTCTATTTCTGGGTAATTTAGAGAGTGTTCGATCAGGTTTAGCACAGAATTCGGGTCTCTAATAGATAAACGGCTAATTTTGGACGCATGTGATTTGAGCTTGTAGTCCGTTTGAAACCCGTTTGATTCATATAGCAACAGGTCAGCGGGTGATTCTATCTGCCATTTGGCCTCGTATTCGCCTGGTGTGATGTGATATACACTGGATAGCTTGAATTTTGTGTCTGAATTTTGTGGCAAATTAGATAGAGGGATTGAGCATATTGGGGCGGCGGAGGATCGAGAAATGATGTTCCAGGACCAAAGCAACGCCACCAGGGATACTATTGTGAAAATAATGGTACCAGAGGAGACCAGTGTTAGCATTTCATATGGGTTTTTAAAGTAGATTGAATGAAGAAGAAGATAAAAATTAAATTCCCGTTATAATAGTATAAAAAGATATGGATAAAATGTACAGAATGATAATAGTATGGTGCTACTAAGCCATGTCACTGTAGGCTGCTTCGACGGGTTTCTGAATGAAAGCCGCGTGTGCGAGGACGATGGAGCCGCTGAGGAAGGTCAGCCAGATGATAGAGGACAGCGGCGAGTAGAAGAACAGGAGCGGGATGTTGATGAGAAGCAGGATGATGTACCAGACGTTTCTGTGGAGCACAAAGAGCTTGAGGTTGAGCTCGTCGGTGTTGCCAAAGGCGTTCTGCACGTAGAAAAACGCCACGGCCTCTATGACGACAATGATGAAGAACGTGAGGTTGGTGAACACCAAGTAGAGGAAAAAGAGCAGCACGATGACGAGGTAGTTTGGCCCAAAGTAGCCTAGGTTGTAGCTGACGCGCTGCTGTGCGTCCAGGAGCCCTGCTGGGGCACCCAGCCGAGTGTAGTCAAAGAAATCCTGAGGTGGTTTCATTGATTTGAGTTTGTTCATGAAAGTGGACGGAGTTTCATTCTGGCGGGGGGTGTTAGTAACGTTGTTTCACGGTCCAGCAATCACCAGAGCGGTACATACTTTGAGCGTCTCGAAGTCAAAGCTCGAGGAGAACGACGCAGGCACAAACGACGACATAATGTGAATCAGCTAGAGGAAGAAGAGTGTAAACATAGAGGCAGCACGGACGCGCTTTGAGCCAAAAGCGATATTGGGGGTGTTCCAAGGGTTGTTTGTGTGGTTGTTTGTGTGGTAATGACAGAAGCCAACAGCGGGATACCAGTGGTGTGCCAGCTGATGTAGGGCCTTTCCTTTGGCCACCGATCAACCTTGTGGGGCAGTCTTCACTGTTACCACCCTCCATTTTCTCAGCTCGTTCCCCTGGAGACCAATTTTTCCTCTTAGCTGTTACTTCTTCTTCTTCGATACTTAGCCAAGATGTCTACCAAGGTCTTCACCGCAGATCAAGTTGCCGAACACAACACCAGAGAGGACGCGTGGATCATCCACGGGGAGAACGTGTACGACGTGACCGCATACCTTGACGAGCACCCAGGTGGTGAAGAGGTGATCATCGACTGCATTGGAGGCGACGCCACAGAGCCATTTGACGACATCGGACACTCTGAAGACGCACATGAGATCTTGAAGTCGCTTTTGATCGGGAAGCTCGAGGGGGGTGTCAAGCCAAAGACGGAATCTAGCAAGACAACTAACGACGAGGCCTCTAAGTTGCCTTTGATTCTTGCTGTTGTCATTGCGATTGCTGCTATCGTTTACTTTTCTAACAAATAGAATACTTAGACATATATCTATAGATCTCTACAATTATACTATAATTTTTGAAGTTTTAAATACAGGAAAGTGTAGTTTGCTGATTCACGCCAAAGGTAAGTGCCCAAATCAGTACAGTAGTGTTGTCCTACATCTATCCATTTCACGCTGCCTGTTTCCCTGTACCTACTTCCCTTTACATACTTCTCTGCTATCCTGTAAGCATATATACTCTAGTTTCTATTGGCCATAAGCTTTCCCAACATTTTTTCTCAACTCTCTCTCAACTTGCCAGTGTTGCAAAAGCATCTTTATAAAGTCCAATGAAAGTATATACGGCCGCAGAGCTAGCAGAGAGAAACGAATCGGGCACCAACTGGGTGGTACACGACGGCTACATCTACGACGTGGCCAAGTTCTACGCTGAGACGCCCAACGGCGCACAGCTGATCAGCAAAATGGCTGCAGACGAGGCCACCATGCCCAAGGTGTTCGACATCCTAGACGCGTACATCATTGGCGAGCTAGATGAGTCCAAGGTGGACCGACGTGTGAACAGGATCAACGCCAAGTTCAAGCTCGCTGGGTCAGTGTTCTTTGGGATCTTGGTGATCGTGTACGGCTTCTTGATTTACTACAAACACTGGATCTGGGCCATCGGTGTCAGCATCGTTGTGGCTGAAATACTGAGAAAGAGCTATGAGCTACACGACGAGCTCATGGAGCGTGCTGGTGCTCACACCGACTAGGATTCGCATGTAGCACTGAGCACCACCATTCGGTTTTATTCTTTTTTCAACAAATCGCACACTACTGGAACATTGGTCGTCCTCATAAGAAATCAGATGAAGAGGTTTTTGTGTTTCTGGGGGTTGTTGGCAGCTGCTTTGGCGACCGACGACGCCATCTTCCTTGAGAATGGCAAGATGGTGAAGACGTGTGCGTATGTTTGTGCCTCGGAGACGTGGCCAGAGTCGATTTTTGGCCAGTGGGTACCTACCATCTACCTGACTTCTTCTTCACACGAGGACAATGTTTTTGACTTTTCTGAAAAAGAAACGCTTGTAGCAAGAGATCAATTTGAAATATACACCCTCATCATGGGCGCCGCAGACCTTGCAAAGGTCAATATTGGCATCGACCCCTATTTTGAAATCTGTGACGAAACAGCGCTGAAGGCCGGCTACTGTAAACCGGAAACTGATGAGCAAAAGGCCGCCAAGGTGTCGTTGCCAGAGTTGATTGATGCCAACGACTTCTCGTACCCAATAGAGAGCTTCATGCTCGATTCAGCCAGTCACCACAGTTACGAAATCAAGGACTCTGGCATATATTGTGTTCTTTTTCACTCCAACTCCATTCCTGAAAAGTATAACGAAGAAAACCCATACTATGTGCGTATCACGTGGCAGCATTCTTTTGGCTTTGTCACGCTGTCTGAATTCCACTATATTTTATTTTCCTTGGGTCTAACAGTCGCTTATGGATTGTACTGTTTAGTTTACCTTGGCCTAACATACAGGCATATTTACGATGATAAAACAAGCGGATTTTCAATAGATTCTTTGAAAAACATGAGATTCATGTTCCAGTACAAAACTCTATCGTTTCTAGTCGGTATGTTCATAGTAGAGCTATTCACTTCGCTAAACGGCATCATGTGGAACGCCCATGGTTACTTATCAACGTATTTTCCTGTTCTAGTTGTTATGACTCTGCAGGTGGCTTCTGAACTCATACTGTCAGTTTGGGTGACTTACAACTTGATGCTCTTTGCAGCTGGTGCATGGGTTGGCTCACTGGAGAAATCCAGCAAAAAGGTGTTAACTGCGAGAATTGTATCTATCCTCTATCTGATTGAGATGATATTGCAAGGAATTATAGGCACATATGGTCATGACTTAGTCGATGATGAAGGTTATGAGAAGATGGCAAATGTGACTTACGTTCAATTGCTTGTCATAATCGGCATTTGTTTCTTCTGGTCGTTTCACACCATTTACAACATAGAAAACAAACAAATAAGAAGCCTTTACATCAAAACAATATTCATTCTTGGTTTCGTTTTCTGTGGGCCATTGCTTTTCATGATATTTGATTACTCCCCACAGCTATTTTACATAGCATCCTTCACCCATTTCATAGCGACCATTGTTGTCTCTTTGTTATGGAAGGACGTGTTTTTCCAAAACGGTTTGCTTTGTCTTTAATGTAATTCGAAGTTGAACATTTTATTTACAGGGATGAATTTGCGGGTTTTTTTATAATATATATTAGATTATGAAATATCTGGTACAGAAATAAGCTATTCCTGCAGTCAAAACACGCTATACTGAGCCTGCTCCATAGCTAGTGTGCCCAAATAAACCTGATCTCTAATGATAGTAGCTGAAGGGTAATGTCGCATTGTTGAAAGTTCGGCTTTAAAAATGCGCTTCTAAATTAAAAAACTGTTGTGAATTTCCACTTTGTTTAGCTCTCCCTCTGTGTTTGCCTGAGTTAGTATACTGATAGATGTCACTATAACGGGTAAACAGTTATAGTCAATATCAGAATCGTAGGGAAATAAAGTTCGAAAATGAATAGTTCAAATAAATTTCATAATTCCACAAGAGATGTACCTGAAAGGTAGTTAGAAAAGTTGTTTCACCTCCTCTGTCGACAACATTCTTCAACTTGAAAAACAACACTCATTCAACGACAAATGAAGGCGATTGTATGGCTGTTATTCCTTGTGTCCACAGCGCAGGCATCTGATTATAATCATTTCATATTCAAAGATGCCTTAACGAAGTCCTGTGCGTATGTGCACAAAGCAGATACTTGGTATGAATCACTTTTTTCCCGTCAGATACCTCAGCTTCAACTATCACCTCCAAATGAAGCATTTTTCAATCAAAACCACTTTTTTGGCTCCAATGGCACGCTGCCTAGTCGAGAAGGCTTTCAGCTCCATACCCTCATTATGAGTGCAGATGATATCTTAAAAGTTGACTTCGGTGTAACGTCCTTTTCTGATGGTTGCGATGAAGCTGCCTGGGACAAAAAGCTATGTTACAGCGAGAATAAACCCGACCCAGTGGTTTCTTTAGCTGAATTTCTCAAGTCAAAGGACTACACTACCCTATTTGAGAGTTTTAGTTATAACACAACTACTGAATTTGAGTACACTTTTGAGAAGTCCGGTACCTATTGCGTGGTGTTTTATCAAGACTCTATGCGTCCCTTGGATTATAATGATCATCCTGAACATCTGACCAATGTGAACGTAAATTGGCAAAGTTCTTATGGCGAACTACAACTTGTCGATTACAAAAGGCTGCTGCTTTCTCTGTATCTAACTTTAGCTTACGGTGCTTACTTTATGGTATACGCTGGTATAGTGGCAAAGCGTGTTTCTAATGTTAATTCAAATCCTGTGAAGGTATATCAAAAGATGAGATTCATGTTTCAATACAAAATTCTATCATTTCTAGTTGGTGCATTTTTGATCCAGATAATAGCAGTCATTAACTACTTATTTATTAATAGATATGGATATGATAGTGTGCCAATTCCAATAGTTTTGATATTTGGTATTTTGGAAATGGTTTCTGGTACTCTGTTCACTTTTTGGATTATCTACAATCTTATGTTGTTTTCAGCTGGTGCATGGGTCGCATCCCTGAAGAAATCTGATAGCAAAGTCTTAATCAGTAGAGTTACTTGTGTTGCGTTGTTTTTTGAGACTGTGTTACATCATATACAAAGAAATTCTGTTTCTCAGTTATTTGAGAGTTACGGACGTGACTATGTTAATGAGAAAGTTTCTGTTAAATTCATCATCATCGGTGCGGTCTGCTTTTGTTGGTCGTTCTATACTACATATAAAATACAGGACAAGCAAACGAAAAAGCTTTACATCAAGTCGGTGCTGCTTCTTGGCGTTATGTTTTTAGGTTCAGTTATTCTCCACTTTGTTTTCAGATCTTATAAGATGGAGTACCTCACTAAAGTGATACAGCTTGTCACCATGATTGTATTCTCCCTTTTATGGAAAGACATCACTTTTCAAAAGGGTGTTCTGTGTCATGAGTAGTGTGACATTTAGCTTCAAACATATTTTTGCAATATTTGCCGTGAAAACATGTTGCAAAAACTCTACAGTGTAATTGGAGACAAGGTTGTTAAGCATTGTATTTGAATAGTTTTTTGTATATATAACATTTCTTTATAAAAAAGGTTCTGTGAATTGGTGAAATAGTTGAAAGCGTTAATCTGAAGAAACAGTGCATTGTTTGTTGGTAAGTTTAGTTTAAAATTTCACACTTATTTAGTGTCAGTTGTTCCAAGAGCAGCAAAGTATCACATGCTGAATAATTCCCTTTTTCAAATCGTTTTCTTAGAATAATGAATTTACACTGAAATCTCAGCGCTTAGCGTACACTTTGATTAACGTGATGCAATAAAAAAATCTTTCTGCTAAGATCTTAGTATATCTACTTAGTAGTATGGCAATCGATGTAAGTGAATTTCCAGTGAAGCAACATCAAGCGCCAATTAATAAAGGATAGAGTTTAGCAACAGTCTTATTCTCTATTGATTCTCACCATCCCACAATGCGTACCTGAATCGTTGAATAAAGAATGAAATTTGCTCCTTTATTCGGCGACGCATCAATATTCACAAGTAACAGTCTTAACTGCTAATGATATTCATTGCGTGGGTTCTGTGTTTTGCGGCATCAGCATGGGCTTCGGGCCTCGAGCTTCCCATCTTTAAAAATGCTTTTACGAAGTCGTGTGCATATGTGCACACGGCCGACAGCTGGTCAGAGTCAATCTTTGCAAGTGGGTCCTCTAAGCTTCACTTTTCACCCCCAAATGATGAATTCGTAAGTCTAACAATGAGGTTTCGCCCAAACACCACGGAGCCTAGTCATAAAGATTTTGAACTTCATGCTGTTATTATGAATGCAGATGATATGATGAAGGTTGAATTCGGCGAATATCTAGTCTATGAAAATTGTGATGAAGCTGCTTATCAAAAGAAGCTATGCCACCAAGAAGATGATGCAGGTTCAGATTTCAATCTATTCAAATTGATTGAGACAAAAAATGTCACTTCGTCATTTGAAAGCTTTACTTACAATACCAGCTCTGACTTTGAGTACAATTTTGAAGAATCTGGCATGTATTGCTTTGTGCTATATCCAGATAGTCTTTCATCTTCAGATAAAGGATATCATGGTGGACCTTTGACCCATGTTCACACTAATTGGCAGAGTTCTTTTGGTGAGTTATCACTGCTTGACTTTAAAAGATTGCTGCTATCTTTCTATTTGACATGTGCCTATGGTATCTACTCCTTAATATATGCCGGTATGGTTGCTAAGCGCGTTTCCAATTGTAGTTCTAGTCCGGTGAAGTCGTACCGAAAAATGAGATATATGTTTCAATATAAAGTCCTGTCATTCCTAGCTGGTGCGTTTTTCATTCATTTGATAGCTTTTATCAATTACTCATTTATGAACAGATTTGAGCGCTACAGTGTACCAACTCCAATAGTTATCATTTTTGGTACATTTGAATTGATTTCTAGCACAGTATTCACGTTTTGGATCATCTACAATCTTATGCTATTTTCAGCTGGTGCATGGGTTGGTTCATTGAAGAAATCCAGTAACAAGGTACTCATCAGTAGGGTTACTTGTGTTGCGTTGTTTTTTGAGACTGTGTTACATCATATACAAAGAAATTCTGTTTCTCAGTTATTTCACAGTTACGGACGTGACCATGTTAATGAGAAAGTTTCTGTTAAATTCATCATCATTGGTGCGGTCTGCTTTTGTTGGTCGTTCTATACTACATATAAAATACAGGACAAGCAAACGAAAAAGCTTTACATCAAGTCGGTGCTGCTTCTTGGCGTTATGTTTTTAGGTTCAGTTATTCTCCACTTTGTTTTCAAATCTTATAAGATGGAGTACCTCACTAAAGTGATACAGCTTGTCACCATGATTGTATTCTCCCTTTTATGGAAAGATATCACTTTCCAAAAGGGTGTTCTGTGTCTTGAGTAATATGACATATTTTCGAACAGGTTCTGCAATATCTGATGTAAAAAAATGTTATAAAACATTTTGCAGTGTTACCGGAGACTCTCTTGTTGATCTTTTGATAAGAATTCTGCATATATATAATTTATTTTCATAAAAAATGTTTTATGAATTAGATAGCTAAAGACGAAGGCCTCAAGAACTAATGGACCATATGTCAGCATGTTTTCTTTATAACCTCACTGTTATATAACAAAAGCTGTTTTGTGGTTAGTTAATTAACATAGGCTGATCATTACACTATTAGTCCTATTCTCAAATGTCGCATTTTGAAATTTTGGTGCTTGGCATACTCTTTTGATCCACATAACTTGATGAAAAATCTGCTTTGTAGCTCTCATTTGTATTTACTTGTAGTCGTATACTAGTAAATGTCGTAATAGTGATTAATCAACGGAGACAAGACTCAACTAAATCATAATCGTAGGGCAAATAAAGTTGGAAGATGAATAATTCAAATAAATTGCATAATTTCACAAGACATGTACCTGAAAGGTTGGTTGAAAAAGGTGCTTTCACCACCTCTGTCGACGACATTCATTAAACTGGATAAGAACAAACATTCAACGGCAAATGAAGGCGATTGTATGGCTGTTATTCCTTGTGTCCACAGTGCGGGCATATGGTTATGATCATCCAATTTACAAAGATACTCTAACGAAGTCGTGTATGTATGTACACAAGGCCGAGACTTGGCATGAATCGTTTTTTATTCGTCGGATGCCAAAGCTTCAGCTATTACCTCCAATGCATATCTTTCTCTCTAATGGCACCTGGATCAATAAAAAAACGGTTCAGCTTCATACTCTTATTATGAACGCAGATGATGTATTGAAAGTTGATTTTGGTGCAGAATTTGTGTACGATGTCTGTGATCAAGTTGCCAATGAAAAGAAGATATGTAACGATAACGAAAAACCTGATCCAGTGGTTACTTTATCTGAATTTATTGAGTCAAAGGACAACACTGTACCATTAAAGAGTTTTACTTATGACACAAGTACTGAATTTGAGTACACTTTTGAAAAATCCGGTACCTATTGTGTGGTGTTTTATCAGGAATCTATGCGTCCCTTTGATTATAATGATCGTCCTGAAGAATTCACCAGTGTGATTATAAATTGGCAAAGATCTTATGGCGAACTACAACTTGTCGATTACAAAAGGCTGCTGCTTTCTCTGTATCTAACTTTAGCTTACGGTGCTTACTTTATGGTATACGCTGGTATAGTGGCAAAGCGTGTTTCTAATGTTAATTCAAATCCTGTGAAGGTATATCAAAAGATGAGATTCATGTTTCAATACAAAATTCTATCATTTCTAGCTGGTGCGTTCTTGATCCAAATGATAGCATTCATAAACTATTCAATAGTTAATAGATATGAAACGTATAGTGTGCCACGTACGGTAGTTTTGATAGTTGGTACTTTGGAAATGGTTTCTGGTACTCTGTTCACTTTTTGGATTATCTACAATCTTATGTTGTTTTCAGCTGGTGCATGGGTCACATCCCTGAAGAAATCTGACAGCAAAGTCTTAATCAGCAGAATCACGTGTGTTGTGTTGGTATTTGAGACTTTATTGCATCACATACGTAACAACACCGTCCCTTCTTTACTAAACACTTACAGTCGAGCTACCGCTTATGGAAGTGTCTTTATCAAACTCCTTATTATTGGTGTTTTATGTTTTGTTTGGTCTTTCTACACAACGCACAAGATATGTGACAAACTAACGAAAAAGCTCTACATTAAAACGATATTCCTTCTTGGCGTTATGTTTGTTGGTGCTATTATCCTCAACTTTATCCACGAATCCAAGATAGAGTATCTGAAAAGTGGTGTGGACTTTGCTATCATGGTTATATTTACCCTTCTATGGAAAGACGTTACTTCCCAAAAGGGTGCCTTGTGTCTTGAGTAATTTGTAACCAATTATCTGTTTAATAGCTATTTGAATCGTTGCGCTTGTACCGGATTGTTAAACCATTTTTTTCTACACGGCAGATAACTTTAGACAACATTCTTCAACTTGAAAAACAACACTCATTCAACGACAAATGAAGACGATTGTATGGCTGTTATTCCTTGTGTCCACAGCGCAGGCATCTGATTATAATCATTTCATATTCAAAGATGCCTTAACGAAGTCCTGTGCGTATGTGCACAAAGCAGATACTTGGTATGAATCACTTTTTTCCCGTCAGATACCTCAGCTTCAACTATCACCTCCAAATGAAGCATTTTTCAATCGAAACCACTTTTTTGGCTCCAATGGCACGCTGCCTAGTCGAGAAGGCTTTCAGCTCCATACCCTTATTATGAGTGCAGATGATATCTTAAAAGTTGACTTCGGTGCAACTTCCTTTCTTGATAGTTGCGATGAAGCTGCTTCTGGCAAGGAGCTATGTTACAGCGAGAATAAACCTGATCCAGTGGTTACTTTATCTGAATTTATTGAGTCAAAGAACAACACTGCACCATTAAAGAGTTTTACTTATGACACAAGTACTGAATTTGAGTACACTTTTGAAAAATCCGGTACCTATTGTGTGGTGTTTCATCAGGAATCTATGCTTTCTTTTGATTATAATGATTTTCCTGATTATCTGACCAATGTGAACGTAAATTGGCAAAGTTCTTATGGCGAACTACAACTTGTCGATTACAAAAGGCTGCTGCTTTCTCTGTATCTAACTTTAGCTTACGGTGCTTACTTTATGGTATACGCTGGTATAGTGGCAAAGCGTGTCTCTAATGTTAATTCAAATCCTGTGAAGGTATATCAAAAGATGAGATTCATGTTTCAATACAAAATTCTATCATTTCTGGCTGGTGCATTTTTGATCCAGATAATAGCAGTCATTAACTACTTATTTATTAATAGATATGAAAACGATAGTGTGTCAGATGCTATAGTTTTAATTTTTGGTATTTTGGAATTGGTTTCTAGTACTCTGTTCACTTTTTGGATTATCTACAATCTTATGTTGTTTTCAGCTGGTGCATGGGTCGCATCCCTGAAGAAATCTGATAGCAAAGTATTAATCAGTAGAGTCACGTGTGCTACGTTGGTGTTTGAAACTTTATGGCAACACATAAACCACAACACTCTCCCTTCGCACCCCATAAACCACTACACTGTCCCTTCTCGGCGAAGCAGTCACGGACGAGAATACGCATATGAAATGGTTTCTACAAAATTCATACTTATTGGTGCTTTATGTTTTGTATGGTCTTTTTACACAACTTACAAGATATGTGACAGACCAACGAAAAAGCTCTACATTAGAACGATATTCCTTCTTGGCGTTATGTTTGTTGGTGCTATTATCCTCAAATTTATTCACAGATCTTACAAGATAGAGTATCTGAAAAGTGGTATAGAGTTTGCTACCATGGTTATATTTACCCTTCTATGGAAAGACGTTACTTTCCAAAAGGGTGCCTTGTGTCTTGAGTAATTTGTAACCAATTATCTGTCTAAGCTATTCGAATCGTTGCGCTCGTACCGGATTGTTGAACCATTTTTTTTCTACACGGCAGATAATTCCAGTTTTTCAGAAATCGTATATAAACAAGAGTTTTTCTTCTTGGATTTTCATCGTAATCCAATTACATTCGTTTTTAAAGTCATTTAAGATCTTCACTGCAGAGGCTACGTTGGTTTCATAAAAACTCAATCAAATTTTGTTTTAAAATGGAATCCGTTCAAGACTCTGTCATTGGTCTCAATGAGACAATTAGTACTGCTTCCGATGGCTTACTGGCAAATTTCAAGAGGTTTGACCTGCTGGCTGTCAAGGACGACCTGCTTGCAATGGTACATCACGCTTCGTGGTTGCAAATCATCATTTCATTGATTGTTATTGTAATTTCGTATGATCAAATCAAGTACCAGTTAAATAAAGGCTCCATTGCAGGTCCAAGATTCAAGATGTGGCCTGTTATCGGTCCCTTCTTAGAGTCTCTAGACCCTAAGTTTGAAGAGTACATGGACAAGTGGAATTCAGGTGATCTGTCTTGTGTTTCAGTGTTCCATCAGTTCGTTGTTATTGCTTCCACCAGAGATTTGGCTAGAAAGATCATGCAATCTCCTTCCTATGTCAAGCCTTGTGTTGTTGACGTTGCTGTTAAAATTTTAAGGCCAACCAACTGGGTCTTTCTTGACGGTAAGGCACATGTTGATTACAGAAAGGGTTTGAATCCATTATTTAACAAAAAAGCGCTTGAAGTTTACCTCCCAGCACAAGAAAAGGTGATGGACAAGTATTTGGAACACTTTGTCGACTTTACCAAAGATGGTGCCAAGGTTTTTTTCCCTGAATTCAGAGAGTACATGTGCGCCATTTCCTTAAGAACATTCTGTGGTGAATATATCACTGAGGAACAAATCAAGGATGTTGCTGATAATTACTACAAGGTCACCGCTGCATTGGAATTGGTCAACTTCCCAATCATCTTGCCATACACCAAGACGTGGTGGGGTAAGGTCATTGCAGACAAAACCATGAAGGTTTTTGAAGGTTGTGCACAGGCTTCCAAGGATGCCATTCTAGCGGGTAAGGTGCCAGATTGTGTTTTGGACGAGTGGATCAAGTCGATGGTGGAATCTAGCGAAAACAAGGAAAGAGCACAAATCAGAATGTTCTCCAACAAGGAGATCTCTGAAGCCGTTTTCACTTTCTTGTTTGCTTCGCAAGACGCCTCATCCTCCCTATGTTGCTGGTTGTTCCAGATTATTGCAGACAGACCAGACATTGCTCAGAAGATCAGAGAAGAACAATTGGCCATCAGAAACGGTAACCCACACGAGAAGCTCACTGGTGAATTGATTGACAAAATGACATACACCCACATGGTTGTCAAGGAGACGTTGAGATACAGACCTCCTGTCATCATGGTTCCATACAAGGCCAAGAAATCATACCCAATCACTGAAACCTACTCTGTTCCTAAGGGCGCTATGGTGATCCCAACTTTATATCCTGCATTACATGACCCTGAGGTCTACGACGACCCTGAAGAATTCATTCCGGAAAGATGGGTTGAAGGCTCCAAGGCCTCTCTTGCTAAGAAAAACTGGCTGGTGTTCGGTACCGGTACCCATGTTTGTCTTGGTCAAACATACGTGCTCATGTCATTTGCTGCATTGATTGGTAAGGCCGTCATGTTCACCGACATGACACACGAAGTCACTCCATTGAGTGAAAAGATCAAGGTCTTTGCTACCATCTTCCCTAAGGATGACGTTATCATGAAATTTGACAAGAGAGACCCATTAGCCGCTTAATCATATCATTAAATTACTACCACTATTATTATTATCAATTTACTTATATATATATATATTTTCTAGGTTCTTTAACTTAAGTCTTTTTTGAGTATCCAAATCATAATCTTCACTACTTTCTTCTTTTATCTTTTTCCTCCGCTGCCGCCTCTCTCGTCCTTGTTGCTTTCTTCCATCATCTCTCAACATTATTACATAAACCTGATCTACCAATGGTCCAATCAAAAAATCTGACCGACTCACGTGACATGCTCTAAGATTGACGCCACACTTTGAAATTTTTCATAGAGGCCGATTTAAAGGCTCCTAGCACTCGGAGTTCAGACCCCATACTTGGCGAGAAGCAATAAAATCACAGCTTAGTGTCATCCAATAGCGTTGACCTTTATAAACCCACTTCTTCCACACCTTTCTTTTGCATAGTTGTTGCAGATACGTGATTGGAAACACTGAAATTGCAATGAGTTCAACACAGTCTTTAGCCAGTATGTGCCTTTTTTTTCCTATGTGTCCTAGTGCCGTTTACTAACGTTGTTGGTGTTATAGTTGCACAAGTTGTAAATGCTCTAGCTGAAAAGAGCTACGTCGTGGACGCCTCTACACAGCTCAAGAGCGCGCTACCAAATGCAGAGCTGCTTTCGTCTAACGACGCATTGTCCTTCGTTGATACAGGTAAGTCAACGATTTTCAACATCGACTCCAAGGCTCTTTTGAGCGGATTGCCGGTGCTTCAAAACAACAAATCCATCAACCAGTACATTATCCACTCAAAACTGTCGTCAAACGACTTTGCCCCTGTCGTGGCGGCCAAGGATCTGGGTTTCACCATTTTGATCTCTTCTACGCCTAAGGAATCCTACGATTTTTCAATTTTGGCTCAGCTGGTTGCCAAGTCCACAGACGGATCTGTGATTCATTTCTACATCGACAACGACTCCGAGGCTCTGACGCTGTATTCAGAGGACTCTATCAAGTCGCTATACGAATCTTTTGAAGGCGCTTCGATTGAAGACGCCTTTGCTCACTTGCAAACCATCGCCGGTAAGCTCTACACCGAATTCGAATTGGCTACTCCATCTGGCTGGTTGTTCACAAAGGCCTCTGTTGTCGGTGTGCTGCTTGGTAACGCCAACGTTTTAGCATCCAAAACAGAGGACTTTGCCCTATTATCTGTTAAGGTGTTCAGACCATTCAACTCATCTGCCTTGGAGACTGCCATTCGCAAAATTTCGGGTGTCACTTCCTTGGTTTTCCTAGAACAATCTTCAATTACACTACAGTATCAATCTTTATTCTTATCTGTATTAGATTCCATCAGCTCTCTCACAGCCAATGGCACCAAGATTGTCAGCACTCACTTATTAGATGTCGATGACTCCAATGTCGACAAAGTTTTCAATGAGATCGTTCAAAACGCTAAATCTGACAAGCCATCTCATTCCTTAATTCTCGGTAAAAGCTTCAATCCTACCAACGAAAAGCCATTTGATATCGAATCTACAGCCGATGGCTCTTACCTCAAAGTGTTAAAGGAATCCCAAAAGAGCCTTTTGAGTATATTAAACGACTACAACACCAATGCCTCGCCTGAATACTCATATGGTAAGTTTCTAGCCTCCCAAGAACAATTTGACATTTTAATCAAAACCGTCGAGGCTAACTTGTCATCCTTCACTGGAGAATTAAACAATGAATTAACTAACTGGTTAGTCAAAGCTCGTGAAACTTCAGATGTTTATGATGCCTCTGCTCTTATCGCTAAGCTCGAAAGCAATAACTCAACTGCAGCAGTTGAGATTCTTGCATTAAAAGAACATTTAACTCTAAAGTCAAATTGGATTATTGGTTCAGATAACTGGTCTTATGATGCCGGTTTAGGTGCTTATCACGAAGTCTTAAAATCAAACAACAAGAGAATCAAGCTTTTGATTATTGATTCCGACTCTTCTATTAACGTTAAACAAGGTAAGAAGAACTTGGGTCTTTACGCTATCAATTATGGTAATGCATATGTTGCATCTGTCGCATTGTATTCTTCATACACACAAACTTTAACTGCTTTCTTGGAAGCAAATGCCTACAGCTCTGGTCCTTCTATTGTTTTGGCTTATTTGCCAAAATCCGATAGTTACTTGGAAATGCTTAAGGAAACTAAAAAGGCTGTTGATACTGGCTACTGGCCATTGTACAGATACACGCCAACTTTGAAAGATACCGAAGACGGATTTAAATTAGACTCCTCATTTATCAAGAGAGAACTTAAAGCTTTCCTTGAAAGAGAGAATAGATTATCTTTGCTAGTTTCAAAAAATGCCAAGTTAGAATACAATTTGCAAGCTTACAACAGAAAAGTTCAAAATGACATTGCTTCTAAGGCCAAGGATGCATTCCAAGATTTATTAGATAACTTGGGTGGTGAGCCATTGACCATCGCTTCTGCTTCTGACGGTGGTAATGCTACCAACGTTGCTAAAAAATTAGGCACCAGAGCCTCCAATAAAGGTTTGAAAGTTAAGCTTCTTGCTCTTGATGATTTGACCATCGAAGATTTGGCTTCTGAAACAAACGTTATTTTTATTACCTCAACATCTGGTCAAGGTGAATTCCCAACTAATGGTAAAGTTTTCTGGGAAGCCCTTAAAGGTTCCACTGTTGATTTAGCAACCGTCAGAGTTTCTGTTTTTGGTTTAGGTGATTCCAAGTACTGGCCAAGAAAAGAGGATGCTCATTACTACAACAAGCCAGCCAAGGATTTATTCAACAAATTAACTAATTTGGGTGCTTTCTTCCTTGCACCTTTAGGACTTGGTGATGATCAAGGTGATGATGGTTTCAACACTGGCTACAATGAATGGGAGCCAAAGGTTTGGGAAGCATTGGGAGTTTCAGCTGATAATGGTGATGAACCAGCTCCAATTACCAACGAAGATATCAAAATCAACTCCAATTACTTGAGAGGTACAATTGCGGAAGGATTAGTTGACACCACCACTGGTGCTATTTCTTCAAGCGATCAACAACTAACTAAGTTCCATGGTATTTACATGCAAGATGATAGAGATATTAGAGACGAGCGAAAGAAGGAAGGTCTCGAGCCTGCTTACTCTTTCATGGTTAGAGTTAGATTGCCAGGTGGTGTTTCGACTCCAGATCAATGGTTAAGAATGAATGACTTAGCAGATACTAGAGGTAACAATACTTTGAAGATTACCACAAGAGCAACCTTCCAATTGCATGGTGTTGTAAAGAGAGATTTGAAGGAAGCTATCAGAGGTATGAACACAGCTGCAATGGATACATTGGGTGCATGTGGTGATGTTAACAGAAATGTCATGATCTCTGCTTTACCACATAACAGACGTTTACATTCTCAAATGGTTGAATCATCAAAGGTCATTTCTGCCCGTTTGCTTCCTGAAACAACTGCATATCACGAAATTTGGTTAACAGATTTGGAAGAAGTTGCTAGAGGTATTGAAGGTGCTCCAAAGAAGCTTCAAGTTGGTGGTGATGCTTTACAAGACCACGAGCCATTATACGGACCTACTTACCTTCCAAGAAAGTTCAAGGTTGTCATTGCTATGCCACCGTATAATGATGTCGATGCTTATGCTCATGATGTTGGTTTGATTGCTATCGTTGAAGACAACAACATCGTTGGTTATAACGTTCTTGTTGGTGGTGGTATGGGTACTACTCACAATAATACCAAGACTTATCCAAGAACAGGTTCTATGCTTGGTTTCATTCCTTATGATAAAGCTCCTGTTGTTTGTGAAAAAATTATGCTTGTTCAAAGAGACAATGGTGACAGAAAGAACAGAAAACATGCAAGATTAAAGTATACTGTCGATGATATGACTGTTGCTGGTTATAAGGCAGCAGTTGAAGAGTTGCTTGGTTGGACTTTTGCTGAACCAAAGCCATTCCAAATTGATTCCAACATTGATTTCTTTGGTTGGAGTCAAGATGAAACTGGATTGAACCACTACACCTGTTTCATTGAAAATGGTAGAGTTGAAGATGTTGCTGGGAAGCCACAAAAGACTGGTTTGAAGAAAATTGCAGAGTACTTTAAGGAACACAATGCTGGTTGTTTTAGATTAACCGGTAATCAACATGTTCTAATATCAGATGTCCCAGATGAGCATCTTGATACCGTTAAAACTTTACTAAAAGAACACAACTTGGACAATCTTGACCACTCTGCTTTGAGATTGTCATCTGCTTCTTGTGTTGCTTTCCCAACCTGTGGTTTAGCTATGGCAGAAGCAGAAAGATATTTACCAGTTTTAATTGATCAGCTTGAAGTTGAGTTAGAGAAGCTAGGATTAAGAAACGATTCAGTTGTTATGAGAATGACTGGTTGTCCAAATGGTTGTGCAAGACCATGGGTTGCGGAAGTTGCCCTTGTTGGTAAATCTTTTGGTTTCTATAACATCATGCTTGGTGGTTCATACATCGGTTCCAGAGTCAACAAAATCTACAAGACTAATGTCAATGAATCGGAAGTCATCAGTACTTTAGTTCCATTGTTTGCCAGATGGGCTAAAGAGAGGCTAGAAGGTGAACATTTTGGTGATTTCTGTGTGAGAGTTGGCATTATTGTGGAAACCAAAGAAGGTAAGTACTTTTGGGATGATGTTGCTGAAGACGCTTAGATTATTTGTTTGCAACAGTACCTGGGTTTTGCTGGGAGCCACCATGCTCTCATTTCCTTATTTATAAACACTTTTGCATTTCGTTAAGTTTTTAATAGAACTATTAATAATATAATATTTAAAAAGTAGACACGGTACTTTAAGTAAATTGAAGAGGTATGAAAGTATTGTAATGAATTAGCAAAGATGAGTCTGTCTCAGGTGCATGAAATGAAAAGCTGATTCAGCTGGAGTCCTTCTTGATTTGTTTAAGTTGTGTCAACACATGCACCAAAGTCAATTTATCTTTGTCCGTTATTTCTCTTTCAACTTGCAAGATATCTTCCAATTTAATATCCCAAAACTTCCTCAATATCTTATTGAGTCGATTGTTAAACCTCATACGTAAGAGCTTAATTTCTTGTTCCACTAGCTTTGGAAACTCTTCCTCCTTAGATCGAACTTGTCGCTTAAACCGCTCAATAACAAGCTCCTTTTGCTTTTGCGTGAGTTTTGGTTGCTTAGGTGCACGATTAGGACTATCCTTCGCTGCCTTTGCCATGGAGGGTCCTGCTGTCTATCTTTTGTTGATGTAAATAACAAACAAAGTAAGATCTGAGATTACGTAAAATACAGAGTGGCAAAAAATTACATCTTCAACTTCATCAAACTCTTCTTTTGTCAATTACTGTTGCACTAGACAAAGGGAAGCATTGTAACAATGGTTTTGGAAGCTACGATGGTTGTCATTGACAACTCGGAATATATGAGAAACGGAGACTACTTGACAACAAGGTATCAGGCTCAATTGGATACCGTTGAAGTTCTTTTCAGACGTAAGATCAACTCAAATCCTGAAAATACCGTGGGGTTGATGACAATGGCAGGTGAATCTGCTGTAGTTATCTCCAATTTGACGACTGACTACGGTCAAATATTAAGTGGTTTGCATTCTACTACTATTAATGGTGAATCTCAGTTCATTACAGGAATCCAGGTTGCATGTCTAGCATTGAAAAATAGGCAAAACAAGACACAGAAACAGCGGGTGGTTGTGTTTGTGGGGTCTCCTATAATGCAAAGAGAGGCTGAATTAGAGAAGTTGGCCAAGCGATTGAAAAAGAACAATATTTCAATTGATATCATAAATTTTGGTGCAGATGTAGTAAACACAACTATATTAGAAAAGTTCATTTCCACCGTTAATAGCAACGAAACCTCACATCTTGTAACGGTTCCACCTGGTCCATATCTTCTTTACGAACAAGTTGACAGATCGCCTGTTTTAAGAGAAGATTTGGGTGGTGATTCAGGCTTTGAAGACGCTGCTGGTGCAGGCGCCGCTCCTGGCGGTGGATTTGACGGTTTTGATTTTGGTATGGATGATCCAAATATGGATCCGGAATTGGCAATGGCTATTAGATTGTCACTCGAAGAGGAAAATGCTAGACAAGAGAGAGAAGCCAAGGCAACATCTGGGGCCTCTGATGATCAGCCAGCAGCCGAAAACTCTGATGAAAAAATGGATGAATCTAAATAGAAACTTGAAGCATTCTTCCAGTTTGATGGACTTAGTCAATACCTGTGCCTCAGTAATGCTTTAAAACCATATATAAAGAACACTCAGCTTCATTCTCCCATCGACTATATTACCTGGCATTATAAAAAAAAGACAATATGTTTACTGAAACATACTAGTTGGTGCTTAAGATATTTTAGTTTGTTATCGTCCTCTTATAGTATTTTCAAGCAGGTTTTGTTTTGCTACTCTCGTGAGCTTCAAAAAATAGCGTTGACATTATGATATTGCAAACATTCATTTTGAAAGACTTAACAATACACATGATATTGAAAGCTGAATTAATGCAAACTGAAATGTATTTTACAAAGATATTGATCCATTATTGTATTTAAAGTTTAGATAAATCTACATTATAGCTAAGTAAGATAGGTTAACTTAGTTATCGCGAGAGCATTATCTGCAAAGAGCTGATATTCAGTAAAATCTACTTAGCAGGTTATGATAATGGTACATTAATAATGACACAACAAAAATGTTGGATAAAGCTATGATACACAATTAGTAAGAACAAAAAAAAGTTAAATTTCAAATACCAATGTTGTCGGTCGATGTCTTCAATTTAATTCTGTTTTTATTTTTAGGGTCCACAACTACAAGTTGGTTCAATACTAGGAATCTAATCAAAGCGTCATCTCTTTCGCTAAGCAATATCCACTTTTGATTGTCATCAACCACTGCGTTATTCAATAAAGTCTCAAGTAGCTTGATAAATTTCTCCTTTTTAGAAGATATTCGTTCAATTTGAATTTGTGACGTTTTGCTCGTGATATTGAATATCTTTTCGAACTCGTAATGAAATAGATACTTTGATAGGACCGTTTTCAAAAATTTGGTCAATTCTTTCGTCCTCTCTCTGAGGTTTTGCAAATCCGCTTCTTCGTCTAAACCCTTCAAGCGTTTTAGTTTAAGTTCCTTATCTTTAATCTTCTTTTCAAGTAACGGTATTATGTCATCATACACAGAAGGTAATTGTAAATTTAATTTGAGTTCTGTTGATATTGGATCTTGTGAATCAAGGGAAACAACTTCAACCCCATTTATCCTATTTATTTCCTGCTTTATTCGAGTATTGACTATCTCCAGTTCGGTGTCAGTATGATAAGGTTGAACATCAATTTGGTTCAATCTTGTCAAAATATGCAACTTTTGTTGCACACTTTGTTCATATTGAGGTTGCGTCTGTTTCACAGCTTCGAGATTCTGTTTCCAAAGACCCAACTGCTTCCTTTGCTGCAGTAGTTTCTTTCTTAACTCTTCATTGGCGTCCATAAGAGTTATGTTAACAGCTTCTTTTGATATGTAAACATTTGGAACAGAGCTTGAAAAAAATTCCTTGTATAAGTATCTGACAGTTGCTTTAGTAAACATAATGGCAACTGACGCGTCAGAGACACTATATGTTGGTAACTTAGACCCATCAGTGACAGAAGTTCTGCTATATGAATTGTTCTTGCAAGTGGCTCCGGTGAAATCGGTGCGATTACCCAAAGATAAAGTGACAAGACAGCACCAAGGATTTGGGTTCGTTAAGTTTCACAGTCAGATATCGGCACAGTATGCATTGCAGGCTTTCAAAGGCGTGACCCTGTTTAGCAGAATATTGAAGCTGGGTAGGGT
This sequence comes from Saturnispora zaruensis, assembly GCA_003705435.2. NCBI lineage: Eukaryota > Fungi > Ascomycota > Pichiomycetes > Pichiales > Pichiaceae > Saturnispora > Saturnispora zaruensis. Next base: position 1,051,253 of record PPIM02000004.1, on the reverse strand, counting down.
TAACGGACAAACACAGGAAAGTGGAGTTTCAAACGCTTTAGACGACGAACAGGTTGACGAAACAGGATTTGATCTTGATGATGATTTTGGTCCTGTTGTGTTTGTTGGTAACTTGGATCCTTTTGTTGATACCACTACTTTGCGAGACACGTTTACGTTGTTTGGGAAACTGAGGAAGCCTGTGGAGCTGGTCAAAGGTCAATTGAGTAATCATGCGCTTCTCACGTTTCAGACGTTTGAAGAAGCTGATAAAGCACTGGAACAGATGAGTGGCAAGATGATTATGAACAGGCCTATCAAAATTGAGTATTCCTTCAAACGTGGTTCCACACACGAACGACACGGTGATAGGATCGAAAGAACACTTTGGGAGAAAGCTAAGCAAAACAACTTTATTGGAAGAGAAAGTGAAAGAAAAGCAATTTTGGATAACTTGAAGAGGGACAAAGACGCCAGTGGCATTAGTATTACCACCAAGGGTGAGCTCAGTATTAAAACGAACACAAGATCGCCCGTTCCTGAACGTCCTGCTTCTTCAAGAGGCCCAAGAGAATCTACAAGAAACAGTCCAATACCGCAGCAGCAACAGCAAAATGATCTTTACGGCAACCAAGGTAAGCAAAAAGGATATAATTACAATAGTAGCTACAATAATCAACCCAAGTTCAATTCCTACAGCAACAATCAAGATGCAAGATTTCAACCGTATCCCAAGTACCAGGGTCAATCTAGCCGGGGTAACCACAATACGCAAAGAGGATCATACAGGGGTCGTGGAAGAACTGGGTATAATAGCAGAGGCCGTGGTGGCTATCAAACCCAGAGAGACGGATACTATAACAACGGTCAGTACTATGGCTAAGCAAATTTCACTCCTAATGAAAAATTTCAGTCCAACAGCTTCGGGTTTTCTTCTCTATAAAGTGCCTGCAGTTAACTACCAGCCATGTCATCACTCGATCCAACCATCCTAAATAGTTTAGATGACGCTTCTAGAAAAGATGTTGCATCATTCGTGCAACAGGAGACCAGCAGGGCCAAGATTCAGCAGTCTGTTACTGAATTCACCAATCTTTGTTTCAAGAAGTGCATTACCTCCATCAATGGCCCGCAGCTCACAAATCAGGAAGAATCTTGCATGAACGATTGTATGAACAGATTCCTTGATACGAACATCAAGGTTGTTCAGATTCTTCAGTCTTTACAAAAATAGTTAGATTTCAATGCTATGTCATTGGAATCAATTGAGGAATGCCATTTAGCTCCCCATTAAAGTCTGTAATCCTTGTATATTTTCGTTGTTTATATTAGATAAATGCTACCACATTCATAGCAGATGTGTCTTAAAACTTTGCGTAGATAGCACACTCTTATGAGGGCCTATCGGGTGTATAATGATTTGATCGCGTTGATCATTACAATGTTGTTATTAACTGCCCAATAAACCGCACACATCCATGGATAAGTCTATCAAGAGAGGGTTGAGAGATCGTATATATGAGAAGCGGAAAGTGGCTGCCCAGAACCTTGTGAGAATTGTCACCGAAGCACTCAATAACAACAATAAAGATCAAATTCAACAGATAATTGATCAACTAGCAAGAGAGTTTGCTTATGATGTGAATGAACCCTACTCAAGGTACGGTGGCCTGATTGGTCTTGCTGCAGTGACATTGGCCTTAGGCCAGAGTGAAGTGCCGGAATACCTGGACAGTATAATAAACCCCGTGTTGGCTTGTTTTGGTGATCACGATGCCAATGTCAGATACTATGCTTGCGAAGCGCTCTATAACATTTCCAAGGTTACCAAGGGAGAAATCTTGCTGTATTTTAATGACATCTTTGATATTCTCTGCAAGGTTGTTGCTGACCCTGATCACAGTGTTAGAAATGCCGCCAAAATTGTTGACACGTTGATGAAGGATATTGTTAGTGAAAAGGCTACTACATATGTTTCTGTTTTGGAATTGCAAAAGAAGGATCCGCAAACAATGGCCAGGGTGCTTGATAAGTCTGGTAAATTGCTACAATATTACGACTCCCAAACTCCAAAAGCCTTTCAGTTATCAAAGTTTATTCCTCTGTTGAAAGAACGAATTTATGCCACGAACACATATACCAGGATGTTCATTGTGAATTGGTTACATTTACTTCATTCAATTCCTGATTTAGAACTCATATCTTACTTACCTTCTTTCTTAGAACCTTTGTTGTCTTATTTAAGTTCAACAATGAAGGATGTTAGAATCTTAACTGAGAACTTCTTAAGATTGTTGTTGCAAGAGTTAAACAGGATTTTTGAAATTAAGCAGCTTGTTTTGAATAGGGAGAGTATTGCGAACAACGCCAAAAGGTTAACAGATAAAGAAGCTATTGAAGAATTGAAAAATCCGGAAACAACTCCTGACAATTTTCAGTACATTCCAGGTCAAGACACTGCTGTTGATTTTCCAAAAATTATTGATATTTTGGTGAACAATTTGGAGTCTATTGAAGATTTAATCAGAATAATTTCATTGGAGTGGTTAGTCAATCTGCTTGACATTTCACCGGATTCATTCATTATTTTAATTCCAAAATTGCTGGCAATATTGCTGCACATTATTTCCGATGATAATACCGATTTACAAAATATGGCAGTTGATTTCAATTATAGGTTAATGGGCCTGGTGGCATCGGATAAGTATGACACTAACTATTCTCTGTTGATTAATAAATTGGTATCTCATTTATCTGATGATAAGCACTCCAATAGATTGACTAGACTAACATCATTAGATTGGTTGATTATGTTACAAGTAAGAGATCATCGTCAGTTTTTGCACCACTCAAATAATACATTTGTCACCTTATTGAAAGTTTTAAATGATTCATCAGAGCAAGTTATAAATAAAGATTTGGAGTTATTATCAAAAATTGCTCAGGAAAGTGATGATAGATATTTTCAAAGCTTTATGATTGATTTGTTAGTTATGTTCAAGAGAGATAGAAATTTGTTAGACACTAAAGCAGATTTTATTTTGAGAAGGCTTTATCAATCTTTAAATGCAGAAAGGGTTTATCAAGCAATTTCAAAAGTTTTATATGAAGATGAAGTTAATTTATCTTTCATCACTATAATGATTCAAATATTGAACAATAACTTAATTGTTGCACCTGAGCTAGCAGATTTAAGAAAAAAGTTGGTCTCAAAAACTGAACAAGCACAGGAACTATTTGAATCACTTTTCAAATGCTGGTCATTAAATTCACCTTCTTTGCTATGTTTAACATTGCTAACTTTGAACTATAAACTTGCTTATGAAATTATATTAGGTATCTCGGATTACGAAATTAGTTTAGGCATGTTTATTCAGCTCGATTTACTCATTCAATTATTGGAGTCACCTATCTTTGCAAAATTGAGACTTGATCTACTTCAACCAAAGAAAAACATACATCTCTATAAGTCCTTGTATGGACTATTGATGCTTTTACCCCAGTCAAACTCTTTCAAAGTATTACAGAATAGGCTTGCAGCAATTTCACCTGTCATCAATTTGCCGTTTGAAGAAGATAACAATAGCAATAAAGAAGGTAATGAGTACTCTGATCTACTTGAGTGTTTCAACAAATCGCAGCAAAGAATGTTGGAGTTTCAAAATCAGGATCCAAATACATTAGAGCAGCTCGAAACCTCAATTAATGGATTAGCTATTCAAAGCAAGCAACCGATTCACAATGTATCAATGCCAAAGCCCTCAAATGAATCACTTTTGAGCGAGAAGACATCTGCTGCTACTACTAAGAAAGGTGAAGCTAAATTGTATAGTGAGCTGTTTCCTTCCTCAAGTGCTCCCCACCAAGTTGAGGAAGGTAATGGTCAACTCGAATCCTTGAATGTTCGTAGACCTTCTGCTGTCAGCGAAGATCCTATAGAGACAAGTTCGATGATATAGAGTCTTCTCAATGCAATTTAATTTACTCACCACTTAAACGCTTATAGTAAACCCTCTATAAAAAATAAAAAATGTATATGTACCATAAAAACCTTTTACATTTCATTAACCAAAACGTTGATTACGATAGTTCTCTATGTTATTTTTATATTTTAAGGCATTTGAACTCAAGTTTTTGGATCTTTCTCTTGTTTCAATCTTGCCAATTCTTTTTGCTTCTGATTTCTCGATTAGCTTTTGTCGCAAAAAGAGTACATCCTGTGCTTTCTTTTCAACGACGGCTACTGTATTTTCAGTAGGGTCGTATTCTTCACTTTCCCCTAATGGTAGAAATTGTTTGTAATAACGGGCCATTGACCTATGCCCTAATTTGTAACCATTTGGAAGACTCAACTCAACTCCTGTTGAATCAACTTTAGCAGTCAAAAGTTCGTCTTTTTCCAAATCATCATAATTATCGACTCCGGTCTCATCAGACTCGTAAAATCTAGACCAAAGTTCTCGCTCTTCCGTTGTTTCGTACGGTATTACTGCATGTCCTTTTGATTTAATGTGTTGCCTAATACCTACCAATTTAGTGGCTTCATACCCACATTTTAAGCAGGTCTTTTCAATGCCCACAACATCTGCTAAAATTCTTAGTAAACCATTCCTGTCGACTAATTCTTCAGGATATGGTATATAAAGGCCATGCCATCTAAACATATGTTCCGCATTCGATTCAATATCAGCACTGACTTCACCACAGTAAAAACACTCCTCTAACGACAGCTTCACAGGCAATTCTTCTTCGTCTGTTAAATCACCCGCATCAGTTTCATCCCCAGAGTTGTAGGCAGAAGAAACATAGTAAATTTCAGAATCGTCTTCTGAGAGTTTGGAGACGGTGGATGTAATATCATCAGTATCAAAACTTTCACTACCAGATAAAATAGTACCAATTGAAAACTGAGAAACCTCAGATCTAGCCGGACTTAACTCCCTATCACCGAGTCCTGGTACAGGTACCAAATGTGATGGATGCTTTGAATGGTGGTGATGGCCAATCTTGGTCACACGTTTGGACTTCAAATGGCTTTGTCCCTTAGCCTTTTGCGACTTCAAAAGATCTTCGTTTACAATAAACCCAAAGTCATCGACTTCCACTTTGTTTCTTATCTGTAAAGCAACCTTCTGCTCAAATACTTCTGCCGTAACACTAGGCAAGTTTGCCACACGACGTTTGAGATTATATCTGTGCCATTCGGTTTTCATGTGAATTCTCTGCATTTGAGGGTCAGAAAACGAAACATGGCATGCTAAACACGAAAACTTGTCTGTGTTAAAAACAGAATGTGTTGGTAATTTGTTATAGCCCACAGTTGTCATTATATTATATTACTAAATAAGAACTTTGTAATATCAATCCTGTCAAAAATTATATAAGGAATTTTGATGATGATTTGGAAAGAGTGCTCATGACGGATATTACAAAGACCATCATATTTCTTAAGAGGATTATTTTTATATAAATACACAAAATGCTATAGAGAAGAGATCAATATAATACTTCGGTACCTTCCACCGGCCATTCTCTTTTAAATAGCTCCATACCAACAATATCCTGTTGATTAAGCTTACCATCAAAAGAGGCTTTGAATTCACCATGAGTACCCAAACTTTCTTTAATGAACCCACTTCTACCCATTTTGGTAAAGATAGGAACGTTTTTGTAAGCCCGAATGTCTTCTGGATGGAAGAACATAAACCTAATTGTCACCATAGACTTGTGAATTCTGTAAACTTCACCTGTGAGAACTGCACGCTTGGCCAACACTCTACGGAAATCGGTGTTGGCAAATGTACCCTGCGCAACAATTTCGATGCCTCCTTGCTCCTTCTCCTTGAAAAACAATGCTGGTGTGTTAGTTAGGGAGACAGGAACTATGGCAGTTGCAAAGGAAACTTGACCTTGATGTAAAAATCGTTGGTATTTAGACACCTTGTTTGCATTTCTAGTCAATTGAGAAAAGAGAGGTTCTATCAAATAACGACGGAAACCGTATTGTACCACCATCTTTTCTTTTGATCTGATTGGCTTTTCATAAGCTTCCCAAGTTTTGACTTCGAAATTGCAGACAGCCAGTTTGTGTTCTTGTGGTAAGAGGCCATAAACAACGAATGGCAGAAGCTTTGGATCTTGGAATCTATCAAACGACAAATTTGTGAATTTAATATATATCTTAACTTTATCCCCGGCAGCAATTGTAGTTGTTTGCTTGAATTGCTTGATGTTTTGGATTCTGTAATTTCTAAAATTCGTAACACGGAGGTATCTGTCCCAATTTTCAGGTCTCTTTTCATCGTATTCGTCACTGTCCCAAAATGTACTGGCAAGTGACTTGACACCACGATATTCCTTCAAGCGTTCAGTTGCACGTTCTTCAGGACGCAATTCGATTTCATCTGGCCATTGCAGTTCATCATGTTCTCTTTTACGGTAAAGAGCAAGTTGTTTGGCGTGTTCTTCTGGTGATAGTTGAGCGTCTGTATCCATTAAATCATCATCAATACCAGCTTCTTCTTGCATTTCAATCTCCTCTTGATCATTATCATCGTCCATATCCACCTCTTCCAATTCTTCGGAATCAGATTGAAGACCAACTTCTGCAATCATTTCTTCTAGCTCGTGATCTTTGTACCATCTTGCATGATATTCAGTCATACCCTTTGGTAACCTTCTCTTTGGAGCAATTTCAACTTCATTGACCAAATTCCAGTCGTTTTCTTCCTCCTCGTAAAAATCATCATCCATATCAGAAATCTCATAATCTTCCTCCTCCTCTTGAGCAAGCTCTTCGGTTTCCTCAACTAGTTGATTTAATGATTCTCTCTTATCTGATGGAAGTATCGAGTTTTCAGAGTCATCACTCATTTCAAAATCCTTTGATTTCTTTGACTGAACCGCTTGCTTTTCTATCTTTTCAATTTGTTTATCACCAAAACCTGGAATGTGAACCAAGTTGTCTACATTGAAGCCTTCTCCTCTCACAATACCTTCAATAACAAGTAAGCTCTCAGAATCGCTGACTGTAATTTTATCAAGCTTGTCAGCAACCAGGTAACCTCTGGTGTCTCTCCAGGTCACCCTGTTAGGGAACTTTTGGCAGATGTTTCTCAAAATATTCAATTGGTCATTGCTATTTTCTAGAATATACAGCTTGTCACAGTTTGGGAAAAAGTGTTCATAGAAACTCGAAAGTGATTTGTAGACATCTAGCTGTAGATTCTTCTTTGGGTAGCTTGAGACCAAGTCTGGCAGAACACCGAAGTCAGTGGCAATACCCTGTGCCTGCACGGCTCTAATGATCTGTTCACCATACTCTTCATTGATTTCCTCAGTGGCAGAGAGGCCAAACACAACGAAATCAGATATCTTACATGCGTCCAAAATATTTAGTAAATTAGACATGTCAGGCAAAATGATCTTTAATGAGGCTTTAAACCGATTCACTTTCACTGTGAACACTTGTGTGTTTGAATCTGTGAGTGGATGCGAAAAGATCAATTCGTTTTCTGATATTGGTGATAAAATCTGCTGAATAATGGTCTTGGCATCTATGTTTTTGGTTAGGGGAATGATCGTAATAATTCTGTCCACCTTGCTGCCAGAAAACAGCGCCCTTTCCTTAATAGACTGGCTGATCTTGTTCTTCTTCACTTGATCACTTTTGTTCTTTCTTTCGTTTTTAGACACAACTCTAAGCGCCTTGTTATTGGTACTGTTTTTTTCTACCTTACCCTTTAGAGATTCTTTGATGGAACTCTTGGAGGCATGACGTGACTTGAACGGTTTGTTATGCTTTTTCAATGTAGATCTGTGACCTGCCATCTTGTTACACCGCTAGCTAGTCTAAAATATACCGTTTCTTAAACTTTTCACTTTCTTAATGTGAAAAATAAGATTAAAAAAAAATTTCGGCACAGCCTTGGATCTAAGTGCTCATGTGCTCATTTTATGTCTTTTTATCAGATTTTGGGCAGCAAAGTGACAGACTTACAAATTAGAGGCCTGTTGGGTAATATAAAACATATAGGTGCATGTAGATATTTTGTGTATTTTATTTAACCTAGCTGTGAAATAAACATTTTAAATCTGGAAGTCAAAAACAACAACTACTCGATTTTTTAAAGTTTTAACCCTTGTGGTCACGTGCGCATCACGTGCTTTGTTTTAGGGTTACTTTTTGTGACTGTGTTTTTACTGCACCGCAGTCTTTTTGGACACCACGAAATTTTGTTCAGATCTGACTTCCCAGACGACGCGCGCAGTGGGTTTGAATTTTTTCAATTTGGCACCGTTATTGAAGAATTGGAGTGTTTACTATTGTCAGAAAACACCAAGGAAACGTATGTTGAATAGACGTGTGGAAGTGTTGAATGCAGAATGCAATGGTGTTGTAGATGAAAAACTGAGTTGGATCATTTGGTTAGAGATATAGACATGCTAAATCATAATATGACTTGTTATTGAAAATTTAAGATGTCAATGTGGTTTGAAAAGAATACATTAGATGTACATTAGGTTTATCATAGGGGAAATACAAACTTGTATTATCATATTGGTGTTGCACGATAACTACACACATTTTGGGACTCCTGAGTGCTAAATTTCATATGGAATTACTTTAAGAAACTAGTATTATTAAAATTTTTTCACTATTGCTGCAACAACTTTCACTTAATTTCACTTGTTACGTTCCGTTTTACTAACATTCAGCTTTAAACAGATTATGGCTCACTCCAACGTTTGGTATTCCCACCCAAGAGACTTCGGTAAGGGTTCTAGAAGATGCAGAATCTGTGCTTCTTACTCTGGTTTAATCAGAAAGTACGGTATCGACATGTGCAGACAATGTTTCAGAGAAAACGCTAAGGACATTGGTTTCAACAAGTTCAAATAAATCTCTTTTCTTATATAGTGTATTACAACTTGTTTAATATAAGTAAACAAAATCTCTTTTAAATGGAGTTTCTTAAAGCGACAAATCGAATTATAAAATGAATGTAAACTAAAGGCAGGCCTATAGAGAACCTCTGTTGGCAATCTCTCTGATTTCCTTACTTTGTAAAATGAGGACTTCCTTATCAATGTTGGATTCTGCAATGATTTTGGCACATTTGGCAACCTCCTCTCCCTTGATAGGATGACTTGCAATGAATGACAACGGAGTGTCTCTGACCCAGTTACCAACATACTCTGCAACGACGTTGCCAAGTCCCTTCGACTGCTCCCTGGCTCCTAGTAACACACCCGGTCTCAAAATGACAGTGGTTTTGAACCCCAAAGCTTTGACGTCTCTTTCCAATTCACCCTTGGTCTTCATGTAAAGGAAAACAGAATTCTCATTGGCACCCACAGATGAAATAAGAATCGCCTTGTCAAACTTGCCTGTTTCCTTGGCTGCTTTGAATGATGTGTAATTGATACCGTAGTCAATTTCTTTAAACTTCTCAGCCGATCCTGCGTTACCTCTGGTGGTACCAAAAGACGAGAAAAACACTGATTTCTCTGGAACATCAGCCTTCTTGATATCTTCTGTCCATTTGCTTGTGTCCGTGTCAACGATAACATTAACATTGTTTGGAGTGGCATCCTTAAAAAGGGGCGGTAAACGACGTGTTAAAGCAACTACTTGCTCTGAAGCTCCGCTCAATTGCGATAGAAAATGAGATCCTACTAGCCCTGTACCTCCAATAACAAAGATTGCCATTTTGTCTTGACTTTGATGTGCTTTTAAATGGATATTAATATAACTAGGGGAGCTGCTTGAAAGAACAAAAAAATTTAGTTACACTACATTTCAATTGTAAAATAAGATTGTATAATTTGCTGCCTGTAGAGTATAAATGGCACCAAATACCAATTTCAGCTTGCTTGTTGTACCGTATAAGGCACCTCATGATCTTATTTTGCTTAATAAATGGTTTTTTCCTAATGAAAAGAGTACAAATAACTCAAAAATAAAAGAACTGAAAAATAGAGCTGTTGCCAAAGTACGAGCCTACACAACTCGTGGCCCAATACCACATGCTTTAGAAATGACAGCATCAATAATAGAAGCCATTTTAATGGATGAAATGCTTACAAATGTCGATGTTTTGAACATCGAAACTAAAATTTCAATGTCAAACAATCAAAACGAATTTTCAATCAGATCAACATATTCAACTATCATTATAAAATTCGTGAATGGATTACTAGATCCTTTGCAACAAGGTACATATGCAATTTCTTTACACAACTTAGCCAACAATATAAAACTTCCCTCTCATTTTGTTGAAATGAGACATGTATGTACTCATGAAGCATTACCGTCCTTGCAAATGCTTCGTCTAACAATTGTAAGAGCGTTAGAATGGCTTCGCTTCAATTTTTGGGATCAGATGGTTGAAGCGTATGCTAGGCTGGAAATTGATGATATAGATCAGGCTGAAATTTCCAAGGCAGTTCATGGAAACGAACTTCAGAAGAAACCTGAAAAGGTATCTACCGACACAGTTTCCAACAAAGCTGATATCAAGCAACTTGAGAACCATCTTAAGGCTATCCGTAAAATAAGGAAAAGCTCACTTGTTGATAGTCAGGCAGATATTTCAAAACATTTTGGCGAACAGCTGAGTTTATTGTTAGAACTGATACCTGCTAAAATCAAACCCATGCTGTTTGCGGAAATCTTTGTGCTGAAGAATTACCTGATGCCACACGGTGATAAATGTGAAAACATTACTGAAAAGCAAAGCTTGGGTTTAAAGTTATTGTGGGGACCGTTTATTCAATCGCTGACAACAGAACTTTTAAACTCACTACTATCAACATTATTAACTGTTGCCAATTCCAAATTGATTATCACTAATTTAACTGACGAGCAAGTTGAAAAGTGTTTGCTAGCAAATGTAGGCACGCGTGACGTATTGTATCCAAGATCGTCGATGGAGATTTCAATAGCTTCAGATTGGATTATTTGGATTTTGGAAAATACTGAGCTTGTAAATGAAGCTGGTGAAGAAATATTTAGTTTGATCAAGAAACTGGGACCTAGCGGTATTTCTATTCGATGCTTGAATCAATTGGAAATTGCTCAAGATTTCAATAGTACTTTGAAAGAAACCATTGAAAAACTAAAATCCACTTGGACACGATTTTGGATTCCTAATTCTACTTTAGTTCAAACCAAAAAGTTTGAAGATATATCAGGCAATGATCAACAAAAAGCAAAAAGAAAAGCTGAAGACGCTTCCTTATCCCATAATTCAAAAAAGTCTAAGGCGGTTGCAGGTTCTGTCATACTATTTGAACCAATTCCTGACTATGAGCCAACTGCATTTGGTTGTTTACCATGACAATTTCTATTCTTTACTGTACTTTTTATAGACTTCATATGCATATTTGCTTACATAAACCATTATTAAAATGCATTTCCCCATCGTTGGACTACTAGTTCTAAAAGTCCACGGTGTGTGTATGTTGGAGAAGCTTGTCGTCCGTAAAATAGCCACTCTTTCATAAATTTTTCACTTTGATCTGGGTATTCCAACACTACCATTCCTAAAATTGATGTTAAAATTCTATGACGGTTATTACGGGGAATCTTAACGCTTTGTGGTGTTTTCGAATGGTTCATTCTCATTCTAGGTAATTCGCTTAATTTCACACTTTGATTACAAGAGATGTCTTTCAAATTTATCAGCTCTTTAATCTGAACTTTGTCATTGTAACAACCTTTATATCTAATTTGATTCTTGTCAACCAAAGCATTGAATTGCAATAAAAACTTTCCCAGAATAATCGGAGAAAGAAAACTATTTGCTAATATCTCACTGTCGCCTACAACTCTTTCTTCTTTTAGGTTGTTCGTCAAATAATTGTATAAATATGAGTAACCATGATTTGATAAGTTTCTCTGTTCAATGAATTTGGCCTCAAATTTCTTGTTTTGAAATATGTGACTGGGTATCTTCAATTCGGCATCCTCATAAATACAGTATGATAGTTGTTCAAACGTTAAGGATACTTCTCTCGGTATTACTGTTTGTAGTATGGCTATTCGTTTATGAATTAGTTCGTGATGATATGGAGAAAAATTATGCTTCAAACTAACAGGAACTTTATCCAATGACCCCATTGGTGGATAAAACATTGTTGTGAATCCTCTGACCGGATTCCATCGCATCTTCCGTTCTTCTATTCTAACTGCTTTGATAAACTTCATATTGAAAATTTTTTGATCTTTTTTTTCTTTATACTGAAAGAACTTACCTAAACCTTCAAAAATGGCACCTAAATCCACCAGCAAGAAGACCTCTTCAAGCTCCAAAGACAGTGCCACTGCAACTTCAAGTTCTAGCGCCAAAACAAAATCAAAAACTCTTAATAGTGCGCCCCAGGAGTACATTTTACGGCCTCAGTCTACTGAAAGTATAAATGATACAAGAAACACATCTGTCTTGTTTGTCTCCAGCACAGTATTGGAAGCTTTAGAACTGAAAAAAGGATCTTTTGTTAAACTGACTAAAGGCTTGCAAGAATTGGTGTTTTTGATTGATGTCAATGATGAAATTTCGGTTGATGTTGTGCTAATCAATCCTGTGTTTCTACAAATGAACGGTTGGTTACTTGGTGATAGAGTTACATTGGGCAAATTCAATGGTCAATTATCATATGCGAAGACTCTTAATGTGCTTGCCAAAGAAATTGATTCCACCACCGTGAAAAATAGTTTGATCGATGTTGGTATTGTGTATCTTACGCTAACTGACAGCAAGCATTGGTTTATTAAAGATATTGATGCTGTTGACGACTCAAGAAACAATCAAGATGGGATTACTAAGGATCTTTCAAAATTATCTCTTGACGACTCTCTTTCAAATCAGTCACCTTCTTTATTTGATGTCAATATTGTGCCCTTCTTGGTTCACCCAAGCACTACTAATATAGTGTGTACTGAAACAACTGAATTACCAAAATATTCGCTCAAACACTCTTTCGAACACATAGGTGCTTTAGCTTCACAACTAACACACATAAAGCGTACGTTATCATTGCCATTAAACACACCAGCATTATTTACATCGTTTGGTATTGCACCACCAAGGGGTTTACTTCTTCATGGAAACTCCGGTGTGGGTAAATCTATGATTTTGAGAGCTTTGGGTTTTGAGTTTCCGGAATCTCACATTGTCAAAATCAATCCAACAGAGATAATTGGGAGGTATCTTGGAGAAACTGAAGAAAGACTCCGAACCTTATGGCAGGAGGCAATCAAATATCAACCATCCATTATTCTGCTTGACGAAATTGATACATTGGTTCCAAGTAACACAAATGCAGGAAGAGATGAAGTTAGTGATGCTGATAATAGAGTTTTGACTACATTATTAACGTTGTTAGATGATACAGATCCACTCTCAAAGCTAGTAATTGTTGGTGCAACAACTAGAGTAACTAATGTCAATTTGTCTTTACGTCGTCCGGGAAGGTTTGACGTTGAAGTTGAAGTGCCAGTTCCAGACGTTAACGGCAGATTTGAGATTTTGAACAAACTACTAGATAGAATGACAGAGGGTAAATGTACATTGAATGAAGAAGACAGACTATTAGTCTCGAGCAAAACACATGGGTATGTTGGATCTGATTTGGTGGCATTGGTGAGAGAAGCTGTGATGAACGGTATCGAAGAGTTCCTCTTGTTAAATGAAGAACCAAGAGTGGATTTCAAGCATTTTGAAAACGCCATGCTAGAGATCAAACCAAGTGCAATGAAAGAGATTGTATTGGAAATGCCAAAAATTAAGTGGAGTGACATTGGAGGCCAGACGATACTGAAACGTAAATTGAAGGAAATGGTTCAGTTACCGTTAACATCATCGCATATATTTCAACGGTTAGGTATTAAAGCACCAAAGGGTCTTTTATTGTATGGCCCACCTGGTTGTTCAAAGACTATGACAGCAAAAGCTCTTGCAAGCGAGTCTGGTTTGAATTTCCTTGCCATTAAAGGTCCTGAAATGTTTGATAAATATGTTGGTGAATCAGAGAGAAAAATCAGAGAGATATTTAACAAGGCTAGGACTTCAGCACCAAGTATCATATTTATAGATGAAATTGATGCAATTGCACTTGATAGAGAGTCTGGTGAGTCTTCCAATGTCGCTAAGCAAGTTCTCAATACGATGTTGAACGAAATTGACGGTGTCGAAGAATTAAAAGGTGTCGTTATTATAGGTGCCACCAATAGGCCTGACTCTATTGATCCAGCTCTTTTAAGACCGGGTAGACTAGACAGACATGTGTATGTTGCTCCACCGGACGAACTTGCACGTCGTGAAATTTTCGAAAAGAACACAAGCAAGTTCAATCTCAAGGACAAGGAGAGTCTTATGGAAAGTTTGGTTGAATGGAGTGAGGGCTTCAGTGGTTCTGAATGTGTCTTACTGTGCCAGGAAGCTGGGTTAAACGCCATCATGAGCGTTGATCAAACCTCAGAAAATCATGAGGTCGATAGTGTTGAACGTGTCCATTTCTCCAATGCACTCAAGGAAATCAGTAGAAACATTACGCAGGAAATGCTAGAATATTACGAGTCCTTTGGTAAAAAGTATAGTGCTGTTTAAATCACCACTAATTAGACCAGTTCATTTCAGACTTGCTTCTTGACAGCTTACGTAATAGCCCACTCTTTCCATATTTTACTTGACTTATTTCTTCTGTTTTGAAAGCACTCTGAGCTTTTTTGTGATATAAAACCAGCACGATGGCTCCTAGCACACATAAGGTTGTGACCGTGATCGTGTTTTCGCTTCTAGGCGCATACTCGGGCGTAAAGTTCTTCGAGCCTATCATCATTGAGCAATTGAGAAAGGACGGAAATCTCAGAAACGACATTGCAATTCCTGAATTTGACAAGAACGGCGATCGTGTCATCAATGGTGTTGATAAGAGTGTTGAAATAGAAAAGTTGAGAGAAAAATTGATCTCTAAGAAGGACTAGATGCTGTATATATAGAGTGCTATTTGTTTAAACTTTAATGAAATAATAATGGAAAACGGGAGAAGAAGAAAAAAAAGGAAGTCATGAAAACAAAACGTTTGTGGTAATGTCTACGCATCATAGTACGACAACTACTGCTACGTCTGCTTCAAACAGGACTTTGATATGGAAGCTTCAAAGCTTATTGGCCCAATTAGGAAATCTAAAAAATTTTCAGGTGGAAAAAAATTTTTAGATCTTTTCCTTCGTTAAAGCTAACTGACATCCTTCTGATACTGCACATCAACATGGCTAAACTTAAGAAGAGATCCAAGATCTCGCAACACCGTCATAAGGCTAATCAATTAGTCAATCCTAAAGCTTCAAACACAGAAATCAAGCCCCTGCATGCACAAATATCGCAGCTTTTTGCAGATTTGAGTTCACAAGATGATGAAAAAAAGTCAAGATCTCTTGCTTCTTTAACGTTGCTATGTGATGCCGACAGCAGCATCAGAAAATTGGCATTGAAAAACAACTTGATCAAAATCATCTTATCTACACATATAACGGATCCTAATTTTTCAATCAGATCAGCAGCATTGGGTTTGTTAAAAAACTTGGTTATTGAAGAAGAGTACGACATGGCTGTCCACCTCTGGAGAAATGACATTTGGCTTGTCTTGGAAAACGGTTTTAAAAGCATCGACCTCACTCAGGGTAGCCAGTTTGAATACTTGGACTCCCTTATCGGGTTACTA
The DNA here is from genome assembly GCA_003705435.2 of Saturnispora zaruensis. Taxonomy (NCBI): domain Eukaryota; kingdom Fungi; phylum Ascomycota; class Pichiomycetes; order Pichiales; family Pichiaceae; genus Saturnispora; species Saturnispora zaruensis. The sequence goes on along the minus strand of PPIM02000004.1, from coordinate 1,035,545 downwards.
GATGCTTTGTGTATGGAATTGACCATTGAAATAGTCAACGAGCAGGTAATTCCTAAATTAGGTGAAAAAAGTATTATGAAACTGCTATTTGAGTCCTTGAATGTTTACATTGTTCGTGATGAAGCACCAACTGTAGAATTGAACAACTTAGTAGTGTCAATTCTTCAATTCTTTTTTGATCTCTCAAGTATCTCCACCAAATTCTTAGAAGCACTTGCCTCTGAGTTTAACTACATGCAAGCATCGGGTCCATTGTTCAATAAGCTATCCTCTAGCACTAACTTGGCAAAGATCTACGTCATTGGTACCAATTTTCAAATCTGTGAATTTAATAATGACTTAGCAAATGGACAAGTCAATCAGGTTATCATTGAGCTATTTAACATCATTAATGAAATTGACATCAACGAAACCGTTGAGTATATAAAAGATTTGTCAGTTAATGCAAACAAAGAAACCGACCCAATTATGAAGGCCAACTTTCAAATCATTGATACCTCACTAGATTTGTTCACAACTATGATCGAGTACACGGGTTCGTCGATTGAAATGCAAAAGGGAATCAAGGGGGACAAGTTTACTTCATTAGTTGTACATCAATTACTTCCGTTTGTCAAACAATTGATTACTCAGCAATTCAAAAATGAAAAGTTACTAGTTTGTTTGAACAATGCACTTGTTTATTTGACAAGTATTGAAAACATGACCAATGAAGATATCCAATCAATTGGGGAACAATTAGAATCTATGAATGAAATCTCAACTAACGAGTTTATCAAATCAATCGAAAAGATTGAGGACACCTCATCATTGACAACCATCGAACATTTGTGTGATTTGATTTCATTCAAATTCAATGTCTTTGATTTTGCATCAAACAGAAACCTTGAGTCCAAGGTTAACCTTATCAAAAGGGATGAATCATTGGGACTCATAGACAGTCTTTTGAAACTTTCAAGTAAACTTCTGAACTACTCTAATTTAGATCTCAATGATAAAGAGACTGAATTGGATATTGATATTCTAGTTCAATATACAACCACACTAATTCCATATTTAACAGTTATTGCAAAATATTGCGGAAATGATGATTTAACAAAATCCATTACACAGTATATTGTTGATCAGTTATTAATCCAACCTATTACATTTTACAAGAACAAATTAACGCCGAGTGAATCCAATACAACAAATGAAAATGCCACAGAAAAGAAGGATAAGAAAAAGAAGAAGAAGAACGGTGGTAAGCTGACTACTGCGAAGTATCACGCACAGTATGGATACCTTATTGAATCGACGTTGAACGATGCCATTAATTCCATCTTTGAGTTGTTTGATGACAATTACTCTTACAATGTTTCAATTTATCACAATGGTGGATTACATGAGGTTTTATCAAGTATATTACCTGAATATAAAATCATTTACAAAAACATTGACAAAAACCAACAAATTGGTTTGAAAAAAAGAAGTGAGGACACTTTGATGAATTTAGGGAGGTTTATTCTTTATAAGAAAACAGAACTGAGTTAAGTAGCCTGTGAATTAGATGTTTTTATAGATCTTTGAATTACGTTTTCCGTTTGCGCTATGCAACTTCCTCTCTCGTTTTCTAAGTTTTTAAATGATAGGTATAATACATACAAAAGCTCTACATACATAAATAAAAGGTACACACAGTATTAAGAACACAATAGAAGAAAAGAGTTTTATAATTCAAAATTTTATTCGTTGAATGGATATTGACGTAATTAGGGTATTCTTCCTTAGTTCAATATAATCTAAGCTGTTAGGATTTGTTTGCATATTGTTTTGCTTGCTCTTTAACGGTTTTTTTATATAATTCCATGTTAGTGGAAAATGCCTTGAAAGCAGGTTCTTGTGCCGGCGAGCCTGCATTTGGTGTGTTTAAAAGCTCTTGAACACCTAGCAGCAACTGTTTAATACTAATAGCAGGCCTCCAATCTTGTGATTCGTTCAAAATGGATAAACAAATTGTTCCAGAAGGATAAACATTAGGGTGATAAAACTTAGCTGGAAACTGAATCTTTGGTGGTTTGGCAGGATATTCTGGAGGGAAATGAATTGTTAGCGGATATGTGGCATCTGTCCAAATAGTGGCAGGTTTACCTGGAATACCAGCTTGCCAGTTGTGAAGATCTAATGAACCATCTTCCTTTTTCATTGGTTTGGCATAGAAACCAAAAGGATGATCCTTTCTCCAGAGCTTCCTCTCTTGTTGAATACGTTCAGTACAAAGATCACGAGGAGCCATCTCTCAAATCAGCCCAGCTTAGCAACTGTCAAAGAATAAAATGAAATAAACTTGAATCCAAAGGTGGATAGTGAAATTTTTTTAGGTTTCCAATTTTTTCAACATCCAGTTTATGTATTTATTATAGATTTGAAAGTAGATAAGCAGAAAAACGACATGAGTGTGGACGAATTTGATGACTTAGACGATTACATTGATGAGTTTGTAACAGATAACGTCTTGGAAGACAAGAAGGAAACATACCCGGTGCCCGAAAGCGAAGAATTGGGTGATTTAAAGCCTGATTTAGCTAAGGAAATAAAATCATTGGTTTCAGACATAAAAGAGAACGAAAACAGCAAGGAGAGTAAGAAGCCTGATTTTCAGTCTGCTTTGAATGATACAATAAGCAGAATAAAGGAATCATCGCAGTCTGTTGATAAGGAATCAACGAAAAATCTTGAAAATAGCAATGATGAAGAACTGCTTACAACGTTACTAAAGTCACTAGATCTAGGAGATTTAGATGGCGGTGAGCTTGATTCACAGGCCAATGATCTATTGAAGATGTTAGGGTCAGACGGAGGTCTTGGCGAGGGAGAAGAAGGTGACGAAAAGGATGTTACAAATATGTTAATGGATGCGCTAACTAAGCTAACAAGTAAAGATATGCTTTATGAGACCATCACACAATCATGTGAAAAGTATGAAAAGTACTTCCAAAGCAACGAGCGTCCCATTAACGACAATGCGGGTAACAGTAACAGTTCGGGGCTAACTTTATCGGACTATTTGAGATTTGAAGCACAGTATCAGCATTTGAAGAACATCAAAAACAGATTTGAATCACCTTCGTATTCAGACGAAAGTAAGCAAGACAGAGAGTACGTGGACGAGGAAATGGAGAAGTACAACAACTTGTATCCGCCACCAGAGGAGGTAATGGATGACAATTTGGAATCGCTTGGTGCAGATAACTTGAAATGGGGAGACAAAGATGTGCCGTTTGATCAAGGAAGCCTGGACAACTGTCAGCAGCAATAAGGTGTGTCATTACTGTATAGTTTGTGTGTTAACTACATTACGTGAATTAATTTTTTCCACATGAAGCTTTATTCTTTAAATCAGACATCCAATGGAAGGTCAATGGGCGGTCACCGGTGTACCAAGGCCAGCAAAATTGGGTTCAGCCAGCCTTATCCGGTACAGCTACCGTGGAAACTGCGAATGTAGGTTTGTTCATCATATAAGAATAGAAGCTCCAAGAGGAAAAGATTTATATTTATAAATTTATCAATCCTTTGATAAAAATGAATATTCTTTATGGAGATAATAATCAGAGTTGTTGAATACTGGCAAGTAAAGCCCCCCAGATGAACCCATAAGGAACAAAAGGCAAGGTCGTGAAAAATAAATGCCCTGCGAAGGGCACCATATCCACAACAGAGCGGTTATATGCCATGTCAGCATGGTCGAGTAAGAATGGGAAAGAAGAACTCAATTATCATCACTTAAATATCTCCAAATGAAGAAAAAGACAAAATGTCATGTCAAACCAAGAGGAAATCACACACTATACAAGGATCATTACAAACGTCCTCGTTCAATAAATGGGTCCCTAGGCTGACTGCCTCCTGCTATGGCTAGACACTGTTGTCTTTGTCTGTAAGAAGAAACAAAACGAAAATTTTTCACTCTTAGGTGGGCGACTAGATGCTCTTTTATACTTTTCAAATTTTAGTGTGAGCGCGGGTTTTGGCACTAAGGGTTTGCAAATGACGAAGCATTTAGATAGATTTAAAGATGCTGTGTTGCTCCAGTAGCTATTTGAGCATGTAAGTCGGTTGCAATAATTAAAGGGCTTTCAGATGATACCAAAATTAGGTGATTTTAGCCTCCTGCTAAATCGGGAAACGTGCTCATGGACACTATCATGTTGTGGTATAAACGATTGTTAAAAGGTTATTAGAAGATACTAACAGACGCAAGTTGTAGATAAAGCTGCAAATCTTATGGTTTACTACTATGCTCATCACACACATACTTCTCAAGTCATAAGGTTTAATTGTGACTCTCCGCCAGTACTGTTCAGAAGACATTAAAATTACCTACTTTCTTACTTTATTATCGTCAGATGTCATTTTAATTATAAATCTATTTTATTAATCAAGTCAAAACAAGATCAAGAAACCGTGGGTCAATGGCTCTCTGTTCTTTGATGTACTTTAGCGTTCTGTTGAAATGCCTCCAAGTCCCGTCAATCAATCCATTATCTTTAGTAGAATCAGCAGTGATACCTAATTCTTTGAAACTGTTGCCGATTAGCTCAATTAAACCATTCAAATACCTTACATTGATCATTTCATTGCCATGAATGAAAAAATAAATTGATTGATTTAAAATCTCAACAAACAATTCGAGCTTAACGTTGGAATCCATAATCGAGTCTGCCGTTCTCAATGATTTTTGCAAACACTCTAAAACCCTTTTCTCGTCCTTTTTCAATGCTATGTGATTTACAAACGACTCTTCATTGCCACTGCTGAGGTTTTCCTCTTCGCCTTCCTTGATAATCCACCATAAATGAGAAGCATTGTAAACAGCTCTACACTGATCAGTCTTTTTCAATAACCTTGAACCATAAATTGCCGCTTTTGTTACAAGTTTATCAAAATCTTCAATATTCAAAATGATCAATTGATCTACATTTATCAATTTGTTCATAATCGTACAAAGAGCTTGATATTGAATTTTGGACTCAATCAATAGCTCTTCATAAATTATGAATGATTCAATAAAAAATTCATAGCAAATATTAACCATGATGCATTCGTTAGCAATTTCAGCCGATATCAAATTCAAGTTTAATGCTTTCAATGGTATTATATTTTTAACATCATTTATCAACTCAGACACTTTATTGAACATTTTTATTATTTGCTTTTTATTGGCGTCTTTAACATCAGTACCAATGGACTCAAAATTAACTTTTCTGATTAGTTTCAAGATACATGAAATATACGTAGGTAAAACTAAATCTGGTTTCTCACTTGATCTCAAAATTGGTAAAATAGATTCTAGCAAAGAATACTTTTCAATTGAATTTTTGCAATGTATTAAGTGAATGAGTTTGTTCAAATATTCGAATTCAAGAGTCATTTTGGAACATGCAGTTTCTGAATCTGCCTTACTAGAAGAACCAAATAAATCCAATTTTGTTTCACTTTGCTTTGTCTCGTTTAGTAAAATTGAATTTGATAAAAATTGAGATATGAATTGTAGCTCACTGAGTTCGTTGATTTTAATATTGTTCCAAATGAAAGATTTGATTATTTTGAGCATGATATCATTTTTGACTTTAATTGGTTGTAATTGAAATAGGTTAAAATAGTTATCATTTAAATTAAATAAACTTTTGATACTTGAAAAGTGGTCAATAGGCGTTAATAAAATGTGTTTATATTTATTTGAATCATCTTTGTTTTTTCTAACATTAAATTTTTGAATTGCTAAGTTGAATAAATCATTTACGTTATTGTACTCATTTGGTGAATATTCAATTGATAATCTCATCACTTTTTCTACTATTGTTAAATAGATGTCATCATTTAAATCCGGTTTCAGTTCGTTTAGATTTTTAACAAACTGAAGAAAGTCATTAAAAAAGGACCGATTAACGTCAGTCTTATCCTCCTCTTCATTTTCATCCTTGATGTCTTTATAATCTATCAATCTATTGACTAGGGAAATAACAATTGAAGAAATATTCACATCAGGATTCAAGTTTAATAAACACGATAAAAATTCCTTTGAAGTGGTCAACTGGAAATTATCAGGGAATATTTGCACAATGACATCCAATAAATAAATTTGGGCAATGGAATCATGACATCTGATGATTTGTTCAAGTAACAAAGGTAAAATTTCATTTTTGTAGTAAACTTTGTCTATGAAGTCCATTTGACTCAACCTCACCAAATTTGAACCGACAAGCACCTTCAATTCCTTCCTTTCCTCGCACCTTTTGGATCTTTCGGCTAAGGGGCCTTGGAATTGCAAGCGGACCCATAGTTTATTCATTTCAATGAAATTGGAGATGACAAACTGGATGCTCTGGTTTCTTCCGTCCTGTGCATCGAGCGGCAACAAGTCCTTTGTTCTCTGGTTTAGATAGTAGCGCAAAAAGAGGCCCCTGGTGGGATGCTGAACACCCTTACACATTTCCAACATGTCGCTCAAGATTTCCAAAACAGGAGATCCTTCAACCTTCATGTAGAGGGACCCAATGGTGATCATCAAATACAATCTGGGGACAATATTACCGGCATATTGCACTAGCTCATATAAGTCAATCAAGTGGTTGTTTGAATGGTTTGATTCTAGAAAGTTCGATAAATGCTCCAAACCGTCGTACACAACAATATACAGCTCGTAGTACTGTTTCGGGTTCAAATTTGAGGTTCTCAGTTCGTTTAAAAAATTAGACGCGTGTTTAAGTGAGTCCATGAACTTGTGGTTCGTCTCAAGACACTTTCTCATCAAATGAATCTCCGTTTTGATGGTATTCATCGATATTTCAAGTTGATTATTTTGCTGATTTAGTGTTTCATTGATGGGCATTTTATATATATGTAACGTTGATACTGCAATGGATTACTGGAAAAGAAGGAAAGAGGGGTACAGTAATAGTATGTGCTATACTATTGGTATTACAATTGAAGCAGCTAGTGTGTACTGAGGTACAAATTCGCCACTTTTTTTAAAGCTACAGTGAGAGATTAGTGAAGATGGCACGGATTACGTAAGCCACTGCTCACGTGACGCTTACGTAACAGAGCTCTGTTACGTAAGCGTCACGTGACAAAAACAAATGTGTCACGTGACGTGTTTACGTAAGCATGTTTACGTAATAAATCTGCCACTTTTGGGCTGTGCGCACATTTCCTCTTTCGGACGTTTGTTGTTGTTGACATATTTCCCTTTCGGGAAATCGCATTACGTCCCTTTTTAGCACAATGCCTGCCCTAATAAAAAATAGCAAAAAAGAAGAATATACAACTCCCAGCATTCTTGACACAGTTTTAAGAAGCCATTGCGTTCGTTAACCACATTCTTCTTTCGTTAGGTTGTTAAAAGACACTATCTCTGCACAAAAAAGTCACACAGGTGGTTTTAGAAGCAAAAGCAAGAAAGATAAACACAGTTACATTAACAATAAACAATATGTCAGTTCTACTAGTCTTAGCACACATCATCTCTGGGTTGCTGGTGCCAGGTGCAACGTTGATGTTGCTCTTTGTGGTGTTGTCCGGTGCCGTGGACCACTTCCCATTCAACAGATTTTACTGGGTCCAGGTTGACACCTCGTCTGTGGTCGAGGCCGACGCCGACGTGACCAGATGGACCTTCTGGGGTATCTGCAACCCAAGCTCGTACTCGAGCGCCTCCCAGGGCTCCTGCCCTAACCTTGCTCCGGCCACTCCTATCTCTCCGGTCGACAACTGGGGGACCAGCATTGGTTTGCCAAACGACTTTGTCTCTAACCAGGACACATACTTCTACCTCTCCAGGTTTGCCTTTGCGTTCGTTCTCATTGGTTTGATTTTCATCGGCGTCTCCCTCATCAACATCATTGCCTCTGCTTTCTTCAAATCCTTCAGAAGAACAACCATCCTTTTCACCACCTTGTCCCTCGTCCTCACCGTCACCGGTGCGTGCTGTGGTACAGCCGTTGCTGTGTTGACCAAGCAAAAGTTCCACGACGCAGGCATTGACGCCAAGCTCGATGCCGGCTTGCTAGGTCTTCTTTGGGCCTCCGTGTTCTGCTTGTTTATCGTCTTTTTCCTCTCCTGCTGTACTGCTTCCTTTAGTGCGTACAAAAAGAATGGTAACTACGACTCTCAATACGACAACCAACTTGTCCAGCCAATTCCTGACGTCGTCAGCCCTGATCTCGACAATCCAAAGGCTGAAGAATACCCTGCTGCCGGCCCTGTCACTAACGAAAGCGCCGGTATCAAATTCTTCAAAATTAGAAGAAATGCAAGCAACGAAGAAGCTGTTTAAAATGGGAACAAGAATATATTAATTCATTCTCTCAGCTCTTTTTTTCAAATTGCTGTTGCTGTTGTTATTTTCCTTATTCACCCGTTGTTTTCTTTGTTTCTGTACCTAATAATTTGTCATTCTAATTTATTATCCTTTTTTTCTCCACTGCAATGAAAGAACAACAATGTTATGATTCAATTTATCTTATCACATTCAATTCTTTTGTTTCTGTTTTACTCTTTTTGAACTTATTAAAAGAAGGACTTTAAAAAAATGAAGAAAAAGTAAAGAAAATAGATACCTTTAATTACCTTTTCTCCAAGTACAATATACTCACAAACTTATGAATTGTTAGATTGAGTCATCATGTTTGCTTGTATATTGTCTTTTGGGCTTTTTTTTTTGTTCTATAATCATTATTTTTCACTGTACGTTGTTTGTGGGTAAAGACCTAGTTTTTATCTTTTAACTTATTATTTAATGTTTTTTTTATAATTTGACATAATTGTTTTTATTGATAGTAATGGTACACACAGAAATTATTTAATTAGCCTGAACACAAGTTCATGCCATTGATCATCGCCTTTGACAATCAAACAAACAAACTCCCAATGCTCAAGCGTGATTTCAAATTTCTCGACTAAACACTTACCAACCAATAGTGTATTGTAGACAAAATCAAAAAGTGATTCTTGCGATAATGAACCTAATGGTCCATCGCCATTTGTTTCGTCATGTAAAATCAATTGATTGATTTCGTCTAAATTCATCTCAAGCTTTTTCTTCAGTGGCTCTAACTTTTCATCCCAAAATGAAGTATTGTCATAAGTTTCATTAATTAGTTGAATTAGCTCGTGTGACTTGATGGTCATGTCTCTATCCAAATTCCTTTTTTCTGATCCAAATAACAAATCATTTGGTAGCAATAATGTCTTTAAATCAATTTCATCAAATAAATTGAAAACGTTATTATACCAATTATCCTTACTGCCAAAGGCAAATAAAATTTCTCTCAAAAAGGGCATTTTGTTCACTAGTTCAACTACGTAAGAAATTATCCTTTTTTCAATTTCTACTGGTAATATATTTCCAATGTTCAAATCAATCTTCAAGACATCATTTGAAAAATGCTCGCTTGCTTTGAATGCCAATGAATCATCGTCATCTGTCAAGTAATTGAAAATTAATCCCAAGATAACAAATTTATATTCTTCGATAGTTTTAGAGTTATCATTAGTTTCATAGCTTTGGAAAATTTTGTTAAAACCGATTAAAGATTCTAATGCCGCCGATCTAATATGAACTTCTTGATCGTCATCTGTCATTATCTTTAATTTTTTAATCCAATCAATAAATAAATCTTGATTTCCCTTCAGATCATGAATCAATAATCTTGCAATGTAAGTACCTAATGTTTCCAATGTGGTTAGTTCAATTTCTTGATTAAAATCTTCTGTCGAAGTCTTTATTAATTGATTGGTGTGCTTGATAATGAGTGGTATATCATTAACTTCTTTCTCCTTCTCAATATTTAAGTTTTTGATTAAAAGCAATGCTTTAGCTTTCACATGCTTCCAAACGTCTTTACGGCCAACCAACTCCCAGCAATCATTAACTAATTTTGAATAGGTTTGGTTTTTTAAACTGTTTAAATTATCAGAAATAAATTCAATTGAACTCAATTGCACTTCGTATGTTTTGGAAAACATTGAAAGCTCTAGTAAATCAGCTAACTCTGTTTGATCATCATTCAAAAAATAATAATTGAATAACAACTTGCTGACAACTTTTAGAGCTAGCTGCTTTGAACCACTTAATTTTTCATTGGTCTTCAAATCATAATTGTCAAGAAACCATTCTTTTAGAGATTTAATTTGATTTCTCTCTTCACTGAAAGTACCAATTTTAATGATTTCCAAAATCTGAAAAATAGCTAATTTTATTTCCCATGGACAAGTGTTCAAACCAAATGATAAAGTTCTGATTATATTGCTTCTTATATCTTTATCGAAAAGCAGTAATTCGTTTTTATTGTTATCATTATATGCGTCCATATCGGCTCTTTCAAGCAATTCTTTTTGTGCTAGTAAAGAACCATGGATCGAATTCCAGTTACATTTACCATTTGAATCAACCCCCCAGTACCCATTTTTAGTTAGCAACTGAATAAATTCGTTCTTAAACTCATTTCTTGAAGCAATAATTGCAGGAAAACTTCTTGCTGCCATTTCTCTGACCTTCCAAACATTACTCGAAAGAAATCCTAAAATTAATTCTTTGAAATCTTTTAATCCATTGTAGTCAGGTGTTGGTTCTAACCTTGACATAATTGTCAGGATTGGAAAAATCTTTTCTAATTCGTTAGAGTTAATTTCTTTGTTCACATAAACTTGCCTCAAAGTGTCAAAAAAGATCTTTTTAACACTCTTGAATTTATTGAAAAACAATCTTGCTGGGTAAGATGGTAGCCTATTGTTTCTTACCTTCTTTGAACTAAATAGTCTATTTTGAAGGGCAGTGAATAACATAACTGCACAGTTTCTGATCGACCAAATTGGTGAAGCAATTGCTTCAAGAGCTAAAGTTAATGCTTTATCAACGTAATATATAGATTCATCACTCAGCTGAGAGTCAATAAACAAAACCTTAATACAATTGAAAGCATTAACTTGTGGCAAATTAACATTATTCATTGTTGCTTCCTTTATTATATTTTCATCTAATGGTAAAGACGATATCATGTATAGTTTGTGAAATGTTTCATCAATCAAATCTTTAGAAGATGTTAAGATTGCAGTAATTAAATATGGTACACCAGCAGAACGTCTTGTAATATATTTGGATCTAACTTGAATTAAGTCAATATTTTCATCCAACCATTTCTTTGGTAAATGTTTTAATTCTTCTTTCAAAATACATAGTGAGCAGCAGGAAACAAATGTAGGATAAACCGAAGAAAATGCACCTCTATGACGAATAGTGGCTAATTGTTCAATAATTAGAGCGCCCAACGTTAATATACAAGAATCCTTGATAAGAACGACTTTACTGTTATTCTGTGTTTTATTTTTGCCATACCCTCTCATTGAGGCTTTTAACAAGACATCAATCATGGTTGTTGATTCCTTCAATGCTCGCCATGAATAAGACAAAATAACTTGAGTCCCCTTACCGTATTTCAGTTCTAGCTCTTCACTATATTTTTCTTTCAATTGCTCTGGTAAATTTCCTTCTGGCGAATCATGTTGCAAAATTGGTTTAATTTGATCCCATGAATTTTGTGATAATGAAATCAATTGATCTATTAATTTGGAAATAAATTCTTGTGATAATAATTTGAAATTCATAATTTCAAAAATAAACTTGAATGCAGCAAAATACCCTTGAATGGATGATGTATAACAGGCTTCGCAAATATCATTTTGAGCAGCCTGAATACTTTTTTCAAGTTTATTAAGAAGAAGGTCCAAAATCTTTTGACAATTTTCTACCTCATTAATATTTTGATAGTAGCCATAAATGAATTGGAAAAACCTGGCACCAGAGTCAACACTTTTACCCTTCATATCACCTAATAAAAGTAGAGCACGATTCTGAATAGTATCAATTTGGACCATTTCAGAAATTAATAGCGGGCACATATGTAAAATCTGAGTGGCATAGGTACGAATGTCTTCAAAATCATCTGCAATGTTGTCGATTAACAATCTGAGTAACAGTGAATCGTAAATCGCTAATGAATATACAAAGTCAACAGTTTTAGCTTTTTCTAAGTATTTTTTGTTAACCCTGTTATCCAGACTACTACGAATCAGCATTGTTAGAATACGAAATGACATCTCTTTTCTTTGATAAGAACTTCCTGGTTTTATATTATTATTGAGGTAAGCTAAAAGATCTTTGAAAAATGATTGACTTTCAACAATAGCATTTCTTTTCCCCTGAATTTCCAATTCAAATCTTTCAAAATTCTTTTTTGTAAGTGAAGTAGCGTCACGATCTAATGCATAAGTTGAATCTCTTATTCTGTTTGTAAATTTTTGAACATAAGAAAACATTTCATTTCTAGTCTCAAGATCATTGTCAACAAAAATTGAATCTAAGGTGTCAAAGACACATTTGTACACTACTGAAGGAATTTGTTTTGATAATTTTGGTGAGGAGACCAGCAAAGAAAACGCACTAATTCTATAACTTGCATTAGTTGACGTTAATAATATTTTAATGGTTTCAATATCAATAACTGGTTCGTCACCATCCACAGAAGGTAAAAAGGGTTCAATCAAAATGGAAGTTTCCTGAGCAATTTTCAAACAAGATAAAGTTGTTGAAATATCCTCTTTGTAGTTGCTAATGACATATTTCAAAAATATCATTGTTGCCGAAGGTGATATTTTAAACAAATTTGGTAATAAATAGCTTTCCATACCCTTTTTCAACTTTAAATTTTGAATGCCACTGATAATATCATCTGCCCATGAATGCACCCAATCTGCTTCGGTTTGATATTTAGACTTACAGTGTCTAATAATTAAAAATACAACTTTTCCAACACTGCTGGCAAGAGCATTTGACCAAATGAAATCTAGTGAATTTCTAATGAAATTTGGGTGCTTTGCAAGAACAAAATCTACACTATCAACTTCCTTGTATAAATTTTCAATCATGAAATAAAACACTCTCATTGAATAAGGAATTTCCATTGATTTAATGAGCCAAGATGTGAATATTTCATTGTTAACTTTCTCTGTATTGCAGCATGATAAAAATGAAATTTGTTTGATAAACAATTCTTTCAACGAGTTACCTAATGCAGCACCAGAATCGTTCCAAAAATCCAGAACATAGTGAAAAAGATATTGTGCGACATCAAAGGTTATATGGGCCTGCAAAACTGTCTTCACTTTAACCAATTCATCTGGATGCGCTTTTGATTTGGAGATAAGTTGAATTGAACGGGACAACCAGACCACCAGGGTATCACAAGAGATGATTTTATAGTCACCTAACCCACTAGAGCAAACAATAGATTGGTAAATGGAATCAAAAATAGAGTCTAAAAGTTGTAGTTGATGATCATTTGAAGCAAATGACTTAGTTCTTACAAGATAAGTTAGCAGTTCTTGTATTTTAGTTTCAGAAAGTGCCTCCTTCCTATTTTTTAAACTAATCCAGCTCTTATAGGCCTTTTCGGCATCCTCATGAGCAGCTTTAGGATCTTCAAAGAGGATTTTCTTAACCATTTTTCAGCAAAAAGGATATTGAACTACAATATAGTCTCCATGTAGAAAAGGTGAAAAAAAAATTTTTAAACTTGACCATGTTAAGACGTGTTGTTGATCTGGTTGCATCCATTGAAAGGCGTTTGCAATTAACAAATAGGGCCTAACGTGATGGAGAATAACTACATTGGATTAATGCTGGCGATTGCGTCATCGTTTGCAATTGGTGCGTCGTTCGTGTTAACAAAAATTGGATTGGAAAGAGATGGATCTAGAGGAGAATCACTATCATATCTTAAGAACCCGCTTTGGATTGTTGGTACAACATTGATGGCGGTTGGTGAAATAGCCAATTTTGCAGCATACACTTTTGCACCACCTATCCTGGTGACACCGTTAGGGGCGCTTTCAGTCATCATTGGAGCTGTTCTTGCTTCAATATTTCTCCGTGAAATGCTGGGAACCTTAGGTAAAATGGGGTGTGCAATCTGCTTATTGGGGTCTGTGATCATTGTATTGCATGCTCCTCCTGAGAAAGAGATTTCTACCGTTGATGAAATCTTATCATACGCAGAAAAGCCGGCTTTTCTATTGTATTTGATGATTGTGACCGTTTTCAGTGTTGTCATGATTTGGAGAATTGCACCAATATATGGACCAAAGCATCCAATGGTGTACATTTCAATTTGTTCAGCTGTTGGGTCAATCAGTGTGTGTGCAATCAAGGCATTTGGAATTGCAGTGAAATTGACATTCAGTGGTAACAACCAGTTCGGACATGCAAGCACATACATTTTCATTGTTGTTGTTGTCATTTGTATTGTCACACAAATGAATTACTTTAACAAGGCATTGGCACAATTTGATACGTCGATTGTTAACCCATTGTACTACGTCACATTCACCACGGCTACTTTATGTGCGTCTTTCATTCTGTTTGGTGGATTCAACGCGGCCAGTCTCAAGGACGTCATTTCACTCTTATGCGGCTTTTTGATCATTTTCACTGGTGTTTACCTATTGGATATCTCAAGACACAGAGAAGATGCAGAGGCTAAGCAATTGTTTAGTGATACCAATGAAGGACTAGGCGACATTCCTTTGAACACAGATTTTTCTGCCTATCAATTCAGAAAGTCCTTTGAAGCCCGTAGTCCACAAAGCAACAGATATCATCATTTAGATGACACAGTGAGAAGATCTGATAGCTTTGAAATTTGATGAAAGCATCCAAAAGAATATCCACTAGCCTCAAATGCATTCAGTGAATCAGAACTACAATAGTCATGCAGAGACATGAAGGCGGATTTATATTTATATTTATGTTAACAAAAGAATTACTACTAAAACTTTTAAATCAAATATCGTCGATGTCCAACTCATCTTCGTTTTCTTCTTCGGACTCTGACTCGTTACCAAACTCGAAGTTGGCTTCATCATCGTCGTCACCACCGAACGTGTCGGTTTGGTTGATCTTCGCAGACTCTGGCAACTCACCTTGCTGCACAAGCGCTCTTGCCTCGTCTGATGAGTATTTATGCACAATATCACAACGTTCGTCTTCAAACTCTCTCAATGCAACCAACACAATGTCACCTTGTTGCATCCACACTCTCTTTCTTAACTTACCTCTAATGTGGCCCAATCTGACAACGCCATCGAAACATGTTGTCTGCACACGACCATTACCTAACATCTTGGTGATTTGTGCATATTCCTGGTCTTCATCCTTGATGATGAGATCTCTTTTGGCAAAGTTCTCGTTCTTTCCTCTTCTTCTGTTCTTACCACCTTTTCCCTTACCTTTTGGAGCCATTTTATTGGTTTTCTATTAGGTTTACTACTATTTTGTATTACTTTTGTATGGAAAATTTTTCAAAATCTCAAAAACTTCAAAAAAATTGAAAAAAGCGTGCGCCACGTATTACGTAATGTTCAATTACATAATCTGTGGCTGGTGATTTTTTTTCTTAAATTTTTCCCCTTCTATAGAGAAGTTCCCTAAGGAATGACTATACTTTTGGAAGTAAAAAGGCAGAGTTCTTGGTTGTTGAGATAGCAAAGGCGTTTTAGAAAAACAGAATGGACTCTTTTGATGCTAAGATGACATTAGGAAAATTGCTAGCGCAATTGCAGCCATATCGGCCTGCATGCATGGAGATTTGTGTGTTTCTGTTGAAGAATAGCAGTCTGCTTGAAGAACTGTACCCAGTGATACTGGAGACGTTAAGGAAGGTCAATTTGAACGTGCGGTTGAATATACTACAGTTTGTTGACGATTTGGTAACGTGTGTGAAGGAGGACGCTAAGTTTGAGGCATTGAAAGCGTACTCTTTTTTGATAGTCAGAGATTTGCGAAGCATATTGGAGCTGGTGATACCGAAAGGTGAGAGTGAGACTAGAAGTTTGCAAGGAAGCAGTGATTTTGGTACCTTTGGGTTGTCCAACCCTTCAAAGTCGAGTCTTTATTTTAGACCGCTAGCTAATCTGCCACCGGTATACGAAATCTTGAATCATATTTCAATTTTGTTCAACTTCACCAATTTACAGAAATACAGGGAGCAGTATGCATCGAAGCTACTACTGGATGCAGACAAAAAGAACTTGGCGCTAAGGAAACCATTTGATGACGAGAGCATCTATGCTAATGGTGAGCCAAGCAGCTTGAAAGACATCGAGACGGACTATGACGTGAACACGGGGCTAGATTCAGCCTGGGATTTCTTCATTTTCAAAAAAAGGCAATCTCAGTATGAGAGATTGATGATAGATTTACACGATGATCCATTCAGCGAAAAGGAGCAGTTGAATAAAAATAGCAAAAGTGATGGTGTTAATAGTATGCCAGAAGAAAACAACAGTAGTAACAATAGCAGTACCGATGTCGGAAATATTACTGGTGCTGCTGACGCTAGTGAACCTTTATTCAACTATTCTCAAAAACAATTATTGGAAAGAATTGAAAATGACAGAGAAAGACAAAAAAGAGGTAAAGAATCACTTTGGAAACAAGCTAGACCTAACGATAAAATAAATATCGATGAGTTCAATTTGATTTTGAGTAAATCAAACAACTGGCTTAGTGACAAGAGTGATTTGCTAATCATTAAAGATATGAATTCAATGTGGATTGATTCAAAGATTAATGTTTCGATACCTAATGAACAAAGAGGAAGGCATTCTCAGCAGCATCAACAACAACACCAACAACAGCAACAGCAGCAGCAGCAGCAGCATCAATATCACCGTCAGCAGCAACAGCAGCAGCATAGGATGCAGCAGCAACAACTCAGAAATCAGCAAAATTGGAATCAGCATCCTCCCTACGATTACTACAATGACGATTATAACTATCAATATCGACAACCACATAATAATAGGAATTACAAGACTAATAACGGACCGCCTTCATATGATAAAAAGAGACCAGCGGCAAAGGCACAATCCTCAACACCTCAAAAGAGAAAAATATACAATAAAGAAGGTACAAATAAACGTCAACATAATAAATAAATAAGTATAATAAAAAAGAAAATTAAACAAAAATGGGAAAAAGATACATATATACATATATCTTGGGTGTTTAGAATATATAATCTATGTTTGTAAAAACACAACAGTATTTTTTAACAGTTTTTCAAAATCAACATTAATTCATTGATACCTTGCAACGAATTATTTGCACATGTACCAGAATCAATTTGGCCAACACGAACACTTAAAGATTCAGTAGCATTGTCATTAATAATTTCATAAACCTCCTCATCAATATGACTCGACCCACCAAATGCTAATACCAATTTAAACTTAGGTTTTTCAAATTCCAATTTATCCTCGTCATTCGTTAATTTGTTATTGGTTGAAAAGCTTGAAATATTTGGTGACATTGGTACAGAGTGTACATTAAGTGAAGAAAACGATGCTGAACTCGAAGTTCTTTTCAATGGACCAATTTTCTTGTTCAAAATGATAGACAATGACTTCGAGATCAAGTTTTGTTCTTGAACAATAACATTGCCTTTAATTAAACTTGCATGAATGTTGAAGTCCTTAGTATACAATTCATTAATATGAGTAATCAAATCACCCACTAAACTGTTCTTATGGTCATTATCAATATCCTTTGCACCAGAAACATGGAATTTAACTGCACAATCATAAATATCAACATGGGAATTTGGAATTCTTTCACCAAATGCTTTCATGACTTTCTGAATTGGCTTTTTCCAGTTACAGTCTAAGTCTTCAAAAATTGCAAACCATTTATTTAAATGTGGAGGTTTAATGTAACCACCATTTTCAGCAATGAAACCTAAATCTTGAACTCTTCTATACCTTCTGATCAGTTCGGATCTTTCATGATAACTCAATATGTAAACAGAGTTCAATTTGTTAGCTGTTAAATTACTTAGAGTGGTATTGATCAATTGTTGTTGAACAGAATGGATAACCTTGCCTTCAATGACTAAATTAGTTGTTAGTTCATCAAGATTCAAAACAAATATTCTTTCATCATTGTTCTTATTAACAGAAGAATATAAGCTGTTAAATTCATCATTATTCAACGTTTTTAGCAAACTGGCTTTATGATTTTGAGTAACATTGAAAGAATTATTTAAATCGTTCAAACAATTAGCAATCCAGCTCTGAGATTCATATTTGACTATTTTCTTAAATGAATTTTCCCAATTTTTGAACTTTTCTTCATTTGACATTGTCAAAGCATGTAAAATTGCTTCACTAACCTGTCTAATATTGTAAGGGTTAACTAATATTGGACCGTTTGTCAATACATCTGCTGAACCAACGAATTCACTTAAAATTAATGGAGAGTGTTTCTCTTGAGTAGCACAAATAAATTCATGACAAGTAAGGTTCATACCTTCCCTTAATGTTGATACAACAAATAAGTTCGCTTCTGCCAATAAAGCCAAATACTGTTCAAATTCAATATCTTGATGCAAAATGACCACAGGTTGATCATTTGAAATACCGTTAGTTTTAGCATTAATTCTTTCAACAATTGAAAAAACTTTATTTTCATATGCCTCATCAACTTTTGATCTTAGACAAATGAGAATCATTGTCACAGAATTCAAATACTTAGGATTATCGTTGAGAAATCTTTCGTAAGCCAAGAGTTTTTCTTTGACACCTCTAATTGCATCCATTTTATCTCTATTAACGATTAACATTTTATTATTCCATCTTTGTCTGATTAGCTTTCTCCACTCTAAAACTTGATGAGACTTTAATTGCAAATCCAATTTTTTGTAGCATAAACCAATTGGATCAAAGGAAACTGTAGAAGCATTACCTTTATAATAAACAGTTTTATCATCAAAATCTGCTAATAATAATCTATTACAACTTTGGAGGAAATGACCTAAATATTCTTCAGTTTGGAAAGATATACAGTCAGCACCCAGAATACCTTCTAAAATATTGTTTCTTTGAGCTAAGCATCTGAATACTTCACTTGAAGGGAAAGATATATGTAAAAAGAACCCAATTTTGGCATTTGGCAATAATTTCCTCAAAAAGTTTGGAACTAACATTAAATGATAGTCATGAATCCAAACGGTGTCACCCTCTTTGTAAATTTTAGCAATTTCTTCTGCAAATTGTCTGTTGATTTGTTCGTAATCATTCCAAGAGTGGTTTTCGAAGGCATTAGACTTTGGATCATCTGGAATTTGGTAATGGAAAATTGGCCATAAAATTTCTTTACAAAATGAATGGTAGTGACCTCTAAACTTCTCGTCGTCAAAGAAAATAACATTTGAATGGTGGTTCATTTTCAGTTCCTTTGAAATATCATTTTTGGTTTTATCAGGAATAACATTTGAAGGAGTTGAAATAGCACCGATCCAGTTGATAGCTTCGTTAAATCTACCATCTTCTCTTGCAGACTCAACAGCTTTAAACAAACTACCATTACCCTTATCAAAGGGAATGATATGCCAAGGAGCAATGGAAAATAGATTGTTTTGTTCGAGTAATTCCATTTGCGGTCTGGAGAACCCACCAAAAGGTGAGATCTTGTTGGTGTAACCCAAGATATCATCCTCTTCTTTGTTCAGCTCCTCGTTCAGATTGTACTTTGAGTCTGCGTTGTTTTCTCCAGCTTTCTTGAGCGAGTTCAAATTCACTTTAGAGCTGGTGGCGGAGTTTGTGGCGTCTAGTGAATTCATGAGCAAACCGTGGCCATGTGCATCTCTTCTATGAGAGGATCTACGGATTCTCATAGAACTCAACTGCGGCGTTTCAATGCTGTTAGCCTTTTTGGCACTGGTGAGGTTGATTTGAGGCGACTGGTTTCTAATCATCGCCTTTGGCTTGATAACGGTGTTATTGTGGTTGAGCTGGGAATTAATCGACACATTTGAATTAGAAGTGTTCAAATGTTGCGGGTTGCTATTGACTGAACCTAGCAAACTAGGTGCCGTCATATCTACCAACGGATTGTCATCTGTTGAGCCAACGCTCAAAGAATGCTGTCTGTTGGTATAAGGATTGTTAAAAAAGAAATCCTGTACCGACAAATTCTGTGGAGTGGACACCTTCGAGTGCTTGTTGGCACTGTGAAGCGAGTGGATTCTATCAGTGACCAACTCAAACTCACTGGAACTCAAGCTAGACAAGTCGTCCTCATCACCAGCTTCATGAGCCGCTCCCTCGTCCCTAGGCTCACCACTCTGATCCCCTTCAGCAGCAGCGATGTGATCGTCAAGAATCATGTTGTTAACCAGAGAGTCAATAATACTTATATCATGCTTGTTATGTGTGTACTTTCTGAGAGAGTTCAGACTCTGATTGTGATCCAAATTATTGATCGACACACTTGACTGAGATCTCGACGGCTTCTCGACGATCTCTAGTAAGTCTGCAATCGAATCCTCATCCTTCAATGTGCTCTCGTGCTCTTTATCGACCTCAAACTGCACATTGTATGGTAAAAACCTACATAGTGTATGTTAGTACATCCGGAACGGGTGAGTTTTGTTTATAGGATTGTTATACGTACAGTGAAGCTACGATGATGGTCATTGTCTTGTTTCAGTCAATTGTCTTGTCGTTACTTCTTTACTTAACTGGCTCGTCAATACACGTATATCTAGCTATACCTATATAAGAAAAGGAAGTGTTGTCTATCTATTAAAAAAAAAGACGCTATACAATGTGCCTCTAAAATATGCCCCCCTTCTTGAGTGGCATGGTTTTTTGACTATTATATAGTGGAAGTTGGAATACATAGCCTGGAAGAAGAAGTGTAAAGAAAACCAGTGTACTAGATGAGTGCCATGACACCACCGCCGGCAGCAAGCCCGACAAGAGCGGAAGTCCAGAGCGAGGAAACGAGAGGCATGCCGCCCGAAGAGTACTCATTATCGTTGTCATAGTCGTATGGTTGCCAGGTGGTGGAGTTAGTGGTGGAATTACTAGAGCCACTGTAGTTCAGTACGTGATGGTCGCTGTTATCGTCGTCGTTGTAATAGACGGTACCCTCTTCAACTAACTGTTTAACATGCTCTTTTTCCTTTTCTTCATGATCTTCCCATTCTTCTTTTTCTTCTTCCTTCTCCTCTTCCTTCTCTTCTTCCTTCTCTCCTTTCTTATACTCGTCTTCATATTCCTCTTCATCTTCATCGTAATAGTAATCTCTGGATCTCAATTTTCTTTTCTTGACAATCTTGATATCACCACAAGAGAGCTTATTTTGGTGTTGATCAAGAATAACAACAGAGTGACCACCAATAAAGGCCCTGTTGTCCTTGTTTAACGATAAATAAGGGTCTTGGTACTTTGTTTCAAAACAGGTTGTGTTAATGAAACCGTGTTTACCACTGAGATCTCCGATGGCACACTCGGAGTCGTCGTCGAAATCGTCACACACTTGGTACTTCGCATGGTATGGGTTCAACACTTCTTTGTGCTCACTACATTTGCCACTGCCAATGTAATAATTGAATGGTCCTGCACCCTTTGGTAGCCCCGTTGTATCTAAGTGAACATCAACAAAGCTGTTGTCGTTTTTTGCTGAAAATTCAATGATACCCTTCACAAGGCCTTTATCAAGGTGCGCTCTAGCAATGGCTGCTTTGTTAGAGTCTTTGTTAACAGGTGCTGGTCCTGCAATTGCGGTTGATAAAACAACCAAGCAAGCTAAACCGAACTTTTGAACTGTAGTCATTATAAAAGTACAAAATAATCTATCAGGTACTTTTGAAAGGATAGCAAATACTTATAGAAAAACAATAAAGGTATGTTAAGAAGAGATGTAACAAGACGAATCCTTTATCACCATTTTATACCTTTTGAAAAGGGGAAAAAGGGCAAATTGCAAGTTCATGTGCTGAGCGTATTTTACCTATGCTACAAGGACACAAATTAACATCATATATAAGGAAAGAAGTAGACACTACTTTTTGCTTAGTAGATATACACTACCACTTGCTGTTATTTTTGCTCGGTAGTCTTGTTTGATAGTAAAGGTTTATTTGAAGAAATTGGTGAGTTTGTCTTTTTTACCAACTTTAGTTGCATTAAGCAGCTGCCAGTACTTATACTTAGTTTAATACTTGAAATCTTTTTCTTTGAGTGATGTGCTTTAAATGTAATTTACTTCAACAGACCCAAGCTATTGTATCAAATTTCTATTTCAGGAAAGTATATTTGAGATGGTATGACGAGCAGCACATGCTTGACTTGCAGTATTTGCAGCAAACGAATAATGGACAGCCGATTCTCTTAATTTTACTATGTTACGTCAAATCATTTGACAAATTCTTTAGTTAATACCCAGTGCTGGGAATACAAGCGAAAAGCGAACCATCTCTCTTTTATATCTATTTGCACCCGCTAACTTCGACAATAGCCTTGTAGGAACTTACAAGGTATTTTCAATAACAATTGCTATATCCTGACTTAGCCAACCAAATCAGGCAATTGTCGAGTTTTACTACTATAACTAATTAACAATATCTGTTCTCTGCAGTTCAATTTGATATGTTGGTAGCGTCACCTAAACTTTTCTGTAAGGATATGGCTACAATGGAAAATTTTTGAATGTTTCAACGTACATTCACTGTAGCTTGTCTATGTTTATTAATTAAACTACTGGCGACTACTCAAGGTTTCTATCCATACCACTTACGATTCCTCTGATTTGGTGCACATTTATTACTGCCATTTTTATTTTACGACATCTTTAAATCATTAATAGTTATAGTAACACCGTCATCTATTTCATGTGTAAACCCAAGTAGCTGTCATTCAAAGTACCTTCTGCTGTTATCCGTTTTTTCAAAAACAATTTATCAAACCTGCATACAAGTTGCCAACCATTTGCAGGCTAACACGTCAGAGACAGGCAGAATTAATTTGTGTGCAACATCTAAGATTTCCATCACTCTGAACTGAAGCTTTGAATAGTTAGTTAGAAAGAAGCAGTGGCTGCAGCCGCTTTAGCAATAAGCAGACTGGTTCACTTTTGCAATCTGCTATACAAATACCTACAATTATACTGTTCGACTACTAATCATTCAAATACGAATCAATCAGTTTTTAGCTACAAATACAGCAAAAATTTTCAATGCACTCTGCTTACCTTACCGGCACATTATAGTCATCTGAGCTCAAACTATCTTCTTCCTGCTATCTCTTATCCTAATGCATACCTGAAAACTTTTCCGGCTCAGCTCCTAAACGAAATTTAAAGAACTCCAAATTTGCACCCAAATGCTACCAACTTTCACCCAAAGCTATTACTTTAACACTCTCTCTCGCTACTCTCCTTTTTCTGTCTTCTTTCCTTTCACTTTGCCACGACCCTTCTGTTTGCTCTCTCTTTCTCTATTTAAGCTGCCCCTTCGCTCATATTTTTTAGCAATAGCGTTATCACTTTCTCTTTATCTTGTGTGCTCATTCAGTCAATAAACAGAAAAATGATGTTTGTGGAAGCCTACAAAGGGTCAAATAAATGATCTTTGTATGGCTTGACTAACTTGTTTGTAATATTACGCTCTCCAACTTAAAAATCTTTGTATTGCACATAGTTCTTTGTATATTCACATTTTCAGCTTCTTATCGCTGAGCTTTTGGAGCACTCCCAGAATCGAATTTGGCATCACTTGGAATTTTCCACACAAAAAAATTTTTTTGATCTCTCGACATTATCGAAAAATTTCAATTCCTCTCTTAATCTACCATATCTATCCACTTTTCTTTTCCTTTATCTATGAATATGGAGACCGTGACGACAACAGAAAGCGGCATCATTGGTGCAGAAAATTCAGGTAACGTTGGAGCAAGGATAGAGGTGGCTCCAATAGCAGCCTCTAATGTCAGCGCTGATAACGTTAACAATAGTAACGATAGTAACAGTAGTCATGATAATAATGGTGCTAAAGATAACGGTGTTGGAGAAAATGGAGATTTATCAGCTGGTAAGTTGCAGAACGGGGTCAGAAAGGAGCTTGATGCGTTCCATCAACCGAACGCGCAAACGAAAACCACCACCCAGGCCAATGGATCTACCACCACTAAGCAAAATATCTCAACACCAACTTGTAAGAACTGCAAAACGCAAACGACGCCTTTGTGGAGAAGAGACGAAATGGGTCAAGTGCTGTGTAATGCTTGCGGGTTGTTTCTGAAACTACATGGACGCCCAAGACCAATCTCCTTAAAATCAGACGTTATCAAGTCTAGAAATAGAGTTAAAAATAATAGCAACAACAGCAACAATAATAAGTCTCCAAGTGCACAAAAGGACAAGGATTCGTCCAACGGTAAAAACAAGTTTTTGCCAAAACAGTATAAACCAAACTCAAAAACAGCTGCAAATGGCAACGACTCTAGAAAGAATTCGAAAGCAAACAAAATTGAAGAAAACTCGTCCACCACTCCCGCTGCTGCGGTTACTGCTTTAGATGTGAACATCAAGTCAATACCAATTCAGCAGCAGCCTCTGCAGCCTAACGGTGGTATGAACTCTCCATCGTTCTTACCTTTGTTGCCAAGATCTCAAGCAAACGGAATTGGCAACAATCATCCTGGAACCCCGTACACGTTTGCGACAACAAATGCCTGGATTAACAAATCTCAA
This sequence comes from Saturnispora zaruensis, assembly GCA_003705435.2. NCBI lineage: Eukaryota > Fungi > Ascomycota > Pichiomycetes > Pichiales > Pichiaceae > Saturnispora > Saturnispora zaruensis. The sequence goes on along the minus strand of PPIM02000004.1, from coordinate 1,010,911 downwards.
GGTAACACCATTCAGTCGCTACACTACCCAAACTCAACTCCAACTCAGTTTGGTTCAAATTTGAATAGAATCACTTCTCCTTTATTTTTGTCAACGGCAACTCCTCCAAAACTAAACCCAACCCCTTCTCAGTCACAATCTTCTGAAAGGTCCTCTTCAATGAACAGTTTGAAAAAGGATGCCGTTTTGAATGCTGCCGGTGCCTTGGAAACAATGTCTCAAGGTCAACAAACTCCAAGTTCTGATTACATACCTGGAATAAAGCTCAACGCACCAATCCCAATTAACAATAGCCTTGAGAACAATAAACTACCTTCATTTTCTTATATTTCAAGGCCAAGAAGCCATTCACCACCAATCCCAAACAATAATAACGGTAACTTAAATGAGCCAACTCAACTTCATAACATACTATCACCAAAACAGAAAAGTGAATCGTTGAATTCTCTTACTACGTTGCCTCCATTAAAAAATCTCCAGCCTCAGCCACCACAGCAACAACAATCGCAGCTTCAAACGCCCTCATCTCCTTCACACTCAAACCAAAATTTGCCTTCATTGACCTCAATGATGTATGGCAACAATGGGTCTCAAACTCTTGGTACCTCTACTACAAATAGCAAAGTTGGTCTGTCGATGTTGTCAAGTAGATCAAATTCTTCCATTTGCTTGAATGATGATGGCAAGATTAACAATAACCAACTCATAATTGAGGAAAATATGAAGCTGAAAACAAGGATCAATGAATTAGAATTGGTTAACGAACTATATCAATCGAGAATCACTGAACTAGAGTCAAGTGATAAAAAGCTGAAGACTAAACTATCGTCTTTAGAAAGTGAAATACTAACACTACAATCTCTTAAACGTGAATCTATTGATCTGATTACTGAATCATCTCATATTGACAAAAAGATAAAAGTTGAAAGTTAAGTCACAAAAAATAGATCTCTTTTGTGCCTACACCCTAACCTGTGAGACAAGGAAAATGTAGATATCTCTTGTAACAAACTACATTCCCTCAACTGTGTATATATATATACTTAAATGCTGTCAGAAACTGATTAGATAAGTCGAAGTTTAAAAATAATCGAATACTTTTTTTTGCGTCAAAACGAGAATAAAGGTGTTTAATTGTAAAATCAGTTTAACATCATATTTCTTCCTCAATTACTCTCCTATTGTCTGAATTGAAGATGTCTTCATTGCAAGAGAGTTATATCAAGTTGCTGGAAAAGATCCAATCTCCCATTAAAAGTCAAGAGTCCTTTCAAAACGTTCAAAATGGCTTTATTAAACTGAACGAAATGATTAATAGTTTGACTTTGTTCTCAAATAATGAGTCAATCAGTGAGATACCAACCAGTTCTCTTAGGTATATAATAATAAACTTTAAACAGGCAGAATTTGTTGATCAGCATGGAATGATCATGCTAAATACTCCTGAAATTACGTTAAAGAGAAATAGATTTAGACGTATCATTCTGAACATTGTTGAAAATTTACTACTGAAGTTCTTTAATCTCACTAGTAGTTTAGGGCTTTTGCTAGACAAAAACAATAATTTATTGCCGATGTTTAAGTTTACCAATAAGTGGATCGAAACCTTTATTAAATTTAAATCACATGATGAGGGATCAATCGATTTGAACAAATTTGAGGCCGAACTGTACAATAACTCAGGTCCAATGGGTAGAAGAGAGTCAAAGATCACCAAATGGCAATTAGAGAAAGTACTCACTGAAGAATCTAAAGATTTGGACGAGTTACAAACATTGAATGACGATATTGAAAATGAAGATATTGTAAGATCTCAGTGGAATAAGAAGATTCAACTATATATTATTAAGGCAATTTCTATGGCTGATGCAATCATAATGGAAAGAGAAATGTTGGATAACATAATAAAGAATAGTTCACAAATTGAAGAACTTTCATCAGGTAAAGAAAGGGAGGAAGAAGATAGTAGATTGAAAGATAGCCTAAAATTTGATAAAACGTACACGGATAAAGTTGAAACTTTGGCAACTGACAAAAAATCACTTTTAAGTAAGGAAGGTAAAGTTTTGAGACCTTTCACTATTGTCGGCTCCCAAAATGATAAAAGAAGTTTATTAAAATCAAAAGTGTTTGGAACTGGGCAAGAATTACCAACAATGACAGTTGAAGAATTAGTTGATTATGAAATGGCTAATGGAGGCATGGTGAAACCTCAAGAACCTGAACCTGAAATTGATGAAGACGATATCAATTATCAAGATAAAGAAACTTACAGATTGAGAGAGTGGGACGAATTTACTGACACTCACAAAAAGGGTAGTGGTAACAAAATGGGAAATTTAGGTTAGTTTTATACTTTCAAAGTATCCATTTACGCTAAATTGAAATTACAACTTTGTTGATCATATTTTTCTTAGAGTAATCTTGCAAAAATTTCCAAAGAGTTAACAATAATAGTTTTCCTTTACCAAATGTTTCTTAAAACTATAAATACATCCGTACATATTTTGTATAATACAGAAACTTGTCAGCGGATTAAAGCTGTTGGCTTGTTCATATCAAAAATCATCATGATAAATTATGTTCAGAACACTTAGCTAACATTCATTAAGGCGTTCAAGAAAGGACTTGTAAAACCATGAACTAATTTGACTGGTTTGCAAAATAATTGGACTTCCGATAGTGTCTCTTTGTGACTGACTAACGTAAAATAAATGATATCAGATATTTTACGAATGAAAGATTCATTGATGTTATGAGTAATAAAAAGGTAATCAACTGCAATATTTATAGGATTGCCTTGATATCTGTTGTAGCATTGATTTACTGCTAAAACTTATAACAAAGTAGGCGACCTCAGAAAGTTAATCAAAAAAACTCATGAGCAACTTTGCCTAAGTAAGGGCACCACAATCATCTTATCAGACATATAATGTGTAGAGACGTTCGTCTTTCTTTTGTCGAGATTATGAGTTGAAACAGTTGATTATTTCTAGAACAAGGCTGAAAAAGGATGTGGGTAGGAGCTAGGAAACACAGTGTCGGCGATGTAACATGCTGCAAGGTGCCATATTACAACATATTTTGAGGTCCCCGTTAGCTGAATGAAGTGACATATTGAATGCATTTCTTTACAAGTTTACAAGAATCAAACTTTAAAAGACCAATTCTCAAAACTGATTAACGTTTTATAGAGAAAGTTAGACATCAGGTTGATAAGTGCTATTATAACTTCTATATTTCCAATGAACAATCACTATATGACTCAATAAACATAAGCAACAATTGCTGTTGCTTAACTGTTAAAACAGCATCTTCTTAATATCCAAAATTAATGAAACTAACAAAGCTTACATCATCGCTTGAGAATAAAACTTATCTTTAATGTCATCAAATTCTTGAAAATTATGAAATTCCCTCAATTACTGTTGATCAGGATCTACGCAAGATGTATCTCCAAATCTAAACTAATTATAAAAATCCACATCATTATTAGAAAATGGGTTTTTCATAATGCAGTTCAAGTCAGTAATCAATCATTGGCATTTTTTCTATAAATGGTTTCTGTGCAGATCTTGTCCTGATTTTATCTTTTATGTTATCACAAGCAACAAGAATTTGTTCAGAATTGTTTCATAACCAATAATATTATAAGAGTTTGAAATACTGAATGCTTTTTATTCTCTCATATAATTATATAAGAAAATTTGACAGCCGAAGGGTGATAACTTGGATGGATCATATCTCTCTCTCTTTTAATTTTTTCAATAGGTGAAACTTTTCACTACAATTTGGTAAGTGGTTTGATAAGAATATAGTATGATTAAAGCTAAATCTTTTGAAAATCCTAAATTGGTATGCATATTTCTCATTTTACTTTTCAAGTAACCAATTATAAATTCTATTGAATCATTTGGTAGCTATTATTAGGAGAAGTCTGCTCTAAAATGATATTTTCTTAGAGAGCTTTTTCAACTTCGCAGCTCTGAATACATTATCAGCTTTTAAATGAGTAGTCGAAGCATTTTTGACTTGCCTCTTTCTTACCCTTTAACACCTTCGAATAATGAAGCCAGGATAAGTATTTCTTATTGGAAAACCATATTGATCTCTTATAAACCCATATTTTTCATATGTAATTTTTTACCAATTTTGGTTGCAGGAAATGATGATCTGCTTTCACATACTTCTAGGTAACACTTCTGGCGCACTCAGTATACCTCTTCAACTTCTCTCATTTTTTATCTAATACCTCTGTCATTTGTTGTACTCTCTGTCGCTGTTTGAAACCAGCATGCCAGGTTAAGATGTGCTCAGATACTTTTTTCCTTTAGATGTAATGTTGTAAAAAGATGAAGGGTTGTTTTTTAATACCTTGATTGATTTTCCTTTGTGGAACATTGTTGCCAAATTTCAGCTTTTGGTAGTGAATCCTATTGATAAAGCAATCAAGAAAACAAAATGGACAACTACTATCAATAAATTCCTCCTATTTTTTATTGGATCAGAAGATCAAACATTTGAGTGGTAAATTGAGGTACTCGCTACACAAATGCATTAAACCACAAAGCGATCGCTTTTGCAAAACATATCAACAAATTGAGATCTCATTTAATGCCTCGTGTTTACTTTGGCAACTTGTGTCGTCCAGTAATTTACTTACTAAAAAATATCGATTGTCAAATAAAATTCACAATTGTAACTTGTTATGCTAACAAATTTTATCAAGTCGGATCTAAGATGATTTAAATGCACAAGTGGGCATTCACTAATTGCTAATTAAAGCTAACTGCGCCAATGTGACTTTATGCCATCCAGGAGTCCCAAAGAAAAGATTATTTTTAGCTTTATGAGTATTAGGTAAACAAATAAAATAAAAGAATGCCTTTTTTTTCTAATGTCCAATATTTGGTATATTTTTATATTTTAAAATGTACCAAAAACGTTACAAAAACAATTATGAAATAATCTATTCAGTGTAAATTACTTATACAGAGGCAAAGCAAGAACTGCCTGGTTAGCTCAATCGGTAGAGCGTTTGACTCTTAATCAAAAGGCTGCGGGTTCGACCCCCGCATCGGGCTTATTTTTTACTCTAGCTAAACTTATAAGTACTATTGTGAGAAAAAAGAATTTTATATATATATGTAGAAAGTATATATATGTTATAAAGCTAATAGAAATAAATGTTCATTCAAGTATATTAAAAAAAAAAGGAAATTGATTTGCGAGTCCTTTTGTAGCTCCCATTAGTTTTAGTGCTGAGGGGAGTTAGTATTTGTCATATTGGCAGAAACAAGTGGTAAATTATGGCTGATTAAGTTTTCGTTTGATTTTGTTCTAAACAGACCAGTTGAAACGCCGTGTCCGATTTCTGAAGACCACGATTTAGCGTTTTCGAATCCATTCGTTGCTGATTGGTAGTCTTTAAAGGCTTGGTAAATGCCATCCTTCGTTGTTGAAACAAAAGGCCCGTACTGAACGATTTGCTGAGTGAGTGCTTTACCGCCGATGAGAACAAAGTCTGTTTTTGATGAGTTTTCAGGCACGCTGCCAACAATGAAGTCGCCGTCTCGGTTGAAGTAGACGGTGTGATGTTTCTCGTAGACCGTACCGTTGATTTCAAGCGAGCCGTTGAGGATGTATAAAAAGGAATTGTAGTCGTTTGACATGTGCTGTTCGAACGCTCCGCCTGGCTGCACTGTGTACCAATAGTAGTCGATGGGGGTATATGCTAGGTTCTTGACGGACTCGACACCATAAGACTTGCCGGAGATAACCTTAACTTCGACCTTGTCGTTTGGCCTCACAACAGGAATCTCTTCGGCCCTGAGGTCTCGGTAGCGAGGCTCGCAGTACTTGAGCGCCTCAGGCAAATCCACCCACAACTGCATGCCCTCCACATTGGACTCGTCCTGGGAGTATGGCATCTCGGAGTGCACGATACCTTTGCCCGCTGTCATGAACTGCAAGTCTCCCGGTCTTAACACGCCTGACTTTCCAGTGAAGTCCTCGTGCAAGATGTAGTTCTTCATAACCAGCGTCACTGTCTCCTGGCCTCGATGCGGATGGTCTGGGAACCCTGCATCTGGCGCCACCGTGAAGTGATCTAGCATAAGAAATGGTGAGAAGTTTCTCATTGCCAGCGATCCAATTGATCTCCTAACCCTCGCACCGGCTCCTTCTGCCTGCTCCATCGTATGCGATGCCTTTAACACACTTTTAACTGTTCCGTTCATTTCTTCTTCCTGTCTGTTCTTCCCTGCTCCGGATAGTTAATTAATCTTAATGTTTCTTTCTAATAAAAAAATTGGCATTGTAACATTCTCAAAAACATCCCCTGCTTATATAACATTCAACGTCCTTCCTCCGCTTTGAGTTTTTTTGCTTGCTTACATTTGCTTACCTAATCTGGCTTACGCCTTGCCTCGCTTATTACGTAAGAGTGCATAAGATGCTGACAAACATTATGCAATGTAACGTTATGTAATAGCACATTACGTAAGCAGGAGCACCAAGAGGACGTTGGCGGCACTGCCGATGCCGACGTCGGTCGACGCTGAAATATTATTCTTTTCTCTGTGTAACCGCGGTGTCATGAAACGTGCAGCATAACGGTTATGGAATAGGCAACTCGGAGTTTGATAGACGGAGAGACCCCCATGAGAAGAGGGTATGGCGAGTGAAAGGAGAGTAAACAGGTTCGAATAGCTAGTGAAGGAGAGTGATGAAGAAGGAAGCAAGGAAAAGACGTACAGGGGTGATAGAGGTTGAAAAAAGCAGTATAAATAGAGGTAATTGGCCAAAAAAAAAGTTGTCCACTTTATAGTATAAGTTTCATTCCTTAGCTTTTATTATAAGTAGATACTAGTAATGACAGAACTCACACACCCAATGATCAAGGACGGCTGGTTTGCCGAAGTTTCTGACACTATGTGGCCAGGTCAAGCGATGTCTCTTCGTGTCAAGCAGATCTTGCACGTGGAAAAAACCAAGTACCAGGATCTATTGGTGTTCGAGTCTACCGACTACGGTAAGGTGATGGTGCTTGATGGCGCCATCCAGTCCACAGAGAGAGATGAGTTTGCGTACCAGGAAATGATCACGCACTTGGCAATCAACTCACACCCTAACCCTAAGAAGGTGCTAGTCATTGGCGGTGGTGACGGTGGTGTGCTCAGGGAGATCGTCAAGCACGATTGTGTGGAAGAAGCTGTGCTTTGCGACATCGACGAGGGCGTTATTATCAACTCTAAGAAGTACTTGCCTTACTTGGCTGCCGGTTTTGAGCACGACAAGGTCAAGGTCCACATTGGCGACGGTTTCCAGTTCCTCAAGGACTACCAAAACACCTTCGACGTCATCATCACCGACTCCTCAGACCCTGAGGGGCCTGCTGCGGCTTTGTTTGAAAAGCCATACTTCCAGCTCTTGTCTGACGCTTTGACCGAAAACGGTGTCATCACTACCCAAGGTGAAAGTATTTGGGTCCACCTTGACATCATCAAAAACGTCAAGGCCAGCTGCAAACAGATTTTCCCTGTTGTTGAGTACGCTTACTGTACCATCCCAACTTACCCAACCGGTCAAATTGGTTTCATGGTGTGCTCCAAAAACCCTGACGCAAATCTCAAGAAACCTCTTAGATCACTACCAACCGAAACTGAATTGGATCTTTACAGATACTACTCCAAGGAAATTCACGAAGCTTCCTTCGTTTTGCCAAACTTCGCCAAAAAGGCATTGAATTAGTCAATTCACTCAAATGTGTTTTTTTAATCTTTATATAACAATTAAAAATCTGTCCTTTACTACATCTAATGGCCGATATCCATGTTAATTTAATTAGCATCTTCAATAACTTCATTGAGAACCGCTTCAAACTCCTTCACTAATTCATCGTTTTCTTCCTTCATACCAATGGTAACTCTCAAACAGCCAACGCATCCAGGTTCCTTACCTCTGAATCTGACAACAACGTTCCTTTCACTTGCTAGTTTCATGTAAAGCTTGAATGCAATCTCGTTATCAGGCTGACCATCCTTGTTTAAAATTTCAATCAAAATAAAGTTGGAATCCAGACCTCCAATATTTCTACCAACGTACTTTAAACTAGTCAATTTTTCTAAAACAACAGCACGCTGTTCAATAATGCTGCTCAACTTCAGTTGCATCTTTTCTAAACTTTTATCAGTAGTAGCTCTGAGACCGATATCACTGGTCAAATTTGAAATGTTGTAGGGATATTTCATTGAATTTAACAGAAGTGAGAGTTCTGGCGTAGCAAAGGTTATACCTAATCTAATACCAGCTAATCCAAATGCTTTTGAGAGCGTTTGAAAAACCACCAAATTTGGATGTTCATTAACCAATGTACACACTGACTCTCCCTTTGGTGCAAAGTCGATGTAAGCTTCGTCCATTACAACCAATCCATTCCATTCCTTTTCTTCAATACCTTTCAAAAGCTCTAATAATAGATTTTCACTGATTTTTTTACCTGTTGGGTTGCCTGGGGAGGTAATATAAACCAATTTGATATCTTTATCAGCTGCTAATGCCTCAAGAATTTTTGATGGTTGAATTTCAAATGTGTTCAAATCAAGAGGTACTTTGACGATTTCAACATCATTAACAACTGCACACACGCTATACATACCATAAGTTGGAGGACAAATAACCATTTTCTCAACTCCTGGCTTGATGCAGCATCTCATCAGAGCATCGATACTCTCGTCGGAACCAACACCAAGACATAAATTTTTTGGTGTTAGTGGTGGTTGAACTTCACGTTCAGAGTTCCTAAAACCACAAATTTGTGATTTCAATTGGTGTTGATGTGGATCTGGATATCTGTTTAATTCCAACTCGCTTTCATATTTGCTGATGTTATCGAATGACGGACCATGAGTATTTTCATTAGCATCAAGCAAGATCCCCTCTTTGAAGTCATCACGCGCACATCTATAAGGTTCCAGAGACAAAATGTTGGCTCTGGCTATTTTAGTGATATCAAAGACCATTACTGAAATGTCTAAGCAGTGTTGATGATGAAAATAAAGTATATATTAAAGAGAAACGTTCTTTTAAAGAGTCATAGACGTTGAGATCCGAATTATGCATCGGCTAAAGTTTCTCAACAGAGGAACATATATGCTCAGCATAGGGAATTCTAATAGATTTACTTGTTTCACTGTAGAATCGAAAAAGTTTCACGATAAAAAAGACTTTGAATCAGTGTTAGTGTTTTTGTAAAAGTTCTGGCTAGAGTATTGATACGCTTTAAAGTGTTTAAAGGCTTTTGTGCTGGAATACACATTTTTCCAATTATTGAATTATTGTGTAATAATATGAAAAATAAAGAATGAAACTGCTATTCAATAGCATAACATGTAAAAATATTTGCTGAATTTGTTATGTCTGGTAGTTTATTTCAGTAACTCATGTAGCTTTTAATCACTTGTAGTACTGAAATGATGCATTTTTGAACAAGCTTTATTTGTGCAGGTTTGTTTAAACAGAACAGGTGAAATGCTAAGACAAGCGCTTGACAAACAAAAGCAACATACAGTACTGTTTTATTCCTCAACTTTAATAAAGAAACAAGTTTGGACTTTGACTAAATTAATGAACTTTTTGCAAAATCATCTTTCCTTAAATGAGAAAACAAATACCAATAAAATTGGGTTACCCTATAGTGCTCTTACCAGCTGGCAATATTGAATTCCAAGAAGAATTGTTTTGTGTAAAATGAAATATTTTAGAAATCAAATAATGATTTTTACCACAAAATATGCACCGAGCTACGTGCATTTTGAGCAACTACTAGCAAACTACATTCAGTATCTACTCGAATGTTCAATGCTGCCACCTTAGATTACTAACACTTTTGTTACGTAATACAACGTCAACTCTTCTGCTAAATAAAAATTCAGTGAAAAAAAAGTTCCAAGAATTGAACATACTCTTTGTACTGCACAGATAGTAGCAAAGATGTCGGACGATGAGATGATGTATGTAGGGGGAGAAAGTAGAACTTAAGTAAGTTTTTAACAGACAAACAAAAAGATATTTACTAACATTTCACCCTTACTAAAGCACTTTATCTGCTAATGCTCTAGCAGCATTAGCTGAATTCAGAAACGAAGAGGAGGAGAGAAATGAAAAGTTTCAGAAGATGTTTCAGCAAGCAGAAAATGACTTTGATGATAGAAATCAACTGACTATTGATGATTTTAAGGAAGACTGGCAACTATCTCAATTTTGGTACAGTGACGAAACTGCTGAATTATTACTTGATGCGTTATTCGAAGGTGCAGACGAGAATTCTGTTATCTGTATTGCCAGTGCCCCTTCTGTTTATGCCATCATGAACAAGAAGGATCCAAAGACAATTCCTACAAAACACATCTATTTGTTTGAGTACGATAAGAGATTTGAGCTACTTTCAGGCGCCGACCATTTCGGTTTCTACGACTACAACGAACCGCTAAATTTCAGAGAGGATTTGAAGGGTAAAGTGGATAGACTTCTAATTGATCCTCCATTTCTCGAAGTTGAATGCCAAAAGAAATCAAGTTTGTCTGCCTTGGCTCTACTAAAGAGCTCCGAATCCAAACTTATCACCTGTACAGGTGAGCGTATGAGAGACGAGGTTTTAAAGAACTATCCTGATGTTCACGTCACCTCGTTCTTCCCCGAACACAAAAACGGTCTCAGTAATGAGTTCCGTTGCTACTCCAATTTTGAATGCTCCAAATGGAAGTTTGAAGCTTGAATCCTACAAAAAGAGCAGCGCCAGCTTTCCTGTATCTATATCTCTGTACGGATGGATGTATTTAAGCTTTTACTATATTACACAAGCAAGCTGAATATGATTTTTTGTAGTCTATTGTTAGCCAAAATCTTTAAAATCTTTTGAACTATATACTAATCTCACTATATAAAAGGAAGAACCGATAATATGTGAGCTTCCAACGCTTTAAGTTGACTGGTTATTTCAACTTCAGATCTTGAAACACATGCTCAATTAGGGGGAACGATGCCACTGGAAAAATTTTAAAATGAAGACACCCTGTGTAATAGCTTTTTTCTTAGTAATAAGAAACAAGGTGCGATTAGAGGTTCCATTTCTGGTCTAAACATAAGCTAAGCTGCGTTCCATTTATCAAAAACAGGGAGAGAGTGTGTGACGATTTGCAACAACTTGTTTGGTACCACTCCCTGCTTTTTTCAGTTCTTTAATTTCTCTCTCTTGACCGTTGTTGATATAGATACATATATTCGACTTTAACTGGAATAACATCTGCTATAACACTATTGGTTGGTATTTCTATAAGATTTTAAAATAGATCTTAGTTGTTGGGTGTAATATATTGAGCATTTGATTTAAAAGAGAGACCCAAACACCCATTTTTTTAACACTGTTTTATTAATTAGTAGCAACAAGAGGAACAATGCATATTATCTTACTGAGGCATGCTTCACGTATAGACAAATCAAAATATGGCAAATCTCCAGGGCAATCAAAGGAAGACTTAACAGGCGAAGAATCATTCAACTGGCTTTCAAACTTTGACCCGCCTTTGGATCCGGTAGGTGCATTTGAGGAAATGGAACATGCCTTTAAACGGTTGCAAAGTGTTATACCTACAAGCAAGGGACCCACAACTGTTACCATTCATTCGTCGCCGTACAATAGATGCATTCAAACGTCGGAATTGCTCCTCGACAAAGTCAAAAAGTCAAAGCACTTTAAGATTGGCGATACTAACCAGTCGCCAAAGATTAAGCTACGTGTTGACCAGGCTTTGTCAGAGTGGCTTAACGAAAACTACAGTTTGAATTACTTGCCCCCTAATGATGATGGTTATTCAATGATAAACAACATCAATGCTTATTTAAACCAGCCTGAGAATTCCACAATGAATAATGATATACTAAATGATGCTACAAGGAACCAGTTGAAACAAGTGAAAGATTCAACTTGGTCTTACAATCAGTTAGGTCATTGTGGAGAATATGGTGAATCTCCTAAAAAATTTACAAAGAGATGTTTCCATTACTTAATTTATCTATTGCAGTATTATTACATCAAACAAGATCCTAAACTAGACAAGGAAACAGTGGTATTTGTTGTTTCTCATGGTGCAGTTATTTCAACAATTTTACAAATTTTGTTGGGCAGATCAATTTTTAATGAAGTTCCATTGTGTACTCCAATCTACTTCAAACAATCTGATAAGAGAAGATCACTTTTCAAATTAATGGACTATGATTTTAATTTGAATGATTTGTTAGGTATAACTTCCGATCAGGAATTTTATAGAGTTCTCAGTCAACCAATTGATATGACAAAATTGGATCCAGATAATTTAACAAGTGAATTGACAATTGGCACTACAGGCCATACAACTATTATTCAAAGTATCCCACAAAACTCAAGAAGAACAAGACACCGTCGTAGAAGGAGAAGAAGAAGAAAAAGGAGAAATACCGTGAATCTTGGAGATAAGGAACACGATAGTAATGAAGAAGGAGAAGTTGCAACTCTTAAGCAAACGAGATCATCCAAGCAGCTGTATTTATTAAATAAGGATACAGATGATGAGAAAGTGATTGATCTAAATAAGTTACATAGCTATTTTGGTGGTAGTGATAGTGATAGTGAAAGCACGGAAATTACAACGTCTTCAGATGAGGAAACAAGATCTAGGTCGATATTTAGAGGCAGAATCTCATCGCTTTCGTCATTCAATGAAGAGAATAAGAATAAATTCTTATTGAACTCATGCAATTTTTACTCCAAGCCTGACAACATACTGGATATGGATATGGATCCATACTCACATTTTTTTAAGGATGATGATGACAGTAACGAGCAGATAATCTCACGTAACAATAGTATCAACACTTTTACCAATGAATACTCTTTCAATAGCAGCAACAACAATAATAATACTACTAATGATTACAAAAACGACAACAACAATAACATGGGTAAAGATAAATTTGATGATAGTGCGAAGCTATTCAAGAGATTTGGAACTAACGAAAGTTTGAAAGATTTGGTGCCAAAGAACATACCCAACATTCACATCAACGATGACTACAACTACAGTTCGACAATCACTGACGATTCCTCTATAGAGTTTGATGATTCAGGTTTGAGTGGCGATGAAGACTACAAGGAAAATGGCATTTTGTCCTTTGGTGCTAGACGGCATCTGCATAATGTGTTAAAAACAAGTAACACAAACAAGGAAGCTTTCCCATCCCCTGTTTTACATGGCACCTTCTCCAAAAAAAATTTGAGATCGAACCCAAGCCTAACGAAACTTCTTGGGTCAAATTATAAGCTGAACTCGGTCTCGATGATGCCTTCCGTGTCTACATCTACGTCAACATCCTCTGTAATGAGCGGCATGGAGGATCCTTTGCTAATATCGTCTTCTAACAAGAACTTGATGGTGAGAGGTGCATCGCAAAATGAAACTTTGGAGCCAAGCAAGTCGAAACAGGATCTACGAAGGCTACTATTATCTAATTCCAGCAGCTTTCAGAGTGATGCTGATAACAGTTCTACTGACGACGGCGACGACGAGGAAGGCTGGTTTGGTGGCTTCTCTAGATGATTATATAATTTCTCATGGTAAGTTTAAGTATTTTTTCATAGATGGTAAACTTCTGCAAAATCAAAGGAATTTTTCTTCCCCCTGAAAACCCCGTATTTTCTTTGTTGACATAAAGGTTGATTGCACTGATTTGGCTGTTGTGCACGCTATAGACAGTATATTTAAGGTTCGAGTTTAATCTAGGAGTGGTTAAAGGACGTACAACAATCAAGAAATCATGGCTGCATTGTTTAGAAGGAAAAACCACCGATCATCATCGGATAAAGGCCATTCTGGCACAAAAAACAGTAATGGAGGCCAGGGGTCTGTTAATAATACTACGTCGAATACCAGTGACATTTCAAACATCATTGGTGACACCGGAGAATCAAAACGCGTCAGAAGTAACGAGTATTCGCAGAGAATTATTAGGAACACCAAAAATAATAGTAACAATAATAACAACAGCCACATTGCCAAGATCAATACAACCAGTGAACAAACTGAACAGAGTCCAGTCCATCAGAAAACCCCATGGATCAAGAAAAAACTCTATAATTCGCCATTTCCAAGATTTAGCCATGCTGCGTCGTCAATTACTTCAGATCAGGGCGCCATTTATTTGATGGGCGGCCTTTCGTCGAACGCGGTTTACGGAGATATGTGGGTTATTGAGCCTATCAAGCAAAGAACAACCAATAATGCTAGCTCAACCTCTCTTTCCTATATTGCATCACCTATTGAAAATTTTGAAAGGATACCTTCACCAAGAACAGGCCACGCATCTGTCTTGGTTGGTAATGCTTTCATCGTGTTCGGTGGTGATACTGTTATCGATGAAAATGATCAGTACTTGGATAATAGGTTATACTTTTTCAATATCTCGTCACTTAAATGGACAATCACCTCACCGGAAGGTGAGAGACCTGATGGCAGGTACAGCCACCAAATATCGGTTTTGAACTTTGAGTTGAATAACAAACCTGGTCATTGGCTTAGTTACCTATATGTATTTGGTGGCCAGATGGATGATCAGTACTTCAATGACATTTGGAAGTTCGACTTGTCCAATTTTAGAAATCCAAAAACACAATGGGAGAAAATCAATTGTACAGGTGATATACCCCCTCCATTAGCAAACCACTCAATGGTTGCATTTAACAATAAATTATACGTTTACGGTGGTAATAATGGATCAATGGTTAATGATAAGATGTATTGCTTTAATCCACTTACTAATAAATGGGAAATTTTGAAACTTCATGGAAAATTCCAACCAGCGGGATTATCAGATCATGCAGTGACACTTTATCAAAATCTCATGTTTATTTATGGGGGGAAAATGGAAGACGATTCGATTTCAAATGATTTTTACGCCATTGATTTGAACAATTTGAACAGTTTTAAAATCAAAACAGACCTGGCTTACTCACCAGGGGCTAGATGTGGGCATTCAATGTCTGTAAACTCTAATGAAGAAAGACTGATCATAATGGGTGGTGATAAATACGATAATAATTTTGAGGGAGTCGATCTTCATAATGACTCAATTATTGACGAAGGTCAATTGAGTTATTCAAGTTCAGTTGTATTCGAATTTGACATCAAAAAATTAGATCAATTTATGGAAAGAGTTAGTTCGAATAATACTCACCCAATCATAACTTCCACTCCATTATCTTCACAATCAAATCTTGATTTAAGTGATCTTCCTGATACATCAAACATTGAACAAAAGCAAGCCCATAGATTAAGCTATTTAAATACTGATGATCAGCAAGAAACTACTAAAGATTCAAAGGACAGAATCAAAAATCTGGCCAATGATAGTCAATATATGAAAAACGAAGAATCTCTTTTGAAAGAATATGAAGATACCGAAAATGGAAGCAAGGAACTCATTGAAGATGATACAATCAGGTCTACCGAGGAAGCTAGCGCTAGTGGTAACTCCAATGTATTTACTAATGTTTCAAATAGCAACAAGGTTGAGGGAGCGGTGAATAAATCTAAAACTGCACATAGTGCTATAACCAATATATCTGGTTTATCACCTGAAATTGAAGAAGAACCATATCACCAACCAAGTACACCAATGATGCTGGTAAAAGGAATTCAAGAGCAATCACAGCTGCTACCATTTTCACCTGCATATATGGATAGAGATAATGAAAAATTGAAGAGGTTAATCCAAATAGTCGGTGATGTCAAAGAAGAATTGAATAAAAAAGTTCTTGAAGCAAATGAAAAAATCAATAGTTTAACCATCGAGAGAGACGAGCTAAAAAATGAAAATGCCAAGTTTGTTAAAATTGAAGTATTGACTGAGTTAAATGAGATTATTAAAGGTCAACAACTCAAATTGAAAGAATTTGGTAAAAGGTTATTGGATGAAGAAGAATATCAAGAAAAAATCAAGTATCTGGAGAGTGAAAACGACATCTTGAAATCAAAGCTTGACAATATTAAGCTTATTAAAGGAGAAAATGCATTTTCCGTAGAGCAAGATGATGAAGAAGGAGAGGAAACCAACAGTATCACATTGTTGAACTTAAAGATTGACAATCTAGTAAATGAAATACATGCTAAAGAGGGTGAAAATGAACATTTAGACAAATTAAAGAAGCTTGAAAGTGATTTCAATTTGAAGGATATTAAACTAAAAGAGTACGAAAATAAACAGAGAGAAACTATTAGTTCCTTGAATAAAACTTATAAAGCTTTGCATGTTTCACAAAATGAGCTCAACAAATATAAAGAAGAGAACAATAATTTGAGAAGTGAAATAGATAAATTGAAAATTGCTAAAAGAGTTTATTCCAACAACTCAAATAGATCATCACCAGTTCAAGGAAGAATAGGGGATGATGAGGAAATTGATGAAGAGGCTGAAGAAGACGATGATGAGGATCCGTTATTAATTAAATTGAAAGACTTGGAGGCTCATTTATATATTGTTTCACAAGAAAGAGATGAACTAAAAGAAGAATTATTAAAAGTTAAAAAACAACTATATAATAATAGAGTCTAATATTTTGTTTAGTATTAATATGCATTTTTCCCGCCACTGTTTTTATAATCTGCCATATATTCTACCATAGGTGTTTGATCTAAATATCAATAGATTCCGTATCCCACAACTCAATTTCCTCATCATCTATGATTGAATTTAATTCCTTAGATTCGCAAGCTATTCGTTTGTTATGATTAGTAAAGTCACTAGCAGAAATTGTGTTAGTATTAGCATTGCTTCTATTATTCGCTCCCTTAGTTGGTGTATTTAGGTCTATTAGATCAGGTATAATTGTCGAGTTTGAGACATCATGATTGTCATTATGAGTTTTTAGATCGTCATCGTGGGTTATTAGTAAATTTGATTTAACATCGTTGACGAACGTCCAGAGGTGTTGAGAAACAGAATGCATCATATCATCCTTTTGGTGATCGTAAAATTGGCCCTCGCTATCGTCGTTATCATAGTTTTGATCGTGCAATGAAATATTCAATTTTTCAAATTCCTGTGATACCATGCTATCAAATTGCTGAATATAGCTTAGAGGTTTTGAAAACCAAGAGCTCGATTTCCTTTCATCCTGTGAGTTTGGTATTTTTTGTATAGAATAATTAGGGTCATTTAATGGTTTTTTAGATGCCGACGAATCGAATGATTGGTGAGTATTTGCATTGTCCATTGGTTTTGTTCTAGCTTTTCTTATTAGCTCTATTTCAATTTCTCTCTTTAAATCATTTAGTTCATGGTCTTTATGCCTTTTCTTCTGAACCAGCTCCTTGATTGAATTCTTTATTTCTAGTATTTCCTGCTCCTTTTGTGCTAAATGTCTAAATTTATCAGATAACTTGTTCCCTTTGGGATTACCAGCATTGATAACATCCTCACCATCTGATTCCTCCTTGACAGTCTCATCCTCGTCATTCACTACAACATTTTTGCGCTTATTAGTTAAGTTATCGTTGTTATTATTATCGTTTATATGCATATCCTTTGTTTCATCTTTAAATAATCGTCTTCTCGTTCTATCTCCACTGTTGCTCGAAACTAAGTGGAGTCCTAAATTGATGCCCGTTCTATTCTTAACCGAAGAACCAGCTGAAGAGTTCAAACTATTAAGACTTAAACCTCGATTTCTGTTGATCTTTGGTGTGATTGCGACATGATTTAGTGACAATGGCTGATGTTTTTCCGAGGATGATGAAGATGACAAGTTCAGTGCCGTTTTGTTGACTTCCTTTAATGACATTTCAACATCAAAGACTTTCAAGGCTCTTATATCAATGTTAATGTTTATACAGAAAAAGAAGGTATTTAAAGGTACACAATTTTTACTAACTGTTTTCTCAGATCTTAAGCTGTATATCATAAAAAGATCACTTTAAATGGTTGAGATTGCTCCTAAAGGCGAGTTTGTTTTAAAGACAAAATCATTGGTTAACTATAAAGAAATCGCTGCTGGTTCCAAAGTGTTTGTTAACGTCTGTTCGAGTGCACAAATAGATAAGTCGAAAGATGAAATCAAATCAATTGAAGGAGTTTTGAAGTTAATTGAAGAAGAAGACTGGGTAATTCCAATTAAACTTAGTGCTTCTAGGTTGGTCAAAATCAAGGATGCCAAGTGTTTGGTCTTTGATGGGATTATTAACCCAATTTATATAAACTGGTGTTTGGTTAATGAAAAATTTAAAACAATATTGGGCTACTGGATGTGTAATTTAGTTGAAGATAAAGAGAACGGGCTGTTTATCGATAGAGAAGAAATAAAATTTCCTAAAAGGACAAGTATTGACGATCCAAGAGTTATTTATTTTAAAGATGAAGTGAACAACAAAAAAGAGACTGGAAAGGATCAAACTGAAGACATAAAAACCCAAGAGGACAATCATATAAGAAAGCTTGAAATACGAAATAACAGTAAAATAGAAGAAGTCACAACAAAATTATCAAACAATAGTAACGACCACGTTAGAAATAAAATTGGAGATGCTACTAATATAATTGCAAAAGAAAGCAAAATCGTTAAAACTGAAAGTCCATTTACAGTGACAACGATAAAGTTGAAGGACACTGAAACGATTAACAATTGCGGCTATTTGTTGAAGCTCAAAACTAAATTTAAACATGATCTCATTTATAATAAACCGAACAATGAGCTAGTAATTAAAACAAGCAAACTGCCTCCATTGCATTATAAACTACCACGTGAATACACGATCAAAAAGTTCAGTATCTTTGAAGAAAGAAGTAAAGAAGAAATACAAATATATTTTTAATTACTGGGTAGAAATATTAACATTCCATGCAAGAAACTCGCTATCAATCAAGAAATTATCATCAATAGATAAAATGTTCACTTTAGCTTTATCATTGCGGTCAATAAAGCAATCCAGTTTCAATCTTGAATAGACGAATTTGTTTTCAAATGATTTTGGAGTTGATTCTTCGATAAGAGTGACTGTTTCTGAGCTAAGATCAAACCATACTTTGTAATACTGCTTATCAATGCAGATTATTTTATTACCAAAATCAATTGGTATAAAATGGTTCGAACTGAATTTTGGGTTAGACTTAAGCTCAATGAGAGCTGAATCCTCAACACAAAACCAATAAACTGAATAGATACCATGAATATGAAGTAACAAAGCGTAAATCGAGGTGTTTTCAAAGCATCCGTAATTGACGATATCTTGAGTCAAATTAATGGTTTTTACTTGACCATTCAATAACGAAAACAAATGGATTGATTTTAAACCAATTAGCAAAACTGATTTACTATGAACAAAGCTTCGAACTACAACGTCACCAATTTTATCTGAAATATAGGGAAATAACGCAAAGTCTAAAGCAATTAGATGATTATTCAAAGCTTTTATTAAAATGATATCATTGAAATGAAAAATATCAACAATTTTTGGCAACTTGAATAAATGTGATAAATTAAACAACTGATTATTTTCTAACAAATGTAGTTCATTGTTTAATGTCAAACAAATCAATTTATTTATGCCCTTAATGAACAAAATTTTCATGAAAGACAAACTGGATAACTCATTAATAGGCAAAAGACTTAACTGATTCAAGGAGTAGTTTTCAAATCTGTCATTGATTAAAATGATATCATCATGATAGGGTAACAACCCAACTATATTTGATAGGACCAAATTGAGGGAAAAACAATTTACTTTGAAGCTATTGCCATCCCACGACACAGAATAAAACAAGTATGGGTTGTTAATTAAAATGAATAAATTTGATGACCAAATGACATTTAATGATAAACGTAATTGGTCATTGAAATTAAAGCTCTCAAAACTTTCAACCACTTCACCGTTATCATAAATTGACAGGCGGTTACAGTGATAAAGTACGAGCATTGAGTTGCTAAGTTTGAACAAGTCAAAATAATATTTGCCCAGAATATCAAGTTTAACAACACCTTCAAGAATGTCAAAATTGTAGTTTAATATGATTTTTGGTTCCGAAAAAACAATGTAATAATCATTGATAAATGAAATGGAATCCTTTGAATCCAAATTCAAGTTTAAATCGCTTAATGAAAATTGGTGAATTAATTTATTTGTACTTAAATTAATAATTTGATAAATACCTGGATCAATCAGCTTAAGTACAATAAACCTATTTTGATGTATTAGGCCCACAAATTTCAAGTTTGAGTTTAAATTTAATAAACTGTTAAATTTCAAGTTTAACAATGATAAAATAAACGAATTGAATCCGTCAGTTTTAACAATGATGTTTTTATTGTTGGTTTCATCACCAGTATTAAAAATAGAAGATATACCAGTAAATAAATTTGATTTATTGTTTACATTTAGTATTGGACCTGAGTTTATTAATGAAGACTCTTTTATTAGCCATTTTATCGGTATATGACTTTTATTATAGGTTAGAAAAGAATTTTTATGGTAGAAAATTAAGTTAGTAAAGATTGTATCGGTTTGAACAGAAGTAGAGTTAATGCAACGGCTGAAATCATTTGAAAATTTCAGTAACCAAATTTCATTCAGGCTTGTTGTTATTAGTAATATACTTTTGTTATGATGGACTGAAATTGATAGAATAGTTGATTTTGTACTCAGTGATTTAAGAACAGATAAAGTGTTTGAAGACATGTGAAACAAATATATCTTGTTTGAATCAACAATCAAAATTGAATGATTGTCGATAGGTTTCAAAACTGAAGGACATTTCAATGAAGTTAAACTAAAGGTGTTTGAATATATAGTCTCAAATGTAAAAGATTTTGATTTTGAATCGAAATGAAAGTTTAATTGTTTGGAAGTTAAGCATTTGGTTAACAGGTTATATGAACAAATAGTTAATATATTCTTAACATTGCTGATATTTGAAACATAATAGTTATTAGCTGGTATGTTGAACAAAGTGAACAGTTCGTTTTTAAAGTGACAAAGGAACTGATTATTTAAAGTCAAATAGGTAATCGAGTTGTTAACTTTTTTGGTTCCACTAGCGGTTGTGGCAAACTTTTTATTTAACTTGTTTTGGTCGTCAACTAAAGCTAATGTATTGTCAATAATCAAAGCATTCTTATAAGATGAATTCACTTTAGTTGTTTTGCAAAGCTCTAAAGAAAATTTATTTATGTTATAAAACAATAGAGAGTTGCTAGTTAGAATAATCAGCTGAGAATTAAACACAAGAATGTCATTAATGGTATAGTTGTGACTAGAATAGGCTGAAATGTTCATAATCTTGAAGAAAAGACATCTTACTGATATAGGTTGAGAAATTTTGGTTCATGCGCCACATTTTAATACTACTAAACTATAAAAGTTGATCTATTGAATAACAATACAACAGAAAGTGCCAACGACTAAATATATAGCTCATTTGGATTGCTTGGATCAGATTTGGTAAATTTTATGTTTATGCCCAGCAAATTTAGATAAACTGATAAGCTCTTTAAAGAATTTGTTATGATTGATTTGACCAAGTTGACTGATTTCTTTACGGTTTGATTTTTGTTAGATTCATTTGAATTTGCAAGAGGTAAGGTAATATCGTTTGAAGAAATTGATATGAACAGGGCAAAAGGTATCAACCAAATACAAATACCGAAAAACGAAGCGACTTCAGTAAAGGAAGGATAGTGAGGCATTTTGAAATCCGAGTTCAAACGCTCTTCAATGGTTGGTATATAAGGGTTGCTGAAGTGCTGGAACCAGAAATAGTGATTCAATAAAGCCAAAACGCATGAAAAAATGAACAATGGGTTTGATAGCTTGATATTTGGGAATCTCTGTAAATTCATGTAGTAAATGTAGTATGAAAATAAAGAAAAAAGCGTCAATTTCCATGGGAATGAATCAAATAACAGCAAAAGCAACAACAGAACAGACAATGCTTTGATAATCAACTTTAGTGTCTTCTTTGTCAAAACGAGATTTTCTTCAATGATCTCTGAAAAGTAGTAGAGTCCTGCGGCTACTGCTAATGTAATTGACAAGAAACCTGTAATGGCACCAAAAATAGCTAGAAATTGAATAAACATTATTAGTTTAGTTGACTTCAACTGACTTCAATTGATTCGTTTGTTGTGGGTAAGGTACTTTTTTGGAAAAATATAAAAGCCAGTGGCCTTGAAAAAATTTTCTACATATTTCAACATCTTCTTTCTTTAAGGAAATTTAGATTTCTGGACTATACGGTTGATGATGAAGAGGTTATACTGATTGTCCTTTAAGTATGGGCAGATGTTGAGTATGTCGACAGACCTATTATAAACTTTACTCCATCGGCATTTAGTAGTACAATCTGAAACCGGTATAGCTATGTGTTAGTAATTGTAATGATTGAAAGAAGAGAGTTGTAGTTGTCTAGACATTTGGGTTATTCATAAAATAACTCTATTACCACACTTCTGCTGGTTATATTCGTGTAATTCATTTGAAATCTTTTGAAACTTTATGCACCTTTGGTGTCGATACTAGTTTCTTGGCTCCAATAATGACCTGCAGTTTTTGTCGGTGAAGTTAGTAAGTGTTGTAAATTGCATTAGTCGATGATAAAAGAGTCGTTAGCAGGTACAAATAGTGTGCGCAAAACAATTGTATTAATTGTGTACAATTGGTATCTATATTGTGCTGAAATCACTCATATTGTTGTAGCACGAAACTGCACCACCGCTACTCATATTCTTAGAGCATGGTTTTGGCATGCTTTCATCTCATGCATTGTCCTGGCTGCAACCTCAATGAATAATAAAAGCTCGCTTAATGTAAATGCTATTGCGTAGCGCTTCCGGTATTATTTAAACATGCGCAGTTAAACCAGTTTTGCATGTATTTCACATTCCGTATATTTGAATGAATCGTAGGGTGTCAAAACAAATGACAATTGAACAGCTGCTGAGTATGCATTTGATTTAATTAAACCAAAGTACTCATATACCAGTAATCAATATTCCACTACTCATAAGCAATATGTAACCACATTGACCAAACTATCTACAGAGATCCAACAACGTACATGAAAATAGAATCTCACATCATGAACTCATACGTTATCTACCAGAATTCTTGTCTAGAAATGGAGCTACAATTTCTACCTTATTTATATACTTTTATAATACTTGACAGACTAAAGATTAGGATTTTATTAGGGGTTCGATAAGTGGTTACATAACTATTGGTATAATATTCATTGGCTGACTGATGAGCGTTTTTTTGTCTTAATGTACTATTCTGGCACGATGTACAGAATAGTGGAAGTTTAGTAAAGCCATCCAGCGATCAGGTACCAGCAAAAAGAAATCCTTTCATGTTGGATTTTATGTTGCAAAACGCTACTTGTGCAATTCATTTCGAAATGTGGATATAAATACAGAAAGCGTGTTTGAAAGTGTTATATCGAAAAAACGTATTTTGATTAAAAACTTTATTTGCACGATAATCGCTTTACATTTATGTGATATCATGATTTTAGTAGCTATTAGTTTCAGTTATCTTGATGTTTGTTGCTTAAACCACCCCTTGTATTGGCCGTAATTGACGGGTTTTATGAGCAACTTTCGATTTACCAATTTTATAGTTTACATACGCTAGCAAGTGTATTGAAAGCAGAAAAAAATTTAGCCTAGAAGTACTGGTACATGCCACGGGATCTACGATGAGTGGAAAATGGAGCTGGTTACAGATTGCTAACTATTGCAAATGAACTCAAAATTGAGGCTTTAATGATCACTGTCTACTATGGTTCTAGCTCTTATAAATAAAATTTTGTCAGGTAATCAGAGTAAGCTTTTAGCTACTAGTTTTGGGAAAGAATATCCTAGTGCACTATCACTTCATCTGATTATACAAAAAATGTGAAAATAGGTTACTAGTTTCTGCAGCCAAAAGTTCAGAGGCAGTGGCCCTCAGTTTTGGATTACCAATTACGCGTAGAAGGTTGTTGCTCTAAAACTTTGTTCAGCTTCTAAAAGGTCAATAGAAAAGGGATCAAGAACTTGGATTGATGTAACATTACCTACGTAAGAAACCGGATAAGAAAGCAACTCCATTACGTAATCAAAATTACGTAAACATTGCTTACATAAGCCGTGTAATTACGTAATGTTGCATTTTTTGCACCTCTCCATTTTCCGTAAGATTCCGCTAAAAAAGTGTTTATGGGTTGCTCAGATCAATCCCTGAGATAAATTTTACGTAATTGTCATGTGACCACACTTTGTGTAAAGGTCAATCACGTGACCACATTACGTAAGAGCCACGTGATCCTATTATCACGTGAGGCTTCTCCTCTTTTTGTTGTGCGTTTTTGAAATCGTTTCTTTTTTTTTTTGCCGTTTTTTTTTTTTTCAGTCAAAAAAAAAAAAAAATTTAAAATTTAAAATTTTTATTTTTTCCTCATATAAAATTTTTGCCCTCCCTCTCCTCTTTATTAGCTTTATCATTAGATAGTAAAAAGGATACTTTATGAAATGACAACAACATACAATAGGATAATTGAAAGCGAAAGCGACGGCGGTGGCGGCGGGCTGATTGAGGAGAAGAAGATGGCAGGATGGAACGCGAGCTATGTACCAAAGATAAGCAGCTCGTCATGTTCAAGCACATCGTTATCTAACAACAATACACTGGCAGGACTGTCATCGTATCCAACACCAACGGAGTACTTTTCAGACGAGTCGATGTCAAACCGTAGCTCGCTGGGGAACGTGTTTGAGTTGCCAACACTGCAGATTAATACGTCGATATGGTCCGAGAGCATCAAAACAGACTCCTCTCTTGACTCATTGTCAACGTTGATATATCAAAATTTTAACAATAGCAGCAGCAGCAACAATAATGGTGGTAGTGGTGGTAACGGTGGCAGCAACGTGGTTGGTAATGCTAGCACCAGCAGCAACAACAACTCGCTAGACTACTCGTCGCCACTGTCAAAAACAGACTCGTCAATTTCGTCAAATCCTATGACATACCTCAACTCCATGTACAACACTGGCAGCGACTTTGTGCTAGACTCGTTCGATAACAACTACGACTTCGATAACGACGAGGTGGACGAAGAAGACTCGCTGTTTATGCCGTTGCCAATCAACGGCAGCTCCAGCATGGCGCCTAAAAAGCAAGTGATGTCAAACCCACTGCTGTCGCCAACAAACTCAGATGGTTCCTTCAGAAACCAGCTGTCGCTCATCAACTCTAAGTTTAGCCAAAATACCAATTCCAATTCATTTTCCTCAAATTGGTCAAGCCCCATCGTGGATCACTTAAACCAAAGGAGATGCATCTCAAGAAACTCCAATAACGAAGCTTCAGCTGCATCATCGTCTAATATTCCTCAAAGTAATTTGAAACCTAACAAAAATTTATTCAAAACTGAATTATGTTCAAAATTCAAATTGACAGGCAATTGTCCTTACAACAGCAAATGCCAATTTGCACACGGTCTCAACGAACTCAATTTTTCTCAAAAGCCAAGAAACTGGAAAACGAAATCTTGCCGTTCTTGGGAAAAATACGGTTCTTGCTCCTACGGTAAAAGATGCTGTTATAAACATGGCGATAACGATGATGGTTCAAACATTTATTTTTAATCACTGCTTGTTGCTCTTATTTTTTTGTCACTACTATTATTTATTTCGGGTTCTTCATTTCTTTTAATCTTATTTCATTTCATTGATACATTTGGGTTTATTTATTTCTTGGGTTTATTAATATATTTCTTTATAGATCATTTGTTTGCTACTATTTCAATAACATCGTTAGTTATTTTATTCTTTACTTTATTTATACTTCTATCTTACCTTATTTTATCTTATTTAATAATAATAATATACACTATAAAATGAAATTTTAACCTTTTTTCTTTATCTTATACCATTTGACTTTTTTTCTTATTGTTCGTAAAACTCCAAATGAGTGAACTTCAAAGAAAGGTATCGCAATTCAAACAAATCGAAAAAAGCTGGAATTTAAACGATGATGCAAACACTAAAGTGGCCGACACCGAATTTGATTTCAGTTCAGTGTCTAACAATTTCAAATTAAATGACATCTACAATTTTAATGGTTATCATTTCCAAACTTACTATTCATCACCAAAATTCTCTGACGGCAACGAACCAATTGTCTTTATAACCCATCACGGTGCAGGATCTTGTGGTATGACGTTTGGATTCTTAAATCAATGTTTGAGAAAAAAGGCAGTGGAACTCAATTATAACTCAATACCCGGCTTGTTTACATTCGATTTTCGAGGCCATGGCAAGACTAACATCTTAAACGCGGATGATTCCTCTAACTATAAAATGGACATAAACCAATTGACCTCGGATTTTATTTTCATCTTGAATGAATTTATAACTTTACACAGTCAGATTAGCAATATTTATTTGGTCGGCCATTCACTTGGTGCATCCGTTCTGACAAACGCATTGAAAAATCACTCGAATGAAATAAGTGATTTCAATAAAATAAAAGGGTTAGTCAGCATTGATATTGTTGAAGAAACAGCTATTAAATCCTTAAATTTAATGGATCACTACCTACTTAATTTACCTCAAAAGTTCAATTCAATCGATGAGGCAGTTAACTGGCATTTCAATAAACATTTATTGAACAACAAACTATCAGCTAAATTTACAATTGATCGTTTACTAGAAAAGAATTCAAAAGATAACAAATTCTATTGGATCACCGATTTAAGGAAATCTAAACCATTCTGGAAAGAATGGTTTAAAAATTTGAGCTCAAACTTCATTGAAATTAATACTTCAATACCAAAATTACTCATTTTGGCAAACAATGACTATCTTGATAAATATTTGATTATTGGTCAAATGCAAGGTAAATATCAATTGATTGTTTTCAATAATAGTAACAATATCAATACAACTTTAACAACAATGACCAAAGTGATAGATTCAAATAACGTTGGTCATTTCATTCATCAAGATATACCCCAAAAATTGGCAATCACTCTATTAGAATTTGTTCAAAGAAACTCAAATTGTTTCCAATCTTTATTGAATGAAGATTTACTAACTCAAAGAAATTTAATTAATAGTTTAAATAAAAAATGGTTATCAAAGAAAGAATAAAGCTCAATCAATTGACATTGTACTGATTTCTTCATTTTTATTCAGTTTCTCTAAAACAGAGTCAATTTTATGTCTACCCCAAGCAAATCTTGGATCAATCAAAAATGGCCGCAAATCAAATCTGTTGTCGTCTGGTGAATATTGTTCTGCATGATATGATGGCGTAGAGACTGTTTGTTTGTGCCTATTTACCGCATAATACCAAAAGAAATTCTTAACCTTGTCACCAATTTCCTTAGGTTTCTTTTCGTCTTTCCAAATATGTAATAACTTTATAAACATTGAATATGGTCCACACTTTTCAACCTTCCTTAATTTACCCATGATACTTAATTCATTATATGTAAATCCCATATCTGCTTCATCAGATTGAATATGTTCATCAGTAATTGGCTCTAATTCTGCCGTAGGTGTAGCATGTATAAATTCATCTAACACTTCAATTTTGAACGAGTCCTTAGACCATTTGATGAATTTAATCAAATCATTTTTGGAAATACCACCAATTGGGTTTATATCTGCACTTGAGCAATCATACTTTGTCAAGTAACCTCTAAGTTGTTCATCAACATTCGCTGATCCTAAGACTAGTAATCCTCCAACGTTTTCCTTACCTCTTACCCATGGTAATAATTGTGCAAACAAGTATGCAATAACCATTCTAATTCTAGCTTGAATATTTTGTAACGCTAAATTTTCAATTTGTGAACCACCAAAGATCTTGTAAATTGGTTTCTTACCAGTTGTGATTTCAAACAATGAAACAATTGCATTAACAACAATATCAACATTCATATCAATATGATATGATTTAATATCATTAGCCAATTTCATTGCCCTGTCTCTAGTTTCGTTTGATGAGTTTTTAGTTCCCATGTAACAAGTATGGAATATCTTTGAAGCTAATTCTCTTTCATCCTTCGGGAAATTCTTTGGATCATCATCTCTAGTGACCTTTTTGACATCCCTAATAACTTGCTCGTTACCTTCTTCACATGCTTTCATAACTAATCTACACATTGAATGCACAAGTACTGCGGTGGCACAACTGTCAATTCCTCCACTTAATGGTAAAAAGAAACCTGCTCCATTACATCTCCTGAGATAATCCCATAACCAACATGCAGGACCCAAAGCAATTTCTTCTTCTGGCGAGTGGTATCTACATTCAATTGGCATACTTGGTTCTAAATCCAAATCGAAATTAACTGAATCAGGAGATAGCTCAACACCAACTTGAACTCTTTCATAAACTGGGCTTGACCTTGATTGCAAACCATGTGAAATTAGTGATTTATAAGATCTTACGTCTTCCAAATCAATTGTTGCAGTTAAAACTTCAACATCATTCAAGGAGAATTGAGAACCTTGAGCTAGAATTTGTCCATTGCAAACAATCATGGCACAACCATCGTAATATAATCTATCACCATCACAACCCTTTTGATTTGAGTAAAGATAGATACCTCCACATTTTCTAGTTGCCTCAGTAATCATCGAAACTCTTGTATTCAATTTTCTCAATTCATGGTGTGAACCTGAAGAATTTGTTATGATTTCAACACCATCAAGTGATAGCTGTACATGTGGCGCTTGCGGAGTAAACAGTTCTTCACATGTTTCACACCCGATTGCCGTGTCTAATGTATCAATAACTGCATCACCAAATTTAACATATTTTTGTTGAGTGATTTTTTGAATGATATCAGGCAATTGATATCTTTCAACATATTGAGTTTTCAACCACGGAGTAAAGAATCTCATTTCTCTGTAATTACCATCATTTGCCAAATAAATCTTAGGTCTAATCAGCAAAATGACACCATTGTATGATAAAACTCTACAATTATATCTTCTATTTTTATGGATAACTGGCATACCAATATCAAGTAGGATGCCATGGGTTGATTCATCCTTTAGAATCAATGAATACATTTCCCATGATTGTAGGTATGTGTCGTTTTCAAGAAAATGGTCAAGACATCCGTAACCGCAAACTTCTAGCTCTGGTCCAACTCTAAGTCTTGCTCCCTTTTCCTTTGCGATTGCAATCGATTCTAAAATTCTGTCTTTGTTCCCCTCAAAATCCAATGCCCATTGGTTGAGTGAGCATGTTGCCAAAGTTATGTAATGCGGCATAATGCTTCAATTTACAATTTACTTGATATAAAGCAGGTGTTGATAAAATGACTAAGTGCCAAAATTTTTATCTTTCTTTATAAATTAGAGAAAAGGTGCTCATATATTGATCATAATCAGTATACCCTTTCATAGATTAACATATATACAGCTTTACCGTCACTTAAGACATCGTCGTTACTAGCTTCACGAACTTTACCGTCACTAATTCGCCAAAACGGACGCTTTGACACAGAGGCTAGTTTTTTGTCCTTTTTCACTCTCTTTTCAATGTAGTTGATGTTGCTGCTAACAGCACCAGTACTTTCGCTGATTTGTGTCTGCTGCTGCTGCTGCTCGTTATTAAATTTACCACTGAATATAGACGACATTCTTCTTCTGAACGAAGATCCCCCACTCTTATTGCTTGGACTCGATAATAGAGACGATCCGGATTTTGTAGAAGATGTTCTCCTGATTTTATTCATGGCTATGCTGTCCTCAAACACGAGCGGTTTGACTTCTGTTGATTTGTTAGCAGTACTGCTATTACTAATGGTATCATTAGGCAAAACGAACGGATCAACATCGGTATCATCAGCGGTGACTAACTCTTCTTCCGTTGCTTCTGTTTCTTCTTCTTCTGTGTTCTCTGCATCGCTTGTCGTTTTGGCTAAACTTTCTTTGTCTTTTTCGTTTTCCCCTTCCTTCTTTATTATGATTTTGGGCAGTAGATTGTAGTAAGAGTTGTCAACTTCGTTTTTGTAAAACATCGGCTTGGCCTTGTAGCATTGGTAGTGACCCGAATTATGTGATCCATGGTGTATAATAGTAGATTTCAGCTTATATTTAACTTTAACTTGCTGCTCGTTGGCCGCAGTGTCGCTTTTGAGTATAAGTTCAAGCGGAAACTCAACAATGCACGAGTTTCTCAGCGCCTGAGTTTGCGAAAAGATGGACCTTGATAAATGAACTGGCAATATATCAGGGAGCTTAGTAAACGTTATTTCCCTATGAACTATGGATCTCCCAACATCGTTCAGGCTTGGATTCTTTTCCTTGATAGATTTGAAAATCTCAGAATCAACAATCTCGTCTTCGTTGATGTTCAGTTGATCACTATTGAGTTTAGGAAACGCAACTGTATTTAGGTACTTGATTTCTTCCTCGCTTAGCTTTAGCCCGCTTTCCGAGTGGTTGACACCGTGCAGCAAGTATGTCAGAGTGCAGACTAAGCATGAGTAGCCTTCTATCACCTCACTCTGATTATTCCTTAGCATCTGGTCTAATGTTGAATTTGCTGCGTGCGGCACATTAAGTGATATGATGCTTGCAGGTGTTCTTGCAGGTTTTGATATGTGTTTGCATCTCATGCAACGCAATTTCGATTCCAGCTCCGACTTGAACGGAAACCTTGGCACCAAGAGGCTGACTTCCTCCTCGGTGCCATACTCACTTTTCATAATTGCACGCAGCTGGTTGTACTCATTTTCAAGCGTCTCTATAAGCAGCTGCATGAGTTCGTGGGCATCGTGCTGATTCCGTGATATCTTGGCATTGTGGGAACGTTCAAGAACGTGCAAGATATCCCAAACGGACAAGCTGATAGGCTTGTACACTGTCAGCTGCAGCTTGTAAACCAACTCCTTCAGCGCTACATGCACAGGCAGCGGAGGCAGCTGACAGCTTGGCGGTAGCTCAATATTCGTCATATCGTTAAAGTATTTGTTTAGCAGCGTCAAGGATGACAGCGCCTGGATCGTCGCATTGGCAAAACAGTCGATCGAGGGGTTGATAAATCCTGTCGTGTGCTTGTCTGGTCGTTTCGATCTCTTAGAGGTCAACATCTCTGGTCTCGGAATTATAATGTACCCTGTTACAACCAACGCTAGTAGTCCGATATAATATTGCCGGTGCTTAAAGATGCTTTCGTATACCGCTCTATAAATTGGCCACCCAGCACGTCCTCTGTTGATCTCTGCAACTGACGAAGTCTTCTTAAATCCGCTGTCTAAAACGAAGATGATCTTATTTAAAATTGCGGGGACCATTTCGACTATTATCTAACGTTGCACATATATATATATATATACAAACGCCGTCAACAATATATGTACCTTCTCTTGTTTACTGGAGCCGTTAAACCCTAATCGAAGAAAGGAATTCCCCGTGCCAATATCGCCTATGGAAGTCCGTGCTTGGAAAAAGATCAACAAGTGTGCTTAGCACGAAAATAGGATGAAAGGTATAACAGGATTGTGATATGGAAGGTTAACGGAGTGTGAATAAAGGAAGACAGGGGCAGTAAAGTGGGTATATTCAGTAAAGCAAAGCAATTCAATTATAATACTAGTTATATTCGTTTTATACACATTAGACGTTTTAATATATAAGTTTTTATACGAAGGTGACATTTAATCAACTTCTTCCATAGCAGATTCAGCTTCTTCTTCAACAGCAGGCTTTTCTTCGCTGGTTTCTTCAACCTTTGTTTCAGCATCGTCTTCAATGTTCAAACCTAAGGCAATCAAAGAGTTGACTCTCTTAGAGAAGGCAGTTGGTTCGTCAAGAGAGAAACCAGAGGTCAAAAGAGCGGTGTCAAACAACAAAGTGGTCAAGTTCTTGACAACTCTGTCATCAGGACCGTTTTCGTCAATCTTTTCCTTCAAGGCTCTGATGATTGGTGAGGTTGGGGAAATTTCAAAGATCTTCTTAGAAGACATGTAAGCAGACATAGAGGTGTCTCTCAATGCTTGTGCTTTCATGATTCTTTCCATGTTAGCAGACCAACCGAATTGGGCAGTTCTGATAGCGGCTGGAGAGTCAACCAACTTGTGAGAAACAATAACCTTTTCAACTTGTTCACCCAAGATGTCCTTGAGGGCCTTAGTGAGTGGTTCAAATTCCTTGATTTCTTCTTCTCTCTTGGTTTTTTCTTCTTCGGTTTCTTCTAATTCGAAATCCTTAGTGATATCAACAAGCTTCTTGTCTTCGAATTCCTTCAATTGACCCATGGCGTATTCGTCAATTGGGTCAACAAGGAACAAGACTTCGAAACCCTTAGCCTTCAAAGCATCCAAGAATGGAGACTTTTCAACAGCCTTGAGAGATTCACCAGTGATAAAGTAGATGTTCTTTTGTTGTTCTGGCATTCTGGTGACGTAATCAGCCAAGGAGGTTAATTCTTCACCGGACTTGGTAGAGTTGTATCTCAATAACTTGGCTAAAGCAAGTCTGTTTTGAGAGTCTTCGTGAATACCTAACTTGAGGTTCTTAGAGAAAGCTTGGTAAAAGGTATCAAATTGTTCCTTGTCTTCAGCAATTTCGTTGAAGGTTTCAATACACTTCTTGACAATGTTCTTTCTGATAACCTTCAAGATCTTGTTTTGTTGCAACATTTCTCTTGACAAGTTCAATGGCAAATCTTCAGAATCGACAACACCTCTAACAAAAGATAACCATTCAGGAATCAATTCTTCAGCTTCGTCAGTAATGAAAACTCTTCTAACGTACAACTTGATGTTGTTCTTCTTCTTCTTAGATTCAAACAAATCGAATGGAGCTCTCTTTGGAACAAAGAGAATAGCCTTGAATTCTAATTGACCTTCAACAGAGAAGTGCTTGACAGCCAATGGGTCTTCCCAGTCGTTAGAAATAGACTTGTAGAAAGCATTGTATTCATCTTGAGTAATATCACTTGGGTTTCTGGTCCACAATGGCTTAGTCTTGTTCAATTCTTCGGTTTCGGTAACCATTTCCTTGATAGTCTTCTTTTCAGGCTTAGATTCTTCATCTTCGTCGTCCTTGATTTCTTCAACCTTGGCTTCCTTGTTTTCGTCGACTTCTTCAACCTTTTCTTCTTCGTCAGCTTCGACTTCCTTCTCAACTTCCTTGGTGACAACCAATTGGATTGGGTAAGCAACGAATTCAGAGTGTCTCTTGACAACGTCCTTGATTCTCTTTTCTTCAAGGTATTCTAATTGGTCTTCCTTCAAGAAAATTCTGATGATGGAACCTCTACCAATTCTTTCGTTAGATTCGTCAAGGGTAACAGTGAACTTACCACCTGCGTTGGATTCCCACACGTATTGTTCGTCGTCGTTGGACTTGGAGATGACTTGCACCTTGTCAGCAACCAAGAAAACTGAGTAGAAACCGACACCGAATTGACCAATCATGGACACATCTGCACCAGCAGTCAACGCTTCCATAAACGCCTTGGTACCGGACTTGGCAATGGTACCAAGATTCTTAACCAATTCCGCCTTGGTCATACCAATACCAGTATCTCTGATCTCAAGCACCTTTTCTTCTGGCTTAGGAGTGATTCTAATGAACAGATCTGGCTCTGATTCCAACACTGAAGCATCGGAAAGAGCTTGGTATCTGATCTTGTCAAGGGAATCTGATGCGTTAGAGATGAGTTCTCTAAGGAAAATTTCCTTGTTAGAGTACACCGTGTTGATGAAAAGGGACATCAACTGTGAAATTTCAGCTTGGAATTCATAAGATTCTGTCTTTGACATCTTGTAAATAATCTAAATTGATGTTTTATTAACCCTCCATCTCATATGTTCGACGACGACTCTCAGCGCCCTTTTATAGTCTAAATTTCTCCTTCCCGTTGCATTCCATTTTTTCTTCTAGAAGCTTCCAGACGATGAGCAAAAAGTTTTGGAAATTTTTGGAAATTTTTGGAAATTTTTTTAGTAAAAAAAATCCCAGAAAAACTTTTCGCGAAGTGGCTTACGTAATACGGCGTTTACATAAGCTTACGTAATAGTAAATGCTGAGCGTCTTTTTTTTTTGATCTTTCTTTCTCTTTTAGTATTAAAGAGGAAAAAAAAGAGTTCTCATAATACACTTTTGACTATGTAAACAATCAGTAAATTTAAGAACAAATTGCTGAAAAGTTGATTTAATTCTTGTTATAGACACTTCTGGGATTGGAAAATAGAATTGGGTTAGCAAATGTCTCAAAATAGCCAAAAATCAACGCTTGCAGAGGCATATTTGAGCAAAATAGCAGCGTTGGACGAAGAATTACCGACGTTTGGCGCAGTGAGAGGTCAAGAACAACGTGAAGTGTCACCATTTCCGTCTCCAAAAAAACAGCATCAGCAGCTGGCGGAAATAGAAGAGTCTGGGAAGGGAATACTTGATTTTCCAGAGCTGAAAGTGCCTGAAACAAAAGATGTCAAAAGTCCGTCTTCGCCAGTAAAGAGCACCGAACGTGCCAAGTCGTCAGTACAGGCGCTGATCAAGGCCAAGGAAAATGAAACAAAACATAACAATGCTGTCAATTACACACCCAGACCAGATAATATGAATTTGGCCAGTCATAAGAACGTGTTTGTCTCAAAGAACGCTCCTCTGCCACAAGCAAACACCAATAATACCATTAAAAACAACATCAACTACATACCGAAGCTAGTACCGACTGTGAGTGACAAAGAGGACAAGCTAAGCAAAAGTGAAAGAAATCGAATGGGTAAAATCAATACTGTGATGTCCTCGTCTCCCAGCATGAAAACCGTTTTGGTTGCAAATCTACCGCCGCAATCGCCACCCTCGAAGGTTACACCGTTGTCGGTACCAAATGGCGTGCTCAAGTCCTGGATCGACTCTAATCGAGACAATTTGAAACTGGCGCTTTTTGTGTGTAGAATGCTAGAAATAAAAAGATGGATAGAGCTTGTACTAAACGAGCCAATCAACCTTCAAGACCATGACATTGATCAGTTCCCAGATTATCTGGTGAACGGTGTCCTCATATCCAGAATCGCAAAAAAGTTCAACCCACAATCAGTCAAAAAGATTTGGACCTGTGATGGTTACGACAAATTTGACAGCTTGCCTATGGTTTATCAACTCAAAAGAAGAGACTTTAAATACATTCAAAACATTGGCCAGTTTCTATCATTTACAAGCCAAATGAAGTTGCCAACGCTCTTTATTTTTGAAACAAACGACCTATATGAAATGATTGATATTCCAAAAGTTATTGCTTGTCTACATGCCTTGGCTTGTATGTTATCTCTTAATGGACTAGCGCCACCGGTTACTAGAATTGACAAAAATGAACTATGTTTACTGTCTGAAAAGTATTTCAACATTGATAAGCTCAAATCAATTAACTATAAAGTTGGAAGGAGTCTCTCTAGTAAATATCTCGATGGATTCGAAGAAGCAGTTAGAGTCAACGGTGGTCACATTAAATCTTTAGAATTAGTTGCAATCAGCAAGCAAAAGAAGCAAGATTCAACTGTCACCAAAACTGATAACACTACCGTCAACGAAAATGCCCGGGTTAGTGATGATAATAAAGAAGAACGTGTATTTGACGAGCAAATCAGTTTAAGTACAGTAGAATCAAACGTATCAAATGTCTCTACGCTTTCAATTGATGATCCAGTTACACCGCCATCAGAGGAACAGTTAGAAGATGCAAGACGAGCTAGAGCTTTCTTCAATGCGCCAATACCACGCTCTGCCACTTTACCCAGACTGGATTCTATCACTGCCATTCATGAGAAATACAAGTATCTTTTGAAAGCAGATGAGCAAGCATTGCTGTCAGGCACACCACTTTCTAACTCTACGATAAAGAGAGCCACAGAGGAAGTTGATGAAGAAGCTTTGGTTAGATTTCAATCTTTAGCTCGTGGATATTTATTAAGATTTGATATCTTTGTCAACAAATTCATGCTGAAGAATAATGCCTCTGACATAATAAGCTTTCAAGCAATTTGCAGAGGTGCATTGAAGAGGAACCAATTGAAGAAAAGGTTACCAACAAGTGAATCCTTTTACTCTTCTTCTCAAATGATGAAAACTTTGTACAGGAACAAAACAAAGTACTCAAAGTCTTTGGATACTAAGATAGGAATGAAAAGTAATGAATCAAGCATCATAAGACTACAAGCAATTTCCCGAGGTAACGTTGTTAGAAATAAACATTGGGAAATACGAAAACACTTGCTTAAAAACATTAAAGTTGTTATTGACCTGCAAAGTAGAGCAAGAGGGGAATTATTAAGAATTAAGTTGTCTTCAAATTCCCCATTCACACCAATCTTGAGACCCACTACTCCTGAGCTGCTACCCTCAAACCGAATTGATAATAGCAATGAAGATGGCGGACTGTTTGAGTCTTATAGAAAAATATCGTCGTCTTTATCGACTTCTGCTCATGCTCAAAAGGCTCCTTTAACACCCCCACAATCAGCTAGCCATGTTATACCAAGGATTGAACTCAAGAAACAACATGCCAAACTAATTCCTAATCTACCTCTGAGTGAATTCGAAGTTAATAATCTGCAGATTGAATCTTCTTCAGAACCAAAGCAACGAAAGAAATCCAAACTACATCTCTCTCCAACTAAAAAGAGATTGAGTTCATTCATTCCACCAGCAGACTCAAGAGTAACAAGCTGTGAAACCACACTAGTTTTTAAACCAAAAATGCTACCAATTTCTCTCACAGATGAGCAAAGGTCAAAGCTAAAGGATTTCGATGAAGATATCCGTCTGTTACAATCTTATATCAGAGGGAATATGCTCAGACGCAAGGTTAGGAAGATTAAGCAGCATTTGACTTCATATGCTAAAGAAATAACACAAGTAATTGCTACATATAGAGCTATTGAGACGAGATTTGCCATTGACATTAGGAAGCTTGATTTGAGGGATGAAGAAGAAAAAGTCATATTATTCCAATCTCAGATTCGCCGATATTTAGTTCAAAAGAGAAT
Organism: Saturnispora zaruensis; assembly: GCA_003705435.2. Taxonomy (NCBI): domain Eukaryota; kingdom Fungi; phylum Ascomycota; class Pichiomycetes; order Pichiales; family Pichiaceae; genus Saturnispora; species Saturnispora zaruensis. Next base: position 973,825 of record PPIM02000004.1, on the reverse strand, counting down.
TAAAGATAAAGAAGAGTGGTATTTAAGACCTGATAATCTAGAAAAAATCATCAAAGTGCAAGCATTTTTAAGAAGATTCAGAGATCAAAAAAATTACAAAGCTTTAATTGAAGAAAAAAATCCACCTTTCACTTCAATTCAAAAGTTTTCTAAGCTATTGAATGGATTTGAAGCCGGAAAAGTTATTGAAGAAAGCCTGGAGATTATCAATATGAAAGAGGAATGTAAATTGGAACGTAGTAGATTAATTCAATCATTAGATAAATTGAAAGATATTCAATTGAAAATAGATATCTTGAAATCAAATGGTGTTAAATTAAAGGGTATTGATGATTTCAAGGCCGAGTGGAACCAGCATGCAAATAAATTGGAGCTTAGTAGAGTTGGTAAAGGAGTCCTAGAATTTGCACAAGAAGAAGAAAGTAAATTAATTGAACAAAGTATGGCCAACAATGTTTTAATGCAAAAGAAGGATAAAGAACTATTGAGCATTTATGGTAGATTTTTTTCAGCGTTGCAATCAAAACCAGAATACTGGTCCAAAGTCATCTATGAGTTGATGAGAGGTGATATTGAAGTTCAATTCAGTCACGGACATTTAGAAGATTGGGTTTTGAAATGCTTTAATTATAATGAGTTGAATGATACTAGCGTGCTTAATAGAGAAGAAGGGCAATTGCTAAAGATGATTTGGGAAGTTTTAAAAATGTATTTGAATGTTCTAGGACCTGATGATTTCAAATTGGCTGTTAAGAATAGACGTGATATTACTTACGACAACATTAAAATTTGGGAATTGATATTAATGGCATTTACCAATTTGCCGCAGCAAAGAAAAGCCATTAAGGATGAGTTTGGAGAGCTAATTTTTTTAATTACAGGGGACGACGATGCTTGGTTTGAATGTGATCCAGACGTTATAAGAGATCAATTGGAGATCTACGATTTATCGGTAGATGCTATCGATATTCCTCGCGTTAAAAAACAGTATATTGAAAATTTATCATTGCTGAAAACAAATGTTGATGAAATATTCAATAAGTTGGACTCTTGTGTTGATAAAATTCCTGTATTCTTAAGGAGTTTTATGAGGGAAGTTTTTACTTTCATCAAAGCAAGATATTCTAATGTTTCAGACACTTACTGGTATGGCTTTGCAGGTTCCATCTTAATGAAAGATTATTTGATACCAATGTTTTTAACGCCTGGAAACTATTCCATTGATATTTATGCCTTGAGTGAGGAATACGAAGATATTGAGCGAGTTCAAAGAAATATGGATTTAGTGGCTTCAGTCATGTTACAAAGTGTTTTGATGAAACCTTTTAGTGCTAGTCAAAATCCTTACTTGTTGCCATTGAACTCTTTCATCCTAGGTAAGTCGGATACAATGAGATCATTTTTGGATAAAGTTATGGATGTTGGTGATTTAGATCATGTTTATCATAAGGTGTCCATGGTTCAAACAGAGTCATTTTTGAAAATAAAAGTTGATGATTTAATGGAACTAATCAATATATGGACTCAATTTTTGGAACAGTTTTTCAATAATGATGATGGAGATTTATTAGAACCTTTGACTGTTTTAGCTGAGTATGATAACGCAAGCAGACGGCCTAAGGGAGATCATCATGGGTTTGTTGAGTTCCTACTACTGGAAACCGCAAAAAGGGAAGTAAGCAATGATGCTCACATTAAGGCAATATGGCTAGAGTTGAAGAGATATCTAATTTACATATTGCAAGTCCAATTTGCAGATAATTTGATTGACGTGCTACTTTGTGGCATTACTCCTGCAGATGAGGCAAAGTTTATGAACATTATCAAAACTGAGCGCATGGTTTTGAAAGATAGAGGCATCAAAGCTGAGAATGAAGTTTACAGGTTGCCATACCCATTAGTGAAAGAAAGAGCAATCAACTTGATCAATGAGTTAGAGGATGCAGGAGTTGTTGATTACAGAGACGGCTACCAAGCTATTTTGAATGAGTTGGCAAAGGACATCAAAACGAAGAGAGATCAAAGAAACGAAATCGAAACGGAGAAAAGGGAAATCGTTGACATTCTAACGGAGCTTAAGAGAAAGAATAAAACATATGAAAAGAAGTGTATTGAGTACTCACGCAACATAAACTTTCAACTACAGCAGATTAATTTATCTAAGCACAAGACCAATAACAGAAACGAAGACAGTGGTATTGTTAAAAGATCGATTATCAAAAAATTCTTCAGATCATCGATCGGTAAAAACGATAAGCACCAGTTGACACTGACATTCAAGCAGTTGAAAGAGAAGGGCATTATCAGTGACAAAGTGAGACACAAAACCAATTTAGAGGTCGATCTCAATAACACAGTTTTCGAATTTAAGCTTAGCGGTGATACGGCCACGACCACGCTAGAATTAGACGATCTGATCCGTTGGCAGTATGATAAGGGGCACAAAGACATATTGGGACTGGAGGTGGATGCACAGCGATTAAGCAAGAGCGTAATCCAACATTTTTACAAGGCCTAGCTTTCAATTATGAATCTTTTGTAACATTAACTTTTTTTAGTATACGCATTGTATTTTAGCCTTCTTTTGTTTAAAGATTGTTACTTCCTCTAAACTGATTTGTTTGCTAGGATATAAAGAAGTACCATGGCAGGGATATTGAGAGCGATACCCAAAGCCATCTGTACCTGTCTTGTCACCTGGTCATGGTTTGCAGTCGTGGTCAAGGGTATTGCGAACACCCGATGGTCGATCTGGGCTAAAGTGATATTAGAGGCCATTGTGACAGTTGAGTGCTCGATGACACTGGGGTTGTACTGGTTAACAGTCACTGAGGGGCCGCATTTTGCAACTGATCTTGACGAGTTGCGGGTTGTTGATGAGACTCGTGTTCCGGAAATACTACTTGAAAGAGCACTTATGGTTAAAACCAATGGTGGATATAGACTATGCACCAAATGTAACGTGTGGAAACCAGATAGGTGCCATCATTGTAGCAGCTGTGACAGGTGTGTGTTGAAGATGGATCACCACTGTCCCTGGTTTGGTGAGTGCGTTGGTTACGGTAATTTAAGATGGTTTATCCAGTTTCTGATCCATTCCGTGATTTATTTAGTCATTATTTGTGCAATTAGCTCCGTCATTGAATACCAAACTGAGCTAGGGGCCTCTTTGCATGTGTTGTTTGCCGCTGTGCTTGGTGCCATATTCTTCCTCTGCGTCTTTGTTTTGTTTTGCTTGACCACTTGGCAACTAGTACAAGGACGAACTACTATAGAAAGCTTTGAAAGTCAAAAGTATAGACATTCAAAATACAGGAATATCTTTGACATGGGGATAGCGGATAACTGGAGAATTGTAATGGGGAGAACTGCTTGTCAGTGGTTCTTTCCCGTGCGAGGGCCGTTTGATCCGTCCAGAGGTGTTTGGTATGCATCACACGACAGCAATTTGATGCAGCGATTGTCCAATGAAATACTTAGGTAGTTTATCTATTTTATAAACCAATATTCATGATTTCAGAGGCCCCTTCGATGGTCCATAGAAGGTTTTTGTTTGCAAGAGTAGCAGAGCAAGTATTACGTAAAGTGCATTGTCTTTGCACCCAAAAAAAACTAAGGATAATGGATGAAACTCTGTTTTTCTGGTTATAGATCTTTAGTCTTGTGGAAGCTGTTGAAGTATACATTCGGGAGGATCAGTAAGGTTTCAGTATGATATACGAAGATAAACCGTTTGGAGAAATCAAGGTGAACCCACAAAACAAGAAAAGAATAGCTTATTTTTATGATTCAGACGTTGGTAACTATTCATACGGATCCAACCATCCAATGAAGCCACATAGAATCAGAATGACGCACTCACTTATTATGAACTATGGACTATACCAGTCTATGGAAATATACAGGGCAAAACCAGCAACCCGCCAGGAAATGACCCAGTTTCATACAGACGAATACGTTGATTTCTTAGCCAGAGTGACACCAGATAACTTAGAGATGTTTAACAAGGAGCAGGCTAAATTCAACGTTGGTGATGATTGTCCCGTTTTTGATGGGTTATTTGAATATTGCTCGATTTCTGGTGGTGGTTCAATGGAAGGTGCAGCTAGATTAAATAGAGGTAAATGTGACATTGCTATTAATTACGCAGGTGGTCTTCACCATGCAAAGAAATCAGAGGCTTCTGGGTTCTGCTACGTTAATGATATTGCGCTTGGAATCATCGAATTATTGAGATATCATCCCCGTGTTCTTTACATAGACATCGACGTCCATCACGGTGATGGAGTTGAAGAAGCATTTTATACTACTGACAGGGTCATGACAGTTTCTTTTCACAAATATGGTGAGTTCTTCCCTGGTACCGGTGAGTTAAGAGACATTGGTGTCGGTAACGGTAAATATCATTCAGTTAATGTGCCACTAAGAGATGGTATTGATGATGCTACCTACAAAAATCTATTTGAGCCATTGATGAAAAGAGTTGTGGACTGGTATCAACCAAGCGCAATTGTGTTCCAGTGTGGTGGTGATTCTCTTTCAGGAGATAGATTAGGTTGTTTCAATTTGTCAATGCACGGACATGCTAACTGTGTCAACTACATGAAATCATTCGGTATCCCAATGATGATTCTCGGTGGTGGTGGGTATACAATGAGAAATGTTGCAAGGACATGGTCATTTGAGACAGGACTTTTGAATGAAAAGCTTCTACCTGATGAACTGCCATTCAATGATTATTACGAATACTTTGGGCCAGACTACAAATTAGAAGTTAAGCCAAGTAACATGCACAACGCAAACACACCAGAATATTTGAATAGAATATTAACACAAATATTCCAAAATTTGGAGAACACCAAACATGCACCAAGTGTTCAAATGCAAAATGTTCCTTCTGATATCAAAGATTATGATGATGACGTTGAAGACGATAGCGAACTAGCTAGGGATACAAGAGGTGGTACACAAAAAATGATTGACGAACATTTAGTTCCAGATAATGAATTTTACGATCGTATGGAAGATCGATCAAAGGTTAAAAATAGAGATTTGTGATATAAAAAGTACATACTTTTCCCAGCTACTTTAATTACTGAAAACCTCTTCTTTTTTGTATTTTTATTATATAAGTGTTAATGTAAATTTGAATAAAGAATTCACCAAAAAGATTTATGGTTGAGCAATAGGGTATTCGCAACTTAGATTAAAATTTGGGGTTATTCATATTGCTTCCAAATTTTGACTAAATACAATAATATCTATGTATATATGTAAAAGTGAAGTAAAAGCTGAGTTAATTTTCGTCACCCTTTTTAATACTCCTAAATCCCAAGTTAAAACCTAACATTGAATTAATACCGTTAACCCAATCTCCCTTTGAACTGACGACACACCAAATTCCTCTTTCGTTTTCGTTATTGCAATCGTTTGCCCAAGATTCACTGACAATATGGATTTCATCACCTGGGATAAGTTTCATTTGCGGTATACCGTCAACAGACATCTTTGCGTTGCACTTACTGTAGTCTACGTTGCCGTGAGGTTTCCCGATGACTTTTATAAGGATGTGAGAAGCGAATGGTAGAATAAGAGGTCTAAAAGACAATGATCTTGGGCAGATTGGGGTTAACATGATACATTTAACGGTGGGGTGAACAATGGAGCCACCAGCAGACAATGAGTATGCGGTTGAGCCTGTTGGTGTTGCAAAGATGAGGCCATCGGCTGTAGTTCTTGTCAAAAAGTAGCCGTTGATGTAAATGTCTAAATTGAGGAGGCCAGGTAGGGACCCTCTGTGTAGAACGATGTCGTTCATGGCATGCACTTTAATTTTCTTGGACTGCTTTGACTCCAAGGAGGTTGAGTTGATGGGCAACTCCATTATAGACGATAGACGCTGTAGTCGTTCTCTTTCGGACTGGAGGGCCTGCTGGTCGTCGATGGACTGTGCGAGCTGATCTCGGGCCTCGTCTAGCGCCTTGCTGTGCTTCTGGTCCTGCACAACGTGGCACTCTATCCGCTCTCGCTTGATCACCATGGCCTCTGACTCGTACACCTGCTTGAACACATTTTTGTAGTTGCTGAAGTCGAACGGGAGAAGGAAACCAAGCGTGCCCAACGAAAACGACACCACAGGCGGCACCGTTGTGTTTGAAAAGATCGACACGCCTCGCAAGATCGTGCCGTCGCCTCCTAGCGACACTATCAAGTCCGTCTTCTCAATGATCTCGTCGTTCGAGCCCGTGTAGATGTCAATTGTGTCTGCTGACGGCGTGTTCACCAACTCCTCGGCAACCTCTGGCGTCACCACAACGTTGACGTCTGGATACTCCCTCGATATATGGCTAATAAACTTTGTGGCCGTCGTCAACACTCCCTGGTGCCATGGCTTTTTTACAATTAGAACGTTTCTGGGTGGTTTAGGCCAGTTCAGAATCCGATTCGGTCCTCCCTTCACCCCCGCGTATAACGGCGTGATTTTTGGCAATAGCGATGCCAGCGGTTTAGGTCTAAACATGTCTCTACCAACACTAAACTACTGTGCTCTCAAACACTCTATTCTCTATAGGAGTCATTAAATTTCAAGACAGGTTGCGGAGAACGGGGCATGCGCCACGACTCCAATAAATTTCAGATTTCAAAAAGTGGCGCGTGGCTGACGTAAGCAGAATCTATTTTCAAAAGTGAAGGCTCAGCATTAGAATGGGCCTTCTAGGGTATACTACAATTTTACATGTAAAACGAAGTGTGCAACTACAAAAATACAATACTATTATCATCTAAAGTGAATGCCGATTAAAAAAAAATAGATTAAAATGTAACCCTACTCCTTGCACAAGAGGCCATTGAACTCCACGAAGGGAGGGAGGCCAGTTCTGCACCCAAGAGTTGGGACCAAATATGTTTTCATCTGCCAGAGATCCAAGACCCCCTCTCACAATGTCGTGGACACCGTTAGATGTCTCGGTGTGAAGCTTAGATGGGGGTCTCTCTGGGGTAAAAGCGTTAAAGAAAAAAGACACATTGGCAGAGGGAAGAAAATGAGTGCGAGGGGGTGCGCTTTTATAGTGACGGCAAGGAGATGAGGGTTTGACGAAGCAGCTCAGCGTCGAACTGGGTGCCATTGACGGTTGTTACAGTGAGGTTTAGAGAGTGTAAAGCGTCGCCAGGAGGAATTTGGCCATGGGTGAGCATGACAACTTCGTCAACACAGTTTACGACCGCTGTTTTGAGCTCTTGGTCGCTCATGTCGTAGGCGTTGGCACGAACACCTGTTTTGGAGTAGCGCAAACTGCACACTATGGCTCTGATGATGTCCACAACAGTCATACCGTGGGTCTCGCGGTCCCAGGTGCTGTTGATAAGCAACACCCGCTTCTGTCTGGTCTGTATGGCGCCGCTGATGTGCTTGAGCACCAAAACTGGTATTAAGCTGGTCCACAACGAGCCAATGCTGTAGATGATGGTGTCGCTGTGGAGCAGAGCATCGAGCACAAACTCGCTGGCCTCTGGCTGGAACTCTACGGCCTCTCTCGTGATGTAGTACAGACTCGCAATGGGGCTTTCCAGCGGCTCGACAACATCTTTGCTGAACTCTAGCGGCGAAGCGCTGGGGTGGCTGATCTCGTTCTGGCCAACAACCACGCTGCCATTTGAAAGCTCTGCAACTATATTGTGGCCAAGGTTCGTGTTGATACACGGAAGTACCTTGTGTCTTTTGAAAACATTGCCAATGACACTCATCAACTCGATCGACGCCTCTAAATCGCCCATGACAAAACTGAGACCGGTCAAGAACAGATTTCCCAAGCTGGCGTTGCTGAAATTGAACTTCTCTCTTCTCTTAAGAATCTCCATGTCGATTTGGATCAAAAACGGTATTATCACTCTTTTGACCTCTACTCCCTCCCAAACCGGACTGGTTCCCTCAATGATAGCCCTCCACTCATCCTCACTCTGTATTCTGTGGCCCCAGCAGCTGCGTAGCCTCTCGTCACCAACAAGTCTCACGATCCGGCTCCTGATGTCTCCAATCGCTGGACCTCCAAAAACACGCTGAATCTCCCAAGTCGACCCCCCGTTATCTGATATTGGCATCACATAAACCACAGCGTCCTCCTCTTCAAAACTAAAAGCATCCAAGATCGCATTGGTAGCAGTTCCTCCCGATATCACAGTGATCATAACCTTCAGTGTAAGAAAATATAGCTTGGAAGTTGGAAAAAGAACTTGATATTCTTTATCAACAAATCTCCTCTTCTTCTTCTTCTTCTTCCTCTAATCATTTTTTCCTAAGTTATTTACTCAATTATGCCTAAAGCCATCTTGTTTTCCGACTTCGACGGTACCATCACTTTACAAGACTCCAACGACTACCTCACTGATAATCTCGGTATGGGGAATGCTGAGAGAATGAAACTCAATGTCAAGTTGAAGGATCAGTCATTGGCTTTCAGAGAGGGCTTCTATTTGATGCTTACCTCTGTTGCTCAGAAGGGTTGCACTCTAGATAAGGCGATTGATGTTTTAACAAAAAACATCAAACTAGACTCTGGTTTTAAGGAAACCCTTGAATGGTGTGTTTCGCAAAATATCGACGTTGTCATCGTCAGTTCCGGTATGGAGCTTCTAATTAAGGCATTGCTGACTAAGCTTGTGGGTGATGAACTGGCCAAACACATAACCATTTACTCTAATGGCACAAAGTTCGATAACATCGACGATTCCGTACCTGGTGACGGCCTTTGGAGAATCAACTACAGAGATGACTCTTCTTTTGGCCATGATAAAAACGAATCCATCAAAGAACACGTTAATAAGTTGTTTGGTGACTCTAAGAAGGGTACCCTCTTCTACTCAGGTGATGGTGTCAGTGACATTTCCGCCTCAAGATCTTGTGATGTTCTCTTTGCCAAGGCAGGTTTAGATCTTATCGATATCTGCAAAGAGGATAACATCCCTTACGTCGAGTTTCGCTCTTTCAAAGACATCCTGTCTTACCTAAAAGATTACAAGTTTTAATCAATCTATATATACCGCTAGAATTTGAATATATTAGGTATTTTGTGCCAAAGCAATTCCTTTTCAGCATAGTACCCGCTACCCTCGTATCCTTCATGTTCAATTTCATGGAAATGGTGAAGTAACTCGTGCTCAATGTCCTCCTTGTGCCAGTCGTTTATATGTGGGTCGCCATCTGAATGGTATTTTAACCAATGATGCTTTTCATATTCTTCCTCAAACCCATATTCATGTCCTGGACCCACTCCAAAATCTGGCAACTGACCCCCTAATTTTTTAAACTGCAACCAGTCATTCAATTTAACCTCTGTCCTCAGCTGACCATCATTGATCGTATCATCAATTGACTGTAAAACCTTTCTTATTATTTTATCTTTCAACTCTGGTGAAATCAGTTCACTGTTATCGTGATCACCCATACCATCTCCCTGTCCAACGACCTCTTCTCTATTCACACCATAAAGTCTCAGTATATCTTTCTTTGATAGTGTCGCAGGATCTGAGGTTGTGTGCAACTGAAAAAATACCTCTGATGTATATGAGTCCTTATCAAGTTCATGTTCAACCCACATGTGCCACTGCTCCCAATTGGCAAATTCTGCTGGCATTTGTTCACCATATTCTCTTTCTAAATTATTCGCCACTTGAGAAACTGCACCCAGTGCCATCAAGCACATACCAACGGCTAGTTTGACGTTCATTTTATCAAGCTTAAAAAGAAGAACTTACTATCGAACATCCTTTCAACCATTGGAAAATTTTAATCTAAAATTCCTAGAAAAATTATGTATCAAATGGAAATGAAAATACTGCAGGTTTCCCTTATAAATATTAAGCTTTCATGTTATATATATAAACTTAAAAAATAATTAATAGAAGTGGTTAAAATCACCAAGTAATGAAAAATAGGCTAAGAAGATTAAAAAAATGTCATATAATGCAATCCTTTTAAATTTAGAATTCGTCATCAGAAGAAACGTAAGCATCACCTAATTCCTTCTTCTTCTTCATTCTTTCCTTCTTCTTCTTTCTCAATTCAGCAGAAGATAACTTAGCCTTCTTCTTAGTAGTAGCAATCTTGTTACCCATAGCATCGAACTTGTCACCTTCGTCTTCCTTCTTTGATAATCTTGGACCGGAACCTTGACCTTGGACCCAGTTGTGACCAGATGGAATCATAGTACCGTTTTGAACAGCCCAGACTTCTTCAGTCAAATCCTTGGTGAATTCAGCAGAGTGAGTAATAATAATAACACCACCTTCGAAACCCTTCAAGGCCTTGGACAAAGCACCTAAGGAATCTCTGTCCAAATAGTTAGTTGGTTCATCCAAGACGATCAAATGAGGTCTTTGCCAGGTACAAGCAGCCAAGACTAACTTAACCTTTTGACCACCAGACAAACCTCTGATTCTAGAATGGGAAACCAGTTCAGCGTCCAAACCCAACATAGCACAATGTTCTTCAATTTCCTTTCTAGTCAAAGGTCTAAATTGACCAGAAGCAAGAGCTTCCTTCATATCGACTTCAGCAACAAGCTTAGAGTGAGTTTCAACCAATTCACCTCTTGGCAACCAAGCGTTATCAGCAGAGGACATTGGAACCCATCTTTCAGACTTCATACCAATGTTTTCACCGAGGAAGAAAGAACATTCATATTCGTAAGTGTTCTTGAACTTTCTTCTGGAGTGAATTTCGTTAATTCTTCTAGGAGAACCTTCAATCTTGAAAATCTTCTTCATACCTTCAGCATCAGATTCGTTAATTTGTCTGTTAGCTCTATCCATGGTTTCTCTATCTTCACCAGTTTGGAATCTCCATTGAATGTATTCAGATGGAGTCTTGTCCAAGTGGGAATCAATATGAGCGAAAGCGTGTTGCTTAATGTAAGCGATACGACAGTTTTCGTGAACGTAAACTTCACCAGTGGTTGGTAACAATTCACCGGTCAAAACGTTAATAAGAGTGGACTTACCAGCACCATTTGGACCAATGACGGCAATTCTTGAAGATAAGGAACATTGGAAGTTAACACCAATAACTTGTGGCTTGGTGGTACCTGGGTATTGGAAGGACATATCAGAAACCTTAACAATGGCCTTTTGCTTAGTCTTAACACCTTCAAGGAAACCTGGTTCTGGGAATCTGAATTCCAGAGCAGAGTTGGAAATTTCTTCGTAAGAAGCAGCAGCTGGAACCTTCTTAATGAAATCAGAAAGGTTACCCTTGTACTTTCTCAACTTGTAACCTTCGTAATGGATAATGTATTGGGTAGTTCTGTCAAGGAAACCAGAATCGTGAGAAACGGTAATGGAGGTAATACCACAAGTGTTCAAGTAGTTGACCAACCAGTCAACGTTAACAACATCCAAATGGTTAGTTGGTTCATCCAAAAGTAAGATATCAGCGTTCTTTAAGACAGCCTTAGCAAGAGCTAACTTCATCTTCCAACCACCAGAAAGGGCAGAAATTGGTCTGTCAAGCATTTCTTGAGCGAAACCGAATTCCAAAAGCTTGGTTCTAACAGTTTCTCTGTCACCAGTGTCACCTTCGGATAAAACGTAATCAACAGTTGGGGTTTCAGCGTGAGTACCATCAATGTCATGTTCAACATAAATAGTTCTACATTCGTCTTGAGTTGGGAAACCTTCAACTTGACCGTTGGCAATAGCTCTCATCAAAGTAGACTTACCAGCACCGTTTGGACCACACAAACCGTATCTTCTACCTCTCTTCAATCTCAATTGAGTCTTGTTCAAAAGAATCTTGGCACCGTAAGCAAGGGAGAATTCACAGTTACAAAGGTCTTCACCTTCGTCATCTTCATCTTCCCAAACTGGAGGTTGTGGAATGTTATCAACAGAACGCTTTCTGAATTCTTCGATGATCTCCTTAGATTCCTTTTCGTGCAAGAAAATGGTTAAGAAAGGAGTCAAAGATTGAGACCAAGCTAATGGGTCAATCTTTCTTTCGTCAATCAAGTTACCAGCGATACCAGCAACGTAAAGCTTAACAACGTCGAATCTTGGAGCGGATTGCTTAGTCAAAGAGTTCAAGATATCGAGGTTGACCTTAACATCACCAGCGTGAGAAATTTCTGGAATGGTGTCATCAGCTGGGACAGCACCAACTCTTCTCAAGGTGTTAAGAGCTCTGTCAGTAACGGATCTAGCTTCAGGGTCAGCAATGGTTTGCATGTTAGCCTTCAAAGCTGGGAACAAGTTACCTAAGAAAGGAGCAATGACTTGAGGATCATCGACCAATTTACACATGTTATCGATAATAACAGCGGCCTTTCTCTTAATGGAGGTGTCTCTTTCAGCCAAACCTCTGGTCAACAATGGAGCCATGATGGACAAAGCAGCAGTGGTAACTTCAGAAACAAAGGTGGTGGCACCCAAAGCGTGAACGGTTTCTGGGACTTCCTTTGGATTAGAGATAGAGGAAATCAACTTTGGAATGAAAGGTTCGATATCCTTGTTTTCAACAGTGGCGGTACAGGTGGTCATAGTCTTGGTAGCAGCGGTCTTGACTTCGATCTTGGTGTCCCACATAGCTTCAGAAAGAGCTGGGATCAATTCAGTCATTCTCAAAGCTAATTGAACCTTGGCGGTCTCGACAAAGATTTCAATGGCTTCCAAGATGGAGACCTTTTCTTGCCACTTAGAAGATTCAGACAATCTTTCAATCAATCTTGGAAGAATGTCCTTGATGGCAGCAGGTGTGATGGATCTAACAAGAGCCTTCAAAGCCTTGTCAGCAGCCTCTCTAAGTTCAGCTTGCTTTTCACCAGCCTTTTCAGCAATGGAACCAGTCAGAGCAACAATGTATGGCTCCACAGATGGGGACAAATCGTCACCAGCAATGTGTGCAACAGCTTCCAAGGAGTTGATAGCGGTCTTCTTGTCCTTGATGGACTTTTCCAATTGTTGGAAAAATTCAACTGGAACATCGTGTTCAATGATTTCTCCGTTTAAAAAGGAGGCAACATTACTAGCAGCGTCATGGATGTTTTCTGGAGTGGCAACGTTAAGTTTGCCAAACAATTCAGAAAGAACCTCAACAGATTGCTTAGATTCAGCAGAGGCAGACATGTCTAATGGTGTTTAGTAAGGAAAAGAAAATGGTGAACATTAGAGGTGAAAAATTTTTTTTTTCTTCTTCCATAAATTGCAACAAAAAAAGCAATTTTTCCACCATGTCATAAAAAAGAAAAAAATTCAATTAAAAAAAAAAAAATTCATAAAAAAAAAGAAAAGAAAAAACCGTCGATCGACGGAAAAACTTTGGAAAAAAAACGGCCGGCTTACGTAAGCGTGTGGCGCATGCAAAACCGTTTGATTACGTAATTAAACGGTTTTGCATGCGCCACGCCGATGCTTTATGCGCCACGTGCTTACGTAAGCGTGGGTGGAAGCTAATGAAAAAAAAGCCGTTTTTTTTCTCCAATTTTCTTTTTTGTAGATATGAAGGAAAAAAACCCACCAAATTTATAAGAGAGCGAGAAAAAAGAAACCCTGGTCTCGATATATGCACGATACATGATAGTAGTTTATCTTCAGCAAATACAAAAACGCAATTGATAGACGCTACGCACTAGATAGCAGACAGCTTTTGGTATCATACGGATCGCAAAAATTACTACTTGTTGCCTCTAGTACTAGAAATGAAGAAAAAGTCGCAATGCACGCTTAATGGGCCGCTTTTCCCCATTGAAGAACTATCTCCAGACACATTCATCAAGCTACCCAAGAGACCCAATGCAGAGTCCGGGTCTGCGAAGATGTACATCATATTGGCGGAGCCGAACTTGTATGTGGAGGGATTCAACAAAGACGAGACCAACGCCAGACCGCCGTCAATTCTCCGTGGTGCACTCTTCTTGAGAATCACTAAACCAGTTAAAATCAAGTCCATCAGTCTCTCGTTCACGGGTACCTCAAGAACAGAGTGGCCCGAGGGCATTCCGCCCAAGCGGTGTGAGTACCACGAAGCGAGCCCGCTTATCAACCACACCTGGTCCTTTTTCAGCTATCAAAACCCCCCCAACGCTAACAACGGTGCCGATATCTTCATCCCAAGAACAGAAGACGAACTGCATGAGCTAATCGCTTCAACGTCTCACTCTAATCTCAACCAGTTGACCCCAGTGGCCTCCTACGAAGCCGGCTCGGATCTGCTCTCCATCAAATCGCCTTCGTCTTTGATGTCCGCTTTGATAGGCTCCACTTCTTCTTCCTCTTTATCAACACAGCAGCAGCAATCTTCCTCCTCCTTTAAATCTAAATCAAAGTCAAAGTTCAAGAAAAACGTCCTACTAAGTACCTTCCGATCAAACACAAACACCAACTCCAACGACCACGACGTTCTGTCTCCCCAAGTGTCTTCGGGCACTATCGGAACTGTCAGCGGTAGCGACGACAATAAGCATTTTGATATCGGTGATTACATTTATTCTTTCGAACTACCAATTGCTCCAAGTTTGCCTGAAACTATCACGGTGTCCTATGGTTCAAATTTATACCATTTGGAGGGTTTTGTTGAAAGAAGTGGTAAATTTAAAACTAACCTGTGTGCTCGTAAAACAATCAACATTGTCAGAGCTCCATTTCAAGACTCAAGTGAGGAAAATCAACCAATCATTATCAATAGAGAATGGGAGGATAAGCTACAGTACGACATTGTCATATACTCGAAGCAAGTTGTTTTAAACTCCTATTTGCCAATATCCTTTAGAATGATTCCTTTAGAAAAGGTCAAGGTCCACAGAATTAGAGTTTACATTACTGAGCATTTAGATTACTACTGCCACAACAAAAAGGTCCACAGAACTGAACCCCCAAAGAAAGTTCTTTTGCTAGAACATAAGCCTCCTGAAAGTTGTGATAATTTATTGGCGTTAAATGATGACGAAATTGGCGGTATGGAATTAGATTTTCAAGTTTTCATTCCTGAATTTTATGGCCAAGGTCGCCGTCTGCATGCTGAGTGTGATACCGATAATATCCAATCTCATCACTGGATCAAAATTTGTATCAGAATTTCAAAGTCTGAGCCTACTAGGGAAGATCCAACCAAAAGGAAACAATACGAATTAACAATTGATTCTCCAATGCATTTATTATCACCTTTATGTGCCCATGCAAACACTCTTTTACCTTCTTATGATGATCAACTTGAAATGGATGCCGTATCCTCTCAAAGAATTTTAAATTCTGATATCGATAAAATGATGTCTCCTGGTAAAGGCACTATTTTAAATTCAAATTTATTCAAACCAAATGAAAATGTTCCAGTTGAAATGCTTACGCCGCAAGCAAAGCCTTTTTCACCAATTGCTTCACCACAATTAAATGCAATTAATCCTGAATTAAGAGATTCACATGTTTTGACACCAATTGATATGCTTGAAATGCTAAGTCCTTCAAACTCTTCAACTACTTTGAGTGCAATTCCACCTCCAGTTATTCATATACCTTCTCGTTCAACAACTCCTGTTTTTCAGAGATCAAATTCAAGTTTACTGATTTCAAGTAAATCATCAAACCAACCACCTCCTCCTCCATTTGCAGAAAAACCTCCAACTTATGATGAAGCAACCAAAAAAAGTACGAGTAACCTTTCAATTGCATCTTCTAAATCAGGTTCACAAAATTCAAGATCAAGATCGACTTCAAGTGCAACCTCAAAGTCAAAGTCAAAACAAAAGCCCATGGACACAAAATCCAAAAGTAATGATTTTAAATCACTAGCTGGTTTATCATCAGCAGCAAAATACAATGCTGGCATTGAAAACAATAGTAAACATACTGCAAGATCAAGTATTCGTCATCGTGAAGCTGATCTATCAGGTGCTGATGATAACGCCAATGATGAATTGCATGGATTAAGTTTTCATATTACTCCAATCAAATCTGCAGACACATCTCCAGATCATTCTCCTATAAGATCATCACACACAAGTAAGTTGGTAAACAAAAGTTTTACCCCTGCTTTCTCTTGGGGTCCAGCGGGTCAGGATACTTTAGATACTGCACTGGCTAAATTAAAATTAGGAAATGAAGAAGACGAGCATTTGGGGTTGTTAGAAGGTGATGAAACGAATGGTGACATAAGCGAGTTATGTCATGGCAATGCAAGTTCTTTAACAATAGAAACGATAGACACTTTATCTACTCAAGCTCCAGTTGCTTTTAACAATACTAGAAAACAAAGCGCTGCCGATATTTCAAAATTATTAAAGACTAGAACCGAAGCCTCTGTTGATATTACTGATATGTAATTATTATTTGAAAAAAACTAAAATACATCTATATACATTTAAAGAATGGAAAGGTTCAGGTTAAAGTGAGAATGAAAAGAGAGATAAGGTGGCTATTCATCTTTTTTTGTTTTTTTTAGTGTATACATTTTGAAAGAACTAACAAATCATTTAAATCTTTACTTAATTCAATCTCTACAATATTTTAATACGCCAATATATTTTCATATTTCTTTATGATGCTAACTAATTCATTCTTGCAAGCAGTAAAAAAGTGGCCACTTGTACTATTTATTTCGTTTCATCTGACACTTTATATTAAAGTTGCCAAAATTTATATATTTAAAGCTTCAATCATTTCCAAAAATTTCTCAAAAATTAATCAGCATAATTCACCTTATCTTACCTTTTCAACTCTGTGATTTTAGCCTTTACTTCTGCCAATGTTAATAAATTTTTAGTTGATGGAGGCACCTTTGCTAAAAATAAAGAGTACACGGGAAGTAAAGTAGTTTCTATTTCAGATATCAGCATACCTTTAAATAATAAAATTGAGGTATCTGCTTTGAAATTTGCACAAAGGTGATCTAATGTTGTGTTAAACTTTTCAATGAAGGACTTCAAATGATTTTTAGACATGTTGACATTACCGCTACCCGTAGTTGTTGAAGCTTTCATTATATCGGCACAAAGTGTGGACCAGGAAGAAGTGGCTTTATCAAGTGCCTTCTTTTGTAATTTACTGATTCTATCAACACCGTTTTGACCAAGTACTTTCCTCAACTTGCCATTTTCCACCATCGATTTTGCACTGTCAAAGTTACTCAATAGCATGACACCAATTTTTTGAGAGTCATCATTCTTATATTTGTCATCTAATAAATGAAATGTCCAAATAATAATATCTGAGTAAAAAGTTGAAAGCATTAACCTGGGATCGTCTGTTTGATCTGAATTAATTACAACAAAAGTTTTTGGGAATCCCTTTGGAAGCCACTCTTGGAATTTGAATAATGAAATAAAGTGAAGCTCTTCTAAATAAAGAAACTCAAAATTTTTCAGTCTGTTGATAACCATATTGAACTCACTACTTAAAGAAGGATTACTATTCTTTGATGAAGTTTGAAATAAATTTGAAGCATAATTGAAAAAATCAACAAACACGGATTTAGATTCATTCGTTGTTATTTCAATCATTGAAAGCAGTGATTCAGGGAGTGGAATTCTATGTTTGTTAAACCACTCTGCCATTTTATTTGTACTTAAAGCCAGCTCAAAATACATTGTACAATATGAAGCTTTTCTTCTGGAAATCTGACCAATCATATAGTTCAACCCATTCAAGAATTCGTTGATGTATATGTCTAAAATTTTACCAGATAGCTGTGGCACTGAATTTTGTGTTCCTTTAAGTAGTACGTTCAGAAAATTGGTTTCTTGGATCATGAATTCTTGAATTTTACTAGTAAATGCTTCGAATGGTTTGCCAGTCTTACCAGTATAAATGTCATTTTGATCTCTACCAATATCTGGCATGATTGGTTTATAGTTGTCACAATTTTTGAGGGCGTTGTCTCTTCTTTCGTTGATAACAATATCAATCAGATTCATACCTCTATTCTTTGTTAAATAATCATATATGAATTTTAGTTCCTGCTCTAATACTTTCAGCTTGTTATCATCATATCCATTAACAATGTTTCTCTGTTCATTGCCGATAGACTGTAGTTTATTTTTTAGAGTTCTTTTCAATTCCACCTCTCCTGAATCGTAACCTTTGTTAAGCGCATCCTTTAAACCTTTGAAAACAGTGACATTGTTATTCTTCATGTCACTTTGGATTTCATCTAGTTCGTTTAACGAATCCGTATACATCTGAACTTCCTTGATGTTATTCATGTTTTTATTCTGTTCCATAGTTTTCAAAACTTCGAATGCTCGATCGTTGTATTCTTCCATGTGGCCAATCTGACCATAGATCACCTTCAAATTATCTTCAGTGATCTGAGACTTCTCGATCTTGCTTAACAATGGCTCTAAGTTGTAAATAGCTGATTGATTATTTCTTGAAATGGCATCCAATTTTGCAGATATGGTGCCTGTTAATGAAGCCATTGCTGTTATGTTTTCTTCTAACATGGCCAAGGACACGTCATTGATCTCGGTCATGTCTTGCTAACCTCTTTCAATCAACACCAAATCAAAGAGAAACCCTTCTTTTAGTTTCTTGTACAGTGAGATTCAAAAACATCTTTTCACGACAACTTTCTTTCTTTCCTGGTTCACTCTCTTCTTCTTCTTCTCCTAGACGCATATCCGGTACCTCGAGTGGTTCTCTGACGGGCGGCTGTCTTCTATCGCGTTTTGCGGTAGTAGACGCCCCGATGGCAGCAGTACCCTGTGCCGCAGCGTCGAAAGAGATTACAGGCCTTATTTCGCTAACACTACGTTCAGCTATAATGTAGAGTTTGATAGTAGAAAGGCTTACATTGTTGTGTTTTGTATAGAGTATAAACCTTGAGTGTAGTCTAGTTTGCTGTAGTTGCTGTTTCAGCAATCTTTTTCATGTTAATTGGAGGTGGGAAAAGACCCCTGTCAACCAATGCTGAGAGGGACCATTCAATGGCGTCTTCTGTCTTCCATGTCCAGAAGAAAAAGCCATTCAGTTGGGAATACAAATCTATCTGTGCTTCAATAAACATAATGGTCTGCACTTTGTCTTCTTCACTCATCCGATCAGCGTTATTAGCAAAAGTACAGTGTCCGATCAACTTGCCATCTCCTTGAAAGGTATTCTCATATCTGGTACCACGTCCAACACCATTTAACCACTTGGCACAATCCGTTAACGCAGCAGACCATTCGCCCACAATCTGTGCTCTAGGACTCAATTTCATTTCGTTAATGGCAACGCTAATGCTTTTGATATGATCATCGATGGAAAGTCTCAATAGATCAGGCGAAAAGCATTGGTATCTGTGATGGTCAAGAACCGTCCTTGGGAATAACATTTTGTCATTCCAGTAAGTTGGTGCCATAAAGGCATCATGGAAAACAAAGTTGTTGTGGCTATATTTGTTCATCATTTGATACGTTTCGATATTGAACTGCTGAACTCTATCCATGGAAATATGGGGACCTAGAGGCTCGTTCAAGTTCTGAATACCGATTACAACGTCTTCGTAATCTGCCGTGCCATATTTCTTGAAAATGTAGTCTAAGATGGATAAACCAAGCTGATAGTTCTTTTCTTTAGAGAGCCATTCAAGTGTATCTCTCTGGCCTGAGTTGTCAAACCCGTTTTGTGATCCTGGCATCCCATGTAAATCAATCCACAACTTAAGTTCGTGTGTTCGGCACCATTGGATCGCCTTTTCTAAATAGTGTTCCTGGCCAGTGACATAGGGGTCCTCTGGTAGCAAGCCAAAGGCCCAGTACCCAATGGGGATCCTGACTGCATTGAATCCCAAAGTTTTGATTCGGATGATGTCCGTTTCTGTGATCCATGTTTCCCAGTGATGCAGCAAGCGCCTGTGTGCTTCTTCGTAGCCAAGTGACTGGCAAAAGTGGTACTCGTCAACAGGAACTGTACTCTCGGTTCCATCTTTTGAGGCATCTTCGTATAACGATGGTGAGATAAAAGGCTCTGTAACAAGCCAACCACCCAAGTTAACACCGACAATCTTTTCGGCTTCATAGTTAAAGCTCTCGTCCTCAATCTCCTCATGCGTTTCCGTGGCTTGCTCTCTATCGGTATGCATTTCAATCACTTCTTCCACCACATTCAGGTTGGGATTCCGAAACGTCAACTGCAAAGCACTCGCTTTAAAATGTATCACCAGTAAAATGAGAGGGTAAACCAGCAACATTGTTCTCTTTCTTGCAATGATCTATGCTAGTCAATAGTAGACACTGATTAGTAAAAGCTGGTATTTTACTAGCTAAGAAAGATGCTCATGATTGCCCTATTGGGCAGCTGTCAGATTTCTTCATAATCTGACTCTTCAACCATCGTTTATTTGCATCGATGATTCCATCTAACATCTTAGGTGTGCTTACGCCTCCTGAGGCCAAAGATATTCCCGATGAGGAAGCTTGTCTCACTTGCCAAGTTTTAGGTGCTTTCACTGCAGTGGCAGCCGGTGCTTACTTCTCTTCGGGGCTACCTTTCAAAGGTGACCTAGATTACAAAAAGTCGCCAAAGTGGTGGAGACTTGGAGTTCGTAGCTGCGGTGTACCACTACTAGCATTAGGCGTTTATAGAGGTGGTCAAGGCTGGCTTTGGGATAAGGATATTAAGTACAAGGACACCTGGTTATAATTTACACCACTGTGAACTATTATAGCATTAATTACTATTGTACAAAGTAACGAATGTGTCGCTAACACTCATGTATATACCTTATCTATGACATTATATAACCCCTCTAACTGATGAGCTACTTGGCAAACAAGAACGTCTTTCCGCTATTGTTACCTCCCACAATCCAGTTCTCTGTTGGATGAAAAACACAAGCTGATGGAATCGATGTCATGTAATCGTCTGTCAGGTGGACCAACATGGTCCCGTCACTTGCATAAACATCAAGATATTTCTTCATGTTGGCTATCACAAATTTTTCAGTGCCATCTCTCGGATTCGTCTGCCACCTGGATTTGAGTATGGTCACCCACCTTCCAGACTGGCAGTTGTGTGTTATCGTTTCGTTGGGTTCTATATTTTCCGCCACATCTCCCTCCTCTGGCTTCACAAGCGACTTCAATCCTGAAAGATCGTTCTTCAAATTAAAGATCCTTATTGTATCATCGTATCCATTACAGACAATGTCACCGTGTTGATTCCAATCAACTGTACTCACACTTAAACGAGATCGATATGATGCAACACACTGTGGTCCTGACGCTTCTTCATAAGCAGACCACTTTTGTATGCCGATCTTTCGCAAATCCCAAACACGCATTGTGCGATCTAAGGATGCAGTTGCAAGGAAGTTACTATCTGTTGGACACACAGCAGAATAACCAATCTTTTTGTCGTGTAATCTCCAAACGTCGTTTGTTCTTTTTAGAGTTTCAGGGTCTCGTAAATCAAATCTCATCCCTTCACCATCCAACGTAGTAAAATAGCCAACATCCTTTGAAATAAAATGAATATCACTGACTCCAGATGGATTTCCCCATTCATCATTAAAATCTATGACGGTCTTAGATACATCTTTCTGCAGATCCAAAGTTCGAATTGTGCCGTCGTAGGAGCAAGTGATGATTTCTTCTGGGACTTCATTCCTGAATCTTATTCTTGGGATGTTCTTAGAGTGAAGAGACATTTTGGTGACACTTGGCTCGGCTTCGTCGTCTTCATCAGGTGTCCAAATGCCTAGAGCACCAGTTTTGTCACCTGCCACAATGATCTTTCTCTTATTGGAAGGGTGGAATTCAATTGTAGTCATTCTCGCCATTGTCAACTGGATCTTGTTTGGAGGAAATTTGTCATACAGCTCCAGAGTCTCTAGATCGTCTCTTGTTTGCTGTACCGTTTTAGAGACGGGTTTCTTGTCTTTCAAATCATCGTAAAAGTCAGCTGCAGAAAACGACTTGCCTAGTTTCTTCAATGCTTCCGGGTCTTTGACGATATCTGATAGCTGGAAATCGTCTGTCACTCTCCGATTCAGAACCGCCGTATCGTTATTGGCTTTCATTTGCCTTTCCAGTTCTCTGTCGTCTACCTCAATCATGTCTGGGTTTTCCAGCTTAACTCCTGCAATACGACGGGACCGTCTTATAGGCAACACTTCCTTTTTAACCACTTTTGAAGCTGGCTCTGATTTGATCTTGGGTTTCTTCTTCTGTGTGTCATGACCGAACTCCGATGCCAGCGACGTGAGATTTAGCTGTCTTAATAGCTCCTTATTACGGGCAATATTTTCCTGACGCTGCTTTTCAAACTCTGACGGCATTCTTGCTACTGATACTGAACCACTAACTGGTTTTCTGATTTTTCATGATAAATATCACTAAAGTTTATTCTTTACGCGTCGCGTTGCACTAAAGTTGACTTGACTGATTGTTGTCGTGCTGCGTAAAGCAGTGTAGCTGATGGGCACCAAGCTGGATTCGGTGTCTAGTACTTGCATGGGCTCCTGAATATCACAAAATCATCTGTTTTGCCACCTTTACCAGCTGACTAACGCTTTTACTACCCAAGCACGCTCTGTTGCCGAGCAATCGCATCTGAACCATCGTAATCCCACGCACACCCACCTAACCCCACTGAAAAACACATTAATGCATCCGTCTATTTAGACCCACTCTACCCACTCTTAATAAACCATCCGTTCTTACCAGCAACAGACCATCTGCTTTCAACAAACAACAAAGTAGGATATAGAATTCGCCAGCTCAACAGTAACACCAAAAG
The DNA here is from genome assembly GCA_003705435.2 of Saturnispora zaruensis. Lineage (NCBI taxonomy): Eukaryota > Fungi > Ascomycota > Pichiomycetes > Pichiales > Pichiaceae > Saturnispora > Saturnispora zaruensis. The sequence goes on along the minus strand of PPIM02000004.1, from coordinate 951,124 downwards.
TGATTTAAAATGATGTAAAGTGACCACCAGCTACCAAATGCAACCTTGTTAACACCGTTATCTCATCTGAACCCATGATTAGGCATCTAACGCCTGCTCAAGTAGCTCATGCTTTTCGGTGTCTTTAAAAATTCACGTCAAACGTACCCTTTTTTGCAAAACAGCTCAACAGGACCCTTTCTTTACGTTCCCACGCACATACCACGTCTTAACTTGCCGTATCACGTTGTCCAAGCTAACTTTCCACCAATTGTCTTTCTCGTACTATAAAAAAGACGGCGGAACGACGACATACGGTGAGCACCCACGCCAGTTAAAAATTCAACACTATTACGGGCCAGATACTCTTTTAAGAGGAAAAGCCATTGTTAGCAGAGACGATTATGGACAAGGCAACCGGTAGAAAGCTGTTTTTAGGCGTATTCCCAGACTTGGTGGAGGAGCTTCTCGATATTTTGAGACAATATGGTATGAGCGATGACGCATTGAACTGGTTCAAGAGAAACCTTGAATACAACACTCCAGGTGGTAAGTTGAACAGAGGTCTCTCGGTTGTTGATACCTACGCCTTGTTGAAGGGCTACAAGTCCTACGACGAAATGAGCGCTGAGGAGTACAAGAAGTCTGCTCTCTTGGGTTGGTGTATCGAATTGCTGCAAGCATACTTCCTTGTTGCAGACGATATGATGGACAAGTCCATCACCAGAAGAGGCCAGCCATGTTGGTACAAGGTTGAGGACGTGAAGGAGATCGCCATCAACGATGCCTTCATGCTGGAAGGTGCCATTTACATGCTCTTGAAAAAGCATTTCAGAAACGACTCTTACTACGTCGACCTTCTTGACCTCTTCCACGAAGTCACCTTCCAAACCGAATGTGGTCAATTGCTCGATTTGATCACCGCTCCTGAAGACCACGTTGATCTCTCTAAGTTCACCTTGGAAAAGCACTCTTTCATCGTCATCTACAAGACCGCATACTACTCGTTCTACTTGCCAGTGGCTCTCGCCATGTACATGGCGGGTATTAACTCTGATGCCGACTTCAAGCAAGCACACGACGTCTTGATCCCATTAGGTGAGTACTTCCAAATCCAGGACGATTATCTCGACTGTTTCGGTAAGCCAGAAGACATTGGAAAGATTGGTACCGATATCCAAGACAACAAGTGTTCCTGGGTTATCAACACCGCTTTGAAGTTGGTCACACCTGAGCAAAGAGCTCTTCTTGATGCCAACTACGGTAGTAGCGATCCTGTCAAGGAAAAGGCCTGTAAAGACCTCTTCTACCAATTGAAGATCGACGAATTGTACCACCAGTATGAAGCCAAGATTGCCACCGAATTAAAGGAAAAGATCGCCAAGGTTGACGAATCAAGAGGTTTCAAAGGTGAAGTTTTGACCGTTTTCTTAAACAAGATCTACAAGCGTTCCAAATAAGCTTTTATATTATAAGCATTCCTATAAATAACTAGAAAGAGAACCGTAGTTGTACTCATTTATAAATTGATATTTAATATTATTATTGCTACTCCACTGGGCTACTCCACTGGTTCTCCGGTGCCAACCAACGGTGGATAGTCTCTTGACGTCTGAGAAGAGGAAGGATGTTCGCAAGTACACCACTGAGATTGAGGAATTAGGTCCATTGGAACTGGAATATGCTTTCCGCAGCCAACCCAAGTACTATTATTACAGAACGGACACACTGCAGGCCTGCACATACTCGTTATAAGTGAAAGAAGAAAGTTGAAGTAACTACAAGCTGTGGATTCGGCAGAGCTTTTGAAAAAAGCACGTGAGGAAAAGAATACTTTATCAACTTCATCATAAACAACAGCGTCGAAGCAAGGACACAGTGCGGTTTAGTAGCAATGGAGGCCAAGAGAGTTTACGAAGACGATGCAGCCACTACAGATCTCTCTAAGAGAGTCAAAACGGAACCTGTTCATGCTGGTAACGGAGGGAGCGAAACACGTGACCACCATCTTGTTCATCAACAACAGAACCAAAACGATAGCAAGAGCAACGATCAGGACAACGACGAAGCCCTGGCACATGCTGCAGACATGGCGGCAGCAACTGCGGCTGCAGCCGCAGTTGTTGAACAAGAAACTGCCATGGATGCCAAATTAGAGCACGGATCTGACGAATGGCATCGGATCAGGAAAATGAATCACAAGGAAGTGGAAAGACGCCGTCGTGAAACCATTAACGGTGCCATCAAGGAGTTGCAGGAGCTAGTGCCAACGGCACACAACAACAAGGCGCAAGTTATCAGAAAAGCTGCGGAAACCATTAGGAAAATGAAGGAACAAGAGGAAGCAACTGTCAACAAGTGGACCTTGGAAAAGATCATCACGGATCAAGCCATTGCCGAGTTAGCTTCAAGTAACGAAAAGCTTAAGACAGAACTAGAAAAGGCTTATAGAGAAATCGAGTACCATAAGTCACAGTTTGGAAAATTCATCGAAGTGGTGAAAGCCAATGGTGTCAATCCAGCAATTACTGAGTTTCTGAGCAAAATAGAGCCTTTTCCAGCCGACAATAACAACAATCACCATGATACTTTAGATGATGAGGAGGACGATGATGATGAAGATGATGACGATGAGGACGAGGACGACGAAGAGGGAGATGAAATCAATGACGAGGAAGAAGAGAACAACAATAACATCCACTCACAAACAAACAGTCATTCAAACGAAGCTAACGGTGATTCAACCAAGCAAGGAATTGCTTCTTCTACTGAAAAGGAAGCTGACTCTTGAGTACTCAGATCCCATTTTTTATGTCCTTCCATGTATCTTTATTGTTTATATCTTTTTCTTCTAACTGTACAACAATTTATCTAAAAGTAAACTATACGCTGAGTTCTCTAACTAAGACACCCTCAGTTGCCATCCCTAGCGAGCCTTTGACTTCCATATCAATGCTAACGCGGCCTTCATCGTCTCGAGCCATACCACTACCATAAAATGAAATCATTGAGGAGGTGCCTGCATACATTAGTTTATCTTCCATACCTGACCTATTGGTAATAACTACATTGCACTTACGTTCCCATAGTGGTCTAAGTCTCATTATCCAGTATCTTCCTGTTTGAGCGTCAACGTCTCTCATGTGATTCAAGTACTCTCCGTGATCTGGCTTTCCCGCTTCCTTGTATGGGTATGGTGGTGGTGTCAAAATTCTGTTATTTGTAGGATAAGAATTAACTAAATTGACTTCTTCTAGTGACACAATTGGCTTGTTGTAGCAAGACTGGAATGCTTTAACCTGGGAATCAGTCCAATGCTCATCCCAAGCGGAATTCATCCAGGCAGTGGGTACAATTACCAGCTCTACGCCATCAGCAGCAGCTTTGTTGGCAAACTCATATGCTTCAAAAGGTGCCTTGAATTCATATGGATTTAAGTCCATACAAATGCCTATACTGGTCTTGAATGTTCTATGTAGTCTTTCGATTGGCAAATCGAAGGCATGGAACCCCTCTGGCGATTCCTCACACCCCCACACTTTATCAGTCTCGTAAAGATGACTCTTTCTGTAGTTGTGAAGAACGGCTCCCTTAGGCGATACTACCATAGCAGAATTGAAGATCGTGTTTTGCTGGATTTCAGGGTACCCAATCACAGTGACACAATTCCACTTCTCAGCAACCAGCTTGGCAAACTCGTATGATGGACCTTTTCCTGAACGCTCCAAGTATGGAGTGATATGGTTTCTATTGCAAAAATTGTAGCCTGTTAGTGCCAGTTCGGGAAACACTACTAAATCAACGGGACTCTTTAGTCCCTTTTCTAGCAAATGCAAAGCCTTTTGTGTATTTTTTTCAATATTGGCTAGTATTGGTGCTAGCTGCACTGCGGCTACTCTCAAAGTCATCTTTTCACCGTATACTACTGGCTTCTTTGACCACTGTTACGATAGTACTTATAATCAACGTTTTTGTTCACTCTGTCGTGAAAAGCTTTCTTACGTAATAATTGATGATCTAAAGGCAATAGACGAATCACCCTTGTGACTTTATAAAGTAAAAGAATAGGTCCATTGCAAATAAACTTAAAGGTTTAAATGGTTACACCTTTCAAGAATCTAACGTTTATCAACACATTCGTTATGAAAATGTTGAAGGTTGCCATGTGATTGTAACTCTAGTATATCCAATTGATGCTGTAATTTGGACTAGTTTGTTTTAGATGAACTACTAAGAGCATTGCAAACTTATTTTTGTTGAAATAAGCATAGAGTCCCAAGACCATCATGTAAGTACCTATTATATATATTATGAGCAAGATCGACCAATTTCGCAGCTAACAACGCTTTGTAACCTTTACTTTCATATAAAAGCAGTATAGATAGGAAACATGGAGCTGGTGTTGGACCCAAAGATCAAAACACACGTGTTGCTGCCCATTACAGTGATCATGTTGTTGGTCCACATTCTCAGAGGCTTTGTAGGCAAGTGGATGATGAAAAGCGAAGCACCGATGTTGGCCAAGAACAAAGTGAGAGAATTACACCACTTGAACAGGTTGAAGGTCCAAAGCAGCCCTGCTGGTGCTGCCAATAATAGTTTGTGTGATTCTGAGTGGAGCGCCAGAAGATTGGCGTTGGAACAGCGATACGATATCAAATTAGGAGGGTTGAAAGATGTTTTGTCGGAAGAGGGAGAAGGAAGTAACTCCTCTGCGACCTTGCTTAGTCAGTTATGGCCTCAGATGAAGTCAATGGCATTGCAGTACATTCCACAACCGGTTCTTTTGTTTTACATGTCATTGTTCTTCCAAGGTTACGTTGTTCTCAAATTACCATTCCATTTAACCAGTAACTTCAAAGAAATGTTGCATAACTCAATTACTACGCCTGACCTAAATGTGGAATACGTCACTGCAATTTCATGGTACTTTGTCAATCTCATTGGTGTGGAAAGTTTAGGTGACATTACAATGTCCATGTTGGAGTACTCTTTGAATATTATAGGATTAGGTTCCAAATCATATCTTGATTGCTCACCAGTTGAAAAGATTAGGCTATCAAATTTGCAGGCTGTGGATAGTATATTATCAGTAGGTGGAGTTTCGCAGTTAATGAACAGTAGTCCTCAGCAGAACAGTCCATCTCAGATGCCATCAATACCCGGAATAACCCAGCAAAAAGCTGAAGATTTGTTCAATCAGCATCTTCAACTTTTGAAAACAGCTAAGCCTGTTAGTGTGCTGAATGACATAGAAACGAAATTTTTAGAGCATTTCTCTAAATAGTCGAAAGTAATCTGTTATCTTGCTATTAGTTTAACATAAAATTGAGTTTATATACAGGTAACATTACAGAAATATTATTTAATTTACAACCCATGTGCAGGGCTATTTGATAGCCGTAAACTTCAATTCAAGGTTTGTAAAACGGTTTCGTCAAGCTGATCTAAAGTTTTTGCTTGAGCCCATAGCAGACAACCAAGTGTAGATTTGGCACTGGCATATAATACAACAATAGCATTTCTAATTTCAATGTTGATATTATCATTAGCGTGAGTTCCAATTTTATGTAACAAAGAAGTCAATAAAGTAGCTCTCTTCATACCTGATAACTGTCCAATTTCTCTATTCGTCTGAAATTTCTCAATTGTTGATGCTACTATATTATTCTTCAAATGCTCGTACTCTGGATTCAGTTGGAGATAACTAATCAACAAATCTAACTGATTACATTTTGCATGCTTGAAAAGACAGGAAATGATTTTTGGGTTTAACATGTTTCTTTCGGTTAAAACATCCTTTAAACTTGCAGTCAAACCATTGAATAGTAAAGTTTGCTGATCTGATGCTATAGGCAACGTTGCACATAAATTGGCAGACAACTCTATGTAATTGGTGACCACTTCTTTATCTGGTAAAAATTTATTTTTTGTTAGAAGTTCAAGCAAAGGTTTGGAAGTCAACAAATCCTGAATTTGAAGTGAAGCTTTTAAGTATTCGTTTATCATGGGTATTGGGGCTCTTGAAATAAATGCATTCTCAACATTATCTAGTTGGGTTTTAGAGTTATAGCTTTCACTAATTGTATTCACAATCTTCACAGCTTCTGGAACTTTTGCACTAGATTTCAAGAAAGATCTAGATATGTGTATCAAGTCTTCATCATGAAATTCTAATATTCTCCTTTTAAATAAGTCATTCAGTTCGTTGAGTACAACTTTTTGAGTATTCTTTAACTTGATGCTATCCAAAAGTTCGACAAATAAAAATACGATATTATCAAACGTATACTTAGCAAACCTTTCATCAGTGACGCTTATATTATCAATCAGTTCATCTAGTGAAGTCTTATCAAATGCATTTTCCTTATTCAAAAATTCAATAAATGCTTCTCTTGTACCTTGCGGATACTTCAAACTGATCTCTCTTGGTTCCCCAAAAATTTCTTTCCATTCAACTTTATTGCTAAATGCCTCTTCGTAATCCATAGATGCATCTAGCCTATCATGGTTTTGTTTTCTTGTTGAAGAAACATTAAGAAACTCTTGATACCTTTTATTCAATGTATTTGAAGGCTCCAGTGCCACTTCTAATGATACAGCATTAGGTAAATATACAAAGGGAGGCACCGTTTTCTTTTGAACAGTGATAACAGAATGATTTTTCAAATCAGTTTTTGGCATATTGTTCAGTTTTGATTCATCAATAAGGAGCCTTTCAGAAGTAAACTTTGCTAGTAAGCTTTCCAGTTCTTTTGCTGGTACCTCATTGTTCAATGTTGCCAAGTATCTCTTCAGTACGTTACATCTAAACATGGTTTGTCAACGATGAAGGATGTTGAAAGGTTCAGCTAAAAAAATTTCAACTTCACCAATCACTACTTTTATTTGCAACTGCTATGAAATTGATCTTATTGAGAATAATAAAGTTCCTTTTTATAACATGGCTTGTTTGGGGGTTGATAACAGCTAATGCAAGCACATTTCAAGAAAAGAAAGCTTATCAATTGACAGACTTAGATGGTTATGGCTCCACTTCACATTATTCACTAAATTCATACAATATTGTCAGTAGTGGCTTGTCAAATTCCAATATCATTTTGCTAACAGCACATCCAGATGACGAATCGATGTTTTTTACTCCAACTTTAATGGAGTTGAGCAAACAAAACTACAATAATTCAATTCATCTTCTTTGCTTATCTGATGGTAATTATGATGGATTAGGACAAATTCGTGCTAGAGAGTTGAAGAAAGCTTCCGATTTATTAGGACTTGAAAGTTATGAAATCGGTGATCTGAAAGATGACATTAGTGTTTTTTGGGATACTCAAACCATCATTGGCAAATTGAACACTAAATTAAAGTCAACTCATGAGAAAGGTCGAAAGAATATCATTTTAACATTTGATAAAGATGGAGTATCAGACCATCCAAATCACAAATCACTAAATGCAGCCGTCGTCAAATATGTTCAGCAAAAACAAAACATAGAAGCTTGGACTTTAAAAAGCTGGAATTTTGGCATCAAATATTCTGGGTTCATTCTAACTAATTTAGAACTCATTTCAGACCTAATGGGGCAAGATACAAAGAATGTGATATGTTCCAAATTAAGCAATCTTGGAATAACATTTTTTTCAGATAGTTCATGGTGTAAGATCAAAACAAAAAATAATACCAAATCACTTATGATTTACTCTGATATCAACGGCTGGTTCCTTGGTTTGTCTACTATGACTTGGGCTCATTACTCGCAAATGGTATGGTTCCGCTGGGGTTGGGTATTGAGTAGTAAATATATGAACTCTAATGAATTGATTAAAATTTAGGAATAGTATATAAAGCAATATATAGACAAGAACTTCACTGGTTATAAAGGTATATTTTTCCCAAAGCTTTCTATTTAAAAATGTAAGCAATTCACCATAATTCAAAATCATCATCATCATCTTGGCTATTTCTAGTTTTCTTAACCTTTTCCATAGCGTATTTATCTTGTTCATATTTCAATTGTTCTTTGAGGAGGTCTCTTTCGGCAATATCTTCTTGAGAAAGTGAATCTTTACCAGCAAGACAGTTATCACCTAAGTATCTTTCTAGTAATTCACTAGCGTGTAAGTATTTCCCTCTTAATGCTAACTCATAGACACAATGCTTCAAATAAGACCTAAAAACATTCTTGTTGTAATGAGTTTCTTTTAAATTTTTATTGAATTTATTCATTATTGAGCGCTGATAAGTTAAAGGCAATCCATCAATCAATGAATCCAAAGATGCATATTTCATTTGCATTGAAATTAAACTCTTACTGACATTTTGTGGTCCAATACTTTCTTCAGCAATCTTCCAAACATTATCAAATAAAAGATATTGCACCTTGAAACTTGATTTTGTTTCTGGCGATAAACCGAGACTCTCTAATTCTTGTTTCACATGGAAGCATACAGTATTACCAAATAATCCTGTTAACCTTAGGGCCAAATGCCAAAATCTTAACAAATCAGCTTTGGAAAAAATTGATGAAAATAGTGACATTAATGATTGACAAATTTGTAAACCGGTGACCAACTCACCATTTTTGGTATAAGCTAAAAGAATAGACGTTATAACATTTATGTCAGGAATATTGTTGGTGTTTAAATCGGCTTGTGTCTTTTTTGGAATAGTAACTTGGTAGTCATCTGTAATTAAGACCCCCCAATTGGCTTTTATGTATTTACCAATGGCTGTTAAATCACCTTGCTTACCAAATGCGCGAATAAATGAGGCAGAAACATTGCTGTCAGGGCCTTTAATGAAATTGATACCCTCTTGAATCGACGAATCATTCAAATTTGAAGCATTGATTGCTAGTTGATATCTTGCTAACAGTTCTTGAACAGAGCTAACATGCGCTTTGTATTCGTAGTTGGAATGCAACTTTCCAGAGTACCCTTTAAATATTTTGGCCCCATATATGTTCCAGGATTTGGTAGAGCTTTTTGTTAGTAGTTCAACTTTAATGGCCCATAGCAAATTTGACAAAATGTAATTTTTAGCTTCCAAGGCTGAAATAATGTCAATGGCACGTTTAGGGCTTTGTGAAAGAGCAAAAAAGCTTACAATGTTTTCAAAATCATAAATTTTAAGTCGTATTTTGTTTTCCCTGTTGGCATTTGGAAACTTGGAATTATCTATGAGTGTAAATGCATAAGAATCAGAACTTAAAAAAACATTGAATATTTTTCTTATTGAGGAGGCCACTTCTTTGAGGTTCTGGTACTCTTTTTCCAACAAGTTGTTCTCTTCAGTGAACTTGTCCTTGTTTCTTTGGAGTGTTTTAAAATCTTCAAGCACAGAAGAATAATGAATAAATAAACGTTTAATAATTAAAGATCGTTCGTAGTCCGTAAACTGCTCAAGTTGCGTACCTTCAGCTTTTACTGAATACAACTTTTTCATTCTCTCAAAAAGCAATAAGTTTGATGGGTTTTGTAAAATATATCTAACTGTTTGTATGTTGTCTTTCCAGTAAAAGCTTGATTTTGGTGCCTTTTCTAAAACTCTTTTGGAGCAACACTTTGAAATTTCTAAAGCTAAAACATCTGCTGTGTTTTTACGTGTGAATTCAAAAGCATTCTCATCTTTTTTGGACACTGTTACTGGCTTTAACGGTTGATTTGTGATTTTATCAAAATTGTACTCCAGATTTTCGTAGTTAGCCCCCTCTTGAAGTAATTTCTTGTTGTATTCAGTCAACCCAGAAGATGGAACAAAAAATGTCAGCTGACGCCTGGGTATAAACGTCCTTAACATGGCAGGATACCGTTCAAAAGCTAATTTTAACGTACTTCCATCAGTGAAAATCTTAAAACTTTTCAACCTTTTTCTCATAATCATACAAATGCTACAAATTTCGGTTTACGTAAGCAAGATGATATCTAGATCTATTAAAAATTGTCGATTTTGATACCCTTACCAAGCTTTTGAGCCTGTTGCATGCAATAATTACCAACCCAGACGTCCATTATGCATAGACCGACAATTTTAGAGACAACAACAGGGGTTTTGACAAGAAAAGCTGTCTGTTCAGAATTTGCTGAATCGGAGATGATGGTGCTGTATTCCAGCAAGCTATCCTCTTCGATATCGTTTTGAATAAACTCACCTGCTTCGTGAAGACAATGTTCTTTGGAATCAACGATAATCTTGCCGCCTTTAGCCAACACAAGATCTTTAAGAACCTCACCTTGAACTTCAATCATGTGAGGTTTGTAAGACCCAATAGCACCGATGTAAACGCGAGATTGGCACTTTTCCACTAGCTCCTTTGTCACTGTTGGCGTAGTGGTTGGAACGCACGAAAAAACTACAGTGGCCTTTTCAAAATGGGAAGGAAGAGTTTTGTCATTAGAAGTAAGTGGGATAAACTCAATGGTATTACTCTCCTTAGCAAACGTTTCGCAAAACAATTTGGCCTTTTCAAGGGTACGGTTGACACACACCACTTTGTTGAATCTTTCAGGATATAAAATCAACGCCAAGCGCAAATGCCAGACAGCTTGATCTCCGACTCCGAACACAATCAACGTATCCTCTTTTCCGTAATCCAAGCCCAGCGGAAACGTTCTGACCAACCCCAGGGTAGAGCAGAGCGCTGTTCTGAACGCCGTTAGCGTAGCACCGTTGATAATAGCTTGCGGATAGCCTGTTTCTCTGTCTAAAATTGTCGTGATTCCCTTCAATCCCTCTTTTGAAGCGGTGATTGCCTTCATACCAACGTGAGTACCCTTGGACGTCATGAACAAGTGTGTGCAACCATACTCTGTCGCTGTGACCACTCTTGGTGGGATCGTAGAGGGATCTCTCTTGTAATCCAAAAGTGCACTTTCCAGGGTCCTTTGATATTCCACCAAAGACGGTATGTCCAAACCTTTTAGTAAATCGGAGATGATATCGTCAGTTAACACTAACATTCTTTGCTCTCTGGGTTCTAATGGAAGAAAAAAGTGATATTAGCAGGAAAGACTATCAACGGGAGTTTCCTCTTTGGGATGCATCTAACGTTTTTCGACACCTAAATGGAATCTTTGTTGCTAAAAGAGCAAGTGCAGTCTGTGTTTGAGGGTATCGAGTGGCCGTGGTCTTACACTGTTCATTGCGTAGAGGAACTAGAAAACGCTGCTTTTTTGCAATGTTTGCAGATACTTGACGATAACCTAGGCGAAGTTTACACAATAGTACAAGGAAGAGAGTGGAAAACGAAGAAGATGGTTGAGATGAAAGAAAATGGGCTAATTTACATACTGCTAGACCAATTGGGGTTTCTATCACTCAAAGTTATTGGTGAATACTCTTTGAGAACAGTATATCTCTACGAAATCCAGTTAGGAGAGTCGCAACGAGGAAATGGTCAGGGAACCAAATTGCTAAACGCAATCTACCAAGTTGCGTGCAATCTCAGTACCAGTGCACCGCTCAGGCAAGAATGGCTTGCCAATAATATGGAAATTGGTGACGACGACGTCTCAGAGCTTGAAAACGGAGACCCAGTAGTCACTTCAACTGCTTTGACAGTATTCAGCTCCAACTTGAATGCTAGGAGACTTTATGAAAAATTGGGTTATCGGTTGATGGAGGGTAGCCCCAAGGCCAGAGTGTTAAGAGGGCGAGTTGTGGAGCCCGATTATTACATTTTAGAAAGAAAGGTGGGTGTTAGATATGGAGACAATGCAACTGGTTGCTAGAATGGAAATTTGAGTAGACATGAAGTTCTCTATTCATTTCAATTTCTCTTGTGTTCTTTAGGACAAAAAGTTAATTGTGAAAGCTATATTTGAGAATAGTGTAGTAAATGCCTAATGCTTGCAGTACAAAAAGAGTAGGTGCAAGACAACTTTTATTTTTCAAAATATTTCTATGCATTCAATTTCTAATATCTCCAAACTTCAGCATCAGCAGTTTTAAGGTCAATGCTACTACATATCATGAATAGAACTGGAGATCAAAATTAGTAAAAAAAGCACTTTTTAATTTTCATTAAAGTTAATGTGCTATATGGTTCCACAATTTGTAATTATTGAGAAGTTCTTAACTTAACACTCAAACAGTTACTGTGTAAAGTCATACTTGAAAGCTATGATAAAATTTTTTTCCCTTGCTTTATATATATTTGCATCCAGTAATCTTGACAACAGCTATGTAGAGCCTCATTAGTCACTTTCATACTGTTTGGTAACAATTAAAAAAGTTACTTCCTCATTCAGTTGTAGTGTCAGTAAATATAGTAGCTAAACCTTTACTTGGCTAGCCTAATAAAGTAGTTGTGAAGTTCTTAATACATATATAGTTAACACACTTCAGTACCTTCTACTTTCTCAAAATATATAAATTGCATTTTCAAACTTTCAAAACAAGATCTGAACTCAAGGTTTATATAGAAAATCAGGCTTCCAACTAAAATGCAAAGCTAAGAACGGCAAAAATAAATTTAACTCTATATATTGTGGTCATACATATACAGCAATTAGTAGAATTACCGGAACCACGCTATCAAGCGGTATGAGAGCATTTTATTTTATGACAACTGAAGCTCTGTTGCGGCATGAGCACATGTTGATGCCATCAAATTTAAAATATTGATACAGACTAGCCTAATTTAGCCCTTAAAAAGCCTAAGTTCCAATGAACTCAATAGTCTACTATTGGGTTTTTGTTTTATCATTACTGACAGTCTTGCAAACTCACAGTGATGATGCATTTCAGTGCCATAGCTATGAGAAGCTTCAATTGTCAACCATCGCGCAAGATATCAACAGCTTTTTTTTCAGTTCAGTAAGACTTTTATTATCCCAATCAAAGGAAGCCAGTGAACAATATGCCATTAGAACAGGAGGAAGTTAAGTTGCAACAACAAGAACAGCAAGCACAACACCCACAAACACAACAAAACAAAAAAAACAGAAACAATAACAATAACAACAATAATCGCCGTAAGGGCCCACAACGTGATCCAATCATCCAGCTCTCAACGTACATTGGGAAAAGACTTTACATCACATTTATTGGAGGATCAGCTGTAGAAGGTAGACTAGAAGGCTATGATTCACTGATGAATCTTGTTCTGGAAGATGTTCAGGAAATGGAAGCTCCAGATGTGAAAGACCCACAATTCAACCATTACGACAAAATCGTCGTCAAAGGCCAAATGTTATCTACATTGGAACCTACTGAAGGCGGTGAAAGACTAGAACTTGCCAACAAGCAGTCAGTAATTTAGTATAAACTACGTGAATTTACTCAAAATTAATTTTTTTATCTTTTATTTCTATAATGTGTATCATAATTTATAAAATGGATCAAATATAGGCATTCAGTTCACCAAATTGATCTAGTTGAGTAGGATTGTTACCTTGATCACTTTCAATCGATGCTAAAAACCCTCTTCTAACTGCATCGACACCCTCGGTAACGCTTACATTAACATTATTAATCATACCAGTAGGTCCATCATAATAGCCTGTATCATTTTCACCTAGCCATGTATCGTCTTGGTCACTCAACGTTTCAGTTTCTCTATTGTCTGCACCATGGGGATGCTCCTTCTTCCATTGTTTATCAAGAACACCATCAAATTTGTTCGCCAATTCTTCATTTTCATTCACATCCAAATCAATTTGACTGTCATATGAAGAACCTTTATCACGTTCGCCCTCTCCTATAACCCAGTCTTGTAAATCTTCTCCCTTGAAACATTTTTCACTGAAATTTTCTTTAACCATATGATCAACTACACTCCAACCATACGCATTAGCAAACCTTCTTCTTACCACCATATTGTTGTGAGCATCAGGTTTCAGAACAACAATAATTTTCCGCCATGACATTCCCATATGCCACCTCCTTGCAATTTTTTGCTCTAAATATTTTTGTCTTTTAGCAATATCCAGCTGTGCTAAAACTTTGCTTGATGGCATCTTCGTATGTATTTCAGGGATCATACTAGGGGTATATATTTTGTCATGAATTATCGTTGGCTTTCTTGAGCTTGGATCATTTATATATTCTAAAGCTGGCAAAGGTGGTAAAACGACTTTACTGAGCGACGTTAAAACATTTGATTTTGGTATTGCGATCAAAGAATGAGTCTCCTTTTGGTCTCTGTTTTCTGATTCAAGATTGTCCATATTAGATTCGTTATCATCTGCTGAGGGTGCGCTCAACTCAGCTTGAAAATATTTATATTTCGGTGACATGTTCTTTTGTTGGTAGCCTAAGGAAGGTAAACAGAATGAAATTGTTGATTGCACTTTACCCTTAATAGAAGTAAGGAAACTAGGGAAGAAACCATCAGTTGAGTCATCCTCATTATCATTTTCTTCATCACCACCATCATTTTTCATATTCATTTGATTTGGGATCTCTGAAGTTTGTTCTTGATGTTTCTTTCCACTAGTAGGTTCTGGAGAATTACTTATACTTAGATTGGTAGCTTCGCCCTTTTTCAGTGCTTGATAAACATTACTTAGACCCTTCCAATCTAAATACAACAACGCAGATGTCCTCAAGGGTACAATACCATCATTGATAACATTGGCATAAACACTCCTTCTTTTAAATCTATTTAAAATTTTCCTAGTTGGTTCACTTGGAAGCAAAAGTAACAATGGTTTGCTTCCCTGTAAATTCAAATCTTGGCCAGACTTCCCGACAATCCCAATTTTGAGACAGAGTTTTACATACGCAGGGTTTTCATTTGAAATACCTAACATTGGTGAAGCCATTGCGACAAAGTTCTCTGGTTGAATTCTCTTGAAGAAATTTGGGTAGTTGTAATCTATGTAAGAGATGGCAAACGTTTGAACCAACCCTCCAAGAGAATGACCAACAAAGGATATCTTCTTCACTAGATTTTCAGGCAAATCTTTCATGGCCTCGTTGACAACGTATTCGCCTAACCTTCGACCAAGATACTCGACACCTCTTTCGGTTTTACAAACGTTTCCTGGGTAGCCTCTGATGACGATATTTTCCCCAGTAGAGGCAGCCTGCAGCTCGATCTGCTCTTTCAGATACGACATGTCGGCGGTGACATTTGAATGAAGGCCATGAGTCAGGATAACCAAATGGATGGGGTCCAAGACTGACTTGGGAGGCTGCTGCCAGATATCCAAAGTGTTCAGATGCTGCACTGAGAGCCGCTGGTTAGAGTAGTTACCGTCCTTTAAGCTGCTGAGGCCGGAGCCCAACGCATCGTGGGTCCATGCAATGGCAAACTCAAACCCGATTTGTGCAGTGGTACTGAACACAATCTGCGAAACCACCTCCACAATCCAAACGTACTTGTCCTGAAGCTTGTTTAGTGTAATCTTGTGATTCAGGGACTGTCCTGGGTTGATGTTAGGCTCAAATACTGGCTGTTCGTTTGTGCTGAAACATTGGTCTTGATACTTCCATGCCCCGTCTCGTATATCCGCATATAACACATATGGTCCGTTTAGAAAAGCCGGTGCCAAAAGTATATTCTCGTTGTTCTTGATCCTAAAATGAAGTGACTTGCCAAGATCCGTGTTGATGTCTTCTGGTGTATAAGTGACCACAAATCGGTGAATGCCACCCACCCCAATGACATCAGACTTTTTGTAGAGTATCTCTGAAGCCATATATGGTACTCAAAACTCTTGTTCCTCTTCAATTGTGTATAATTAGAGCTCTTAAAGCTAATAACTAGCTATATCTTATTGTATCCTAATTTTTCTATTTGTTGCCCTTGTCAAAAAGTTGAAGCATTGATTTTTATTTGTTGGCCAAGCGCTGAGCACAACAAAACTTATGTCATACTGTTCACGTGACACATTACGTAAACAGCACGTGACCAAACACACGTGACTGTCTTTTTTTTTTTCTTCTCCGTTCCGCTCCTTTCGACAAAAGCGGCGAATTTTATTGTAAGGCTGTCAATGCTTTGTTTGTGGGGTAGTGGAAGCCTTTTTGAAGGAATACTAGATAGTGAGCATGGGTTGAAGATAAAAGTCTTGTAGCAGGCTTACCAACGCACTAAAAGCCTCTTTTTGAGGCTGGCAATTCCAATTTGAAACGATAACGTGAATGCTGAGCAAGCTGTCTTTTCTTCTTTCAACCCTTAAAAAATGCAATAAATGTAATCAAGCTTGCAGATTCAAAATTTCTATGTAAATTTATGCAATTTAGAATCTAACGCAAGTATCAAATTGCATTAAATCTTCAGTTCTCCAGCACTTAGAGTCCATTTTTACTAAATTTTCATTATCAAATTGGAGCTCCGGGCCGGTATTCCTGTTTTTTTGATTTAAACCGGGCCGGAAAATTTTTCAAATTACTCACACAAAAAAGAATTGTGAAAAATTGAATGACACCCTGATCAAAAGTTCTTCTTTTCTTGAAGTTTAAAGTGAAAAATGCTATCTGCATCTTTTAAATGTGCTGCCAAACGCAGTTTCTCAGTTGCCACTGCCAAGTACGCTCTTCGTGCAAAACCTGCAGCGTTTTCAGCTTTGCGTTGCTCTTCTACGGCCGCTTCTAGTGTTGTTAGAGAATCTCCTTCTCCAGCTTTTAATGTCGATGCCAACACAGAATCAACAAAGCGAGCTGCCTCATCCGTGCCCCAAATGGACGCTTCATTCATTGGTATGACCGGTGGTGAAATTTTCCACGAAATGATGAAGCGTCACAAGGTGGACACTATCTTTGGTTACCCAGGTGGTGCCATTTTACCTGTTTACGACGCCATTTACAACTCTCCTCACTTCAATTTTGTCTTGCCTCGTCATGAACAAGGTGCTGGTCACATGGCTGAAGGTTACGCTAGAGCTAGTGGTAAACCAGGTGTCGTTTTAGTCACTTCTGGTCCTGGTGCTACGAACGTTATTACCCCAATCGCTGATGCTCTCGCTGATGGTATCCCATTGGTCGTCTTTACAGGTCAAGTTCCAACCTCTGCAATTGGTACTGATGCTTTCCAAGAAGCTGATGTCGTCGGTATCTCTAGAAGTTGTACCAAATGGAACGTCATGGTTAAAAATATTGCTGAGTTACCTAGAAGAATCAATGAAGCTTTTGAAATCGCCACCTCCGGTAGACCTGGTCCTGTCTTGGTCGATTTACCAAAGGATGTCACCGCCGCTATTTTGAAATCTGAAATCCCAATAGCGTCAACTATCCCAAAGACTACCATGCAAAATTTGACTAGAAAAGTTGCTAATCAACACACCATGGAATGCATAAAGAGAGCTATTGACCTCTTAAATAAAGCGAAGAGACCAATCATTTACGCTGGTGCTGGTATTCTCAATTCTGAAGAGGGTCCAAAGAGATTAAAAGAATTAGCTGATAAAGCTTGCATTCCTGTCACTACTACTCTTCAAGGTTTAGGTGCCTTCGATCAACGTGATCCAAAATCTTTAGATATGTTAGGTATGCACGGTTCGGCTGTTGCTAACAACACCATTCAAAAAGCCGATCTCATTCTTGCTCTTGGTGCTAGGTTCGATGATAGAGTTACTTGTAACATTCTTAAATTTGCACCTGAAGCTAAATTAGCTGCCTCTGAAGGCCGTGGTGGTATTATTCATTTTGAAATCTCACCAAAGAACATTAACAAAGTTGTCGAAGCAACTGAAGCAATTGAAGGAGATGTTTCCGAAAACCTTGAGTTATTCAACGACTTGGTTACTCCTGTTAGCGAAAGACCTGAATGGTTCAAGATGATTGACGACTGGAGGGCGCAGTATCCATATTCCTATCAAAAGGAAACTCCTGGCTCAAAGATTAAGCCTCAAACTCTTATACAAGAAATTTCAAATCAAGCAAATGCTCTTAATAAAGATATTATTGTCTCAACTGGTGTTGGTCAACATCAAATGTGGGCTGCTCAGCATTTCACATGGACTAGACCACGTAGTTTCATTACATCTGGTGGTTTAGGTACTATGGGTTTTGGTTTACCTTCTGCCATTGGTGCCCAACTTGCCCGCCCTGATGCTATCGTCATTGATATTGATGGTGATGCCTCATTTAGTATGACTTTGACAGAATTATCTGCTGCTGTTCAAGCAAATGCTCCAGTTAAAGTTTGTGTTTTAAATAACGAAGAACAAGGTATGGTCACCCAGTGGCAATCTCTGTTTTATGAACATAGATATTCTCACACCCATCAATCTAATCCAGATTTCATGAAACTGGCTGAAGCTATGCACTTGAAGGGTATTAGAATATCCACTCAAGAAGAGTTGAAATCTGGTATCAAGGAATTCTTGGATTACCAAGATGGGCCAGTTCTACTTGAAGTTGTTGTCGAAAAGAAAGTTCCAGTTTTACCAATGGTTCCAGCTGGTAAAGGTTTAGATGAATTCATTGCTTTTGACCCTAAAGTTGAAGCGGAACAAAATGAACTGAGACACAAAAGAACTGGTGGCAAGCACTAAGGAAATACTCATTTCTATGGATGATTATAGTTTGCACTGTATTTAGATTGTTTTCAAAAAGAAAGGTTTTAGGCTGGTTGTTGATATGACATTTATTCGTTTTGTTGCATTTTTTATATAAAAGGATACCTAGAAAAGGTCAATAAAACTATTGTATTAATATGAATTTTTCTCTAAACTTCTCTATGCCAGAAAAATACACTAATCACCACGTTTGAAAAATCGTTTGAATCCTTCATTAAAAGTAGACCTGTCTGCAAAAGTCTTCAAGTTTTTCTCCAAATTGTCCTTAGTAGTTAATAAGGAAGCAGTATCAATTTTTGGATTTTGGAAAAAGCCAAAATTTGGTTTTGGTGATGATTCCAAAGTGCTTATGCCACTGTTGTCATCAAATGAATCATCGCCCCCAATCGAATCGTTTGTTGTATTCAGCGACCTTGTTCCAAGCCAAGCACTTATACTTGCAGAAGTCGGACTTGCACCACCTGTTTGCTGTTGTTTGGGCGGTGGTGACAATTGTGAACTACCATTACTACTATTGTTATTCGTCAGGTTTGTCGGTAAATAGGATGAACGTGTTCTTTGATGCGATGTAACTGAATTTGGAAGTTTCAGTAAATGTAAGTAACGGTTGGATTCCTCAAGCTCTTCTGTTGCTACGTATTCCTTCAACTGCTGCTTGAAAACGTCCATGTATTTGAATTTTTCCTTTTCAGAATCCAATCCCTCTCCATGAATAACACCTTTTAAATTTAATATCTTCATGAAGTTTGAAAAACTTGAATCTCCAATAATTGTAAAATAACTATTCACAAATTCTTCATTTGGATTAATTGAAACCATTAATATTTTTAGGAACTGATCAATATCACTGAATTCTTTATTGATATGTTTTTTGAATGTTACAGTTTGAGAAATCTTTCCTTTGCCAACATCAACCATATCTGGTAGTTGTAAAAAGTATGTCTTTAATCCCTGTAAATCGAACTTAAATTGTTCTGCAATAAGAATAGTAACGGGTTCAAATTTTATAATATTATTGAGAATAGTTTTCAAAACACTTTCAGCAAGTTTGTCAATAATGTTCCTTATATATGCAACCTTACTAACTCTTTTAAATATAACTTTGCAATTATCGGTTACAATTTCTTTGACTGAAGTCAAGTATCTGGACTCACCTGTGACTTCACTTAAAAGCTTCCAATTTTGACTATTTAGCTCACGCCATGCAAATTGCAAATCATTTTCTATTTTAGCAATAAGTAAATTAATGCAGTAATTAATTAATTTCGTAAATCCATTCTTTTGTTCTTCAAACACAACCATATCTCGCAGTTCGTCCGAAGCTATGAGTGATTTTATCTTCTCTTCAAGTTGCGAAACTGTTACTGAGCAATAGTTTGCGGTATTCAAAACCGAGCACACGATTTCAATACCTTCTTCTTGATCTTTGACTTCAGCGGAATTTAATGATCTACTATCTGGTAGAATAGATTCTAGAATCTTGATTTGGTAGAGGCCTAAGTATTTACCATATATCTTGGAAAGTCTTATCAGTGGTCTGCCATTAGTTAATCTAGATAATTGTGAAAGCATTTGTCTAAATTGTCTAAAAAGTTCAGCGGAGCTCTCCAAAACATTAGCGGATGGATTTTCATCTTCATGATCGATTTCTCCTCCAGATTTTTTGAAGATAGCATCAGGTTTCAAAAAATCTGTAAGCTTTTTATCGAGCTGAGAACCCTGATAATCAATCCAATAATTCAAATATGGCTCAAAAACGTCAGAAATTGATTTGTCAAAATTGATATTTTCTTTGTCAGTTTGTGATTCTTCAAAGGACTTATAGTATTTGAATTTCTTGTTGAGATATTGTTCAAATTCCAAAGTCTGAGACAGAGAATCTAAGAGTAAGTTTACATCCACATGATTAGTATTGATTCTGGTTTCCTTTGCAAGCACTTCTCTCAAGTCACTTTTGGTCATGGAACAAAAAGTTCTGACAATTTTCAATTTCATGTGCCATGATTCTGGAAACATTGACAAGTGCTTTGTTTCAAAATCAGTTATAATATTTTGAAAATAAATAAATCTTCTTTTGAGATTGTCAAGAGAGCCAGCTTCTTCAGTACTTTTAAATATTTTGTTTATATCTTTCAGAACCACAGAGATATACCATTTTTGCAGTTTTTCCGTAAATGCAACGCCAATCAATTCTAAGATACGACACGCATCTGATAATGTTGGGTTTGTTATACTATGTTCATATTCTCTTTCAAAATCATCAAATATATCATCAACAATCTTGTTTTTGATAGCGAGAACTTTCCTATGAAGGATATTGACATCTTCAATACTCTTATAGTCTTGAAAATGAAGGTTGAGTTCTAACACCACTGAAAACATCTGCATTATCTGCGTGTAATCCTTTTTCTGCGTGGTTAGCTTTATCTGCCTCTCCAATTCATCAAAAGCAGTGGTATACATTTGCAATCTTTTCAAAGTTCTCATGGTCAATGTTAAATTCTCCTTGCAAATATCAAACTTCTTTATGTTTTCTGTCATGGAATCTATCTGAGCACCTGTAGTATTTGATAGATGCATTAAATCATTATATGAAGTCATAACTTCTTGCATATGGAGTTGGATTTCGTCAAATTCATCATTATTATTTCGTATATTATCGTTATATTCTTCTCTTAAACGCATAATCTGTTTGTCAAGACTAGCTTTGTACTGTGTCGTCAACTGGAAGAGTAACTCCATATCGTCTAAAGCAGTTGGATCGTCTAGCAGCTCGCACAAGTCATTTAAAGGGTCGTAATTAACACTGGAAATCAATTGGGCTTTGTTAGCAACAGCCGGCAAAGCTGCGGCGTCCAGTAGCTGTGCTTTAAGAGACGTCATGAATATCAAAAGTTGATGTTAAGCCAAATCACTCGAATAAAAGTGTTGATTTTTTTTTTTCATTCCCTGTCAACGTTGGTCTTTAGTTCTTAGTGGAAAAGCAGAATGTCGTTAAAATTGCCTGGAAATCCACGTGGTTCTCTGTTTAAACAGGGTTACCAGATGCATAGTAACACAGATGGTGCTATTAACAGAAATATTCAAGCTTGTAGGGAAATGTCTGCTTTAATTTCATCAAGTATCGGTCCATGTGGTAAAAACAAGATTATTGTCAATGATTTAGGTAAAATCTTCATCACCAACGATGCTGCTACTATGATAAAAGAGCTAAATGTTGTTCACCCTGCTGTCAAGGTTTTGGTCATGCATTCCCAGCAACAGGAAGAAGAAATGGGTGACAATACTAATTACGTTTTGGTTTTAGCAGGTGAATTGCTTCACTTGGCTGAAAAATTGGTCGTTTTAGGTCTCACTCCAACAGAAATCATTCAAGGTTACAAAATGGCTAACAAGTTTGCACTCAAGGAATTAGAATCTTTAGTTGTTGACGAAGTTAAGCAAGTTAATGATAAAAATGAATTGATGAAAATTATCATGCCTGTTATTGCATCCAAACAGTACGGTCAAGAAGGGATTATTTCAGACTTGGTTGCTACTGCTGTTCAGCAGGTGATCCCAAAGAAAAATCCAAAGGCATTTAACGTGGATTCTGTTCGTGTCGTCAAAATTATGGGTGGTTCTATTGGTAGTTCATTTGTCATCAAGGGTATGGTGTTCCCTAGAGAACCAGAGTCTCAAGTGAAAAGAGTCTCTGAAACTTCTAAAGTTGCCATTTTTAATTGCCCAGTTGATATCTCTGCATCTGAAACTAAGGGTACCGTCCTTTTACATAATGCTGAAGAAATGATGGATTTTTCAAAGGGTGAAGAAGATGAACTACACAAAGTTATCAAAGAAATACACGATTCAGGTGTCAAAGTAGTTGTTGCTGGACAAGGTGTTGGAGAGTTGGCGTTACATTTCCTTGATAAGTACGAGATTTTAGTTTTGAAGGTTCCTTCTAAATTTGATTTAAGACGTATATGTCGTGTCTGTGGTGCTACTCCATTAGTTAGGCTAGGTGCACCATTGCCAGAAGAAATGGGTTCCATCGATATCGTTGAAGCACAAGAAATTGGTTCCGACAGAGTTACCGTTTTCAAGCAAAATGGTGAAATCTCTTTAACTTCCACTATTGTTATTCGTGGTGCCACTCAAAATAATATGGATGATATTGAGCGTGCGATTGATGATGGTGTTGCTTCCATCAAAGCTATTTTAAAGGATCCAAAGCTTTTACCTGGTGCTGGTTCCACTGAAGCTGAACTAGTTAAAAGAATTACTAGCTATGGTGAAAAGACCCCTGGTTTACTACAGTTGGGTATCAAGAAATTTGCAGAAGCGTTTGAATTCTTACCAAGGCTACTCTGTGAAACTTCTGGTTTAGATCCAAGTGAAGTTTTACCAAGATTATATGCTTCTCATGTTGAAAATTTCCAAGAAAGTCTTTATTTTGGTATTGATATTGAGTCCGAAGATATCGACGAGTGTCTTTTGGATGTCACTGAGGAAGGCATCTACGACTCTTTTATCTCCAAGAAGAATGCTATCAACTTAGCCACAGAAGCGGTTTGCACTGTTCTCTCTGTCGATCAAATTATTGTTGCAAAGAGGGCTGGTGGTCCGGTTATGCCAACGCAACCAAAGCCAGGTAACTGGGATCAAGCAGATTAAATTCAAGTGTATAATGGTTGATTTATATCTATATAGTTAAGAATTAAATAAAGGAAAATCTTGTAAAAGTTGACATTTATCACAATTAAAAAAAGTAATTTAATCAGGTCCTTTCTTTCAAGACATTATAGCAACAAGAACAAATGTCACCACACAAAAGACTCTTATTACCTTCTTATTTAACCTAAAAAACCCTGCTTCATTACGTTTGCTTTTGTAGTAGTGATAAGGCATGAAAACTGGTTCATTTTGAACGACTGTTTGAGATGCACTTGTAGTAATAAAACTGCTTGAGCTAAACATTACAGTACTCATTTGATAATATTGTCAACTTAAAAATGTAGAAAAAGTAGAAAAGGGCAATTTTGAGTAAATTGGCATATGTGATGATAGCGATATCAGCTTCATAACATGAACTTCAAAACAAGACATGAACAACAGTGTTTGTACCAATTACAATGAAGAGTTTGAAATTTTATAACAGCGGTAAAACATCATGCATTTTATTAGTATATTTCAATTGATGTCATAAAACCTTTTATTTTGATTAGTAAAGTTATCATTGCTCAAGGATAAAACACTAGGTTCAGAGGATTGTAACCTTGGTGTGTATACTGAGTTTTCTTTTGCAAGACTGCTGCCGCTGGTGAGTTTGTCGTCCATGAATGGCGAGTTGAATGTGGTTTTTGACGAACTTGCCGAGTCTTCATGATTCAATCTACCAATTATCATAGGCTGTAGTCCATCAGCAATAATAGCTATACCTGTTTTATCAGCACCCCTTGGTAAAATCAAATCTGCGTATTCTTTAGTGTCAATGATATAATTCTTCATTTCTTGTCTTGCGTGGTGTAAGTAAACATCCATCACTGCTTCAAGGCTCTTAGATTGCTCTTCTTTTGATAGACACAAAACGTCTCTTTTTATCCATCTCCCCAATCGCACGTCTGCATCACAGTCGATGAACACAGATATACTTGCCATTTTTCTTATTTCTGGGTCAAATAGTGCATAGAGACCAAAAAGAATAACTACGTCCGCTTTAGATTCATTGTAGCTCATCTGGTGTTTGATAGTTCTAAAATCAAACTGATCTGGGGTCTTCGAGTCTTTGGTATTGTCGTTAAAGGTGTAGTAGTCCATCATGTTGATAAGCTTAACTTTCAACCCAGAAAAACGGTGATATAATTCTTGCTGAAGTAATACAGATGAAGTTTTCTTCCCACTGGCATGGCAGCCTGCAATCACAACAAGAAGCGGCGATTCACTCATCAAATAAGCCAAAGCAGGTGAAGATAGCATTGGAATGGGTCAAAATTTTCTTTTTCCTTTCTATACCAGAATTTTCACTAAGCAAAAAGCACATCCATTAGAAACAGCTAAAATGGAGTTTGATAAAGATGCTGACAAGGAGCTGAAGTTTAAAAATGATAAATTGATCCCAGTAACAGCCTCCTTTGAAAAAATGAGATTGAAAGAAGATCTTTTGAGAGGTATATATGGATATGGTTTCACAGCACCTTCTGCTATTCAATCAAGAGCCATTACGCAGATCATTTCTGGTAGAGATACCATTGCTCAGGCACAGAGTGGTACAGGGAAAACTGCAACATTTTCCATTGGTATGCTACAAGTAATTGAAACAAGCAACAAGTCAACACAGGCAATTGTGTTATCACCAACTAGAGAATTGGCTACACAGATCCAAAATGTTATAAAAGCGCTTGGAAACTTTATGAATGTTAGAGTGCACGCCTGTGTGGGAGGCAAGAGTGTTGGGGATGATGTAAAGGCCTTGACTGCAGGCCAACATATTGTTAGTGGATCCCCAGGTCGTGTTCTTGACATGATCAAGAGAAGAACTATAAATGCTAGGCATATGAAAATGTTAATTTTAGATGAAGCAGATGAGTTACTTAGTAAAGGGTTTCAGGAACAAATCTATGATATATACAAGCTATTGCCACCGAGCGTCCAAGTGGTTGTTGTCTCCGCAACACTACCAAAGGACGTTTTAGTGATGACCAAAAAATTCATGAATGATCCAGTTAAAATCTTAGTTAAGAGAGACGAGATAACATTAGTAGGTATCAAGCAGTTCAAAATCGAATTGGAAAAAGAGGAATGGAAATTTGACACTTTATGCGACCTTTACGATAATCTCACGATCACCCAAGCTGTTATCTTTTGCAATACGAAGAAAAAAGTCGATTGGCTTGCGAGTGAACTCAGGAGAGCTAACTTCACAGTGGTTTCAATGCATGGCGACATGAAGCAGGATGACCGAGACAAGATTATGAATGATTTTAGACTAGGGAACTCAAGAGTTTTGATTTCAACAGATGTTTGGGCAAGAGGAATCGATGTTCAGCAAGTTTCGTTGGTTATTAACTATGATTTGCCACTGGATAAAGAAAACTACGTTCACAGAATTGGTAGATCAGGGAGATTTGGTCGTAAAGGTGTTGCCATTAATTTTGTTACCAACGAGGACGAGGATATGTTAAATGATTTGGAAAGCTACTATTCTATCAAAATTGAAGAAATGCCAAGCAATGTCAGTGAAATTATGTAGAAGTTAGTATTTTTAGTAATGTATCAGTTCTATTTTTGAATGTGTCCATAATGCTCTCAATTGATTCACTTTTGTCAATCTCTATTGTGTTTGATGTGCCTGTTATGACAATGTTCTTGATTGTATCTATTTCACCACTGATATCTTCAAAGCACCATTCATCTATCTGAACATTAGAATCTTGCCATTTGTTAGATATACAATTCACATTAAGGCCGTGTTCGTCTTCATCAATAATTATAACTCCGTTTTGTTCATTATCAAGAACAAGTTCAGACTGTGAATCTGTTGTTATCACCTGGGGATCTTTGAAAACTCTACAATTTGCCTCAAAGAGACTCGTAGAGGATTCTGGACCCTGCTTTCGCAATTGAGATTGATCGCACAAGGTAACCGTGTAATGAACGCCCATTTTAAATTGGAATGAAGATAGTGAACAAAAAAAAGGTAAAACTTTGGCGAATTTTTGTAGAGAAGTAAAGGTGATACAAGCATTAAATACAAATATGGCTAGAAAGTTTATTATTTCTTCTTGTTAGAAGTGGAGTTCTTTGGAAGCTCTTTAGCGTAAGGAATGAAGTCAGGTTCACCTGGAATGTACTTTCTCAAAACTTCTGGAACCTTCAAACCATCTTCAGTCTGGTAGTTTTCTAAGATACAACAGAGGGCTCTTTCAGTTGCACATAAAGTAGAGTTCAAACAATGAACGTATTTCTTTTCCTTTTGGTTCATAGACTTGATACCACATCTGATTTCCAAGTTTCTGGATTGGTAATCGGTACAGTTAGAACAAGAGACCAATTCCTTGAATTCTTTTTGGTATGGGAACCAAGCTTCTAAATCGTATTTTTTGGCAGCGGCATTGTTCAATTCACCAGAGACAATACCAACGACTCTGTAAGGTAGACCAAGGGATTTGTAAAAGTCTTCAGAGGCACCGATCATTCTGTCGAACTCTTGCCATGACTTTTCAGGTTCAGTGATACAGAACTGTTCGATCTTTTCAAAGGCATGGACTCTGAAGATACCCCAGGCGTCCTTACCGTGGGAACCTGCTTCCCTTCTAAAACAAGAGGAGTAACCGGCGTATCTAACAGGCAATTGTTCAGCAGGGGATTCAAACCATTCGTTGGAGTGGTAAGCAGAGATTGGCTGTTCGGAGGTGGCAATAAGATACTTTTCGTCGTCACCGTCAGTGACCTTGTAGAGCTCTTCGTCAAATTCAGACAATTGCGCGGTCTTGGCCATGACGTCCTTGTTCATCATGACAGGAGCTTGCATTGGGGTGTAACCCTTGGAGGCAAGGAAGGAGAGACCATAGTTGATCAAGGCTTGGTTGAGGAAGACACCACAGTTTCTTAAGAAGTAACCTCTGTGACCAACGATCTTGACACCTCTTTCTGGGTCGTAACCATCTAGTCTGAGGAGAATTTCATGGTGAGACAACTTGGCGTCAGCGCCGGTGGCAGTTGCGACGTTGGTCAACTTCTCAATCTCGTAGCCCTCTGGAGCAAAAGTTCTAACAAGCTCGTTGTTGTCTTCGTTGTTAGACACGACCACGGACTCGTGCACGATGTTACCGATTTGATTCACCTTGAATCTTAACTGTTTATCAGCTTCCACTTCTGCGTCAATAGCGGCTTTCTTTTCAGCAATGATGGCATCCTTTTCCTTCAAAAGTTCGCTTGCGTCCTCCTTGGCCTTGAACTTAAGACCAATCTCCTTCTGCACTTTGTTTTGCTTCTTGTTCAATTCATCCACCACGAATCTCAACTTGGTCCATTCCTTGTACTCGTTGATGATCTCGTCCACAAGCTCCACCGAGGCCCCCCTCTTAGCCTGGGACTCTCTGATCTCCTGTGGCTTACCGCCCTTTTCCTCAATAAATTGCAAGATATCTAACATTCTCTAACTTTGATCAATATTAATAGTCACTAAAACAAAGCTGAAAACTTTTTCTCTCCTTCACTTTCTAGTAGGGTGCCAACTTGGTGCCAAAT
Organism: Saturnispora zaruensis; assembly: GCA_003705435.2. Taxonomy (NCBI): domain Eukaryota; kingdom Fungi; phylum Ascomycota; class Pichiomycetes; order Pichiales; family Pichiaceae; genus Saturnispora; species Saturnispora zaruensis. The sequence goes on along the minus strand of PPIM02000004.1, from coordinate 923,447 downwards.
ATGCTCAGCATTTCCACTAAACGATTAAAACATTATATATTGAAAGAAATATTACAAAGGAGCTTTATACACAGAGAGCTAAGGACGAATTGGGAACTCAGCAAGGTCTCTCTTGTTGACGACCGCGACCGGAGCGTAGTTGAAGAGCAGCTGGCCAAAAAAGTAGCCCAGGATCATCGTGATGATCAAATAACCGTTGTAGTACATCCACATCAACATTAGCAAGTAAGAGATGGTCCACTCGCAGAGGTAGAAGCCGGAACGCGCAATATGCTCCAGCGGAGAGGGGTAAACCACATTGAGGTCCTTGCTTGGAAGGAACCATTTGTGCGAGAGCGCTGCAAGCAGCGGACCGGTGAAGTTGGACCCTGGCTTGGCAACCTCGATTGACGTCTCTGGGGAGTTCTTCTCGTCGCTCTCGGTGGACTCGTCGCCACAACAGCAGTTCAGCGCCGTGTTATTGGCCTTGCTGGCTTCCGGCCCCACGACCTGCTGCTGCTGGTCAAACTTCACCTGCTTGAAATCTGCAACGTTTCTGTCAAACTCCACCACAAAACGATGGTACCAGCAGTAAGCCATCACCCAGAAGAACACCCCGATACACGTACCAGCAAACATTCCTCTTGACGTCACGTGCCACGACTTTGCGAGGAAACACGAGTCAATTGTGTACCAGTTCCACAACATGGAGATCTTGCATGTGTGTGTGGTAGCAGCAGTAGTAGTGGTGCTACTACTACCCATGGAACTCATATCCATTTTGTTTTGCAACTCAATTGGCAGGAAAGAATCCATTTTTTTTTGATATTTGCCTAACAAGTGCTTATCACTGCATCATCGAACGGACTACACCTTTAATTTATATGTTCTTAAGCTCACAATATGGCATCCAATCTAATAATTTGCTCACTTTGGTGAAAACTTTTCCAGGTAAAATTTGCTCGTGAGATCTGACATGCACTTTGTATGGGAGGCACCTTCCGCATTAGGCAAAAGGGCCAATACAACGATAATTACCAGACCGATATCTCTTGTTTGACATTGTTTAAAAGGAACAGAGATTCCACATCCAGGTATTCAGTTGGATTGTGGGGGGTTAGGCAGAGAGCTATTGAGATTACAGTCATGGATATGGGCACGACAGCTATGGATATGGCTACCACTTCTATGGATATGGATATGGGCACTATGAATATGGCCACCACTATGGCAATGGATATGGGGTCCACAACCGTCACAACCGCAATGAACATGGCAACTTACTCATCGGGCATGGCCTCTAGCGCTACCACCAGTATGGCAATGGGGAGCATGGCAATGGGAAACATGGCAATGGGAAGTAGTTCAATGGGAAGTATGTCAATGGCTTCTTCTACAGCTGCCAGCATGAGCATGTCGATGTCATGCAGTATGTCAATGCTATGGAACTGGACCACTAAGGACGTTTGCTTTATTTCATCGCAATGGAAGACGTCCACTAAGGCGCTTTTTGGTGGTACTTGTGTGGGTGTGTTCTTCCTGTTGATTTCGATTGTGTGGTGGAGAAGACTCTTGTATGAATACCAACAGCAAATCGCCAGCATCAGAACGGGCGAAGTGGCAGCTGTGTACCAAATTAAGGGCGATGCAAGTCTAAAAACGATCCCTGAATCCTACATCAATACTGATATACCAAAGAACAACTATGCGCTTGACTTGCTGATCCCACTAGCACAGACACTTAAGCACACATGGTTTACCGGCATCAACGAAAACTTGTGTGTCGTGCAGGGTGACAAGGTTTATATCTACCCAAGTATCTGGGAGCACATTCTTTACACCGTCGGCGACACCATGGAATGGAGTGTTCATCACGTTATCATGCTTCTTTTCATGTACTTCAATGGGTACGTCTTCATTTCATGCATGCTCGGCGCAGGTTTCGGATGGCTGTTGTTCAACTACAAGTCATGCGGCAAGATCGACTTTGGACAAGTGATCAGAAGATGTTGTTTGTAATATTTAGTTGTATATAATGATTAATAGGTTTTCTATATTATAATAGTCTATGAGTTAAATTCATGAAAAGTGTCAAATTGGCAAAATATAGCTAAGTGGATTAAACAAAGGGTTACTACTTTCACCTAGGGTATTTGAAGGCTACTACTATACTCTCTAGATTTGTCTGAACATTTAGCTTGTGCCCTATACTTTTGATCCTGTCACACTTTGTGAATATCTCTACTACTCACAAACACACTATCTAAAATGCACTACTTTACTCCAATTTAGCGTTTGCACCTATGAAACCATCGTTTCTAGGCACCCCCTGTACTGCTTTTGTTTTTAAAACGAATATAAACTAGATATGTAATAAATATATGGAAAAGAGGCTCTCGAAGAATAGAAGAAAAATAGTGTAGTATGAATTGGTAGTTATGTAAATCATTTGGAAGGATCGTTCCTTTGGTAACCAAGGTAACCCTGTGCATGCGATTCCGGTAAAAGCGCCAGATATTTGTCTGCGAGCTCTCTGCAGTCTTCATAACCGTTTGGTCCACTCACCTTCCAGCAGTTCTCCAAGGCCTTTCTTACAAGCTTGAGATACTCAACCTTGACAAATTGTTCTTTTAATAGAGACTCCTGCGCATTCTTCAAGTCTACTGGGTTTCTGTAGTCGATCTCATCAAACGAAACTTCTGGTGCTGCTGTGAAGGCCATACTGTTATTAGGTTCTCGTTGATTGGGTGGTTAACTCTATGGGTGTATAATGGTTTTTTTCTATGGATTTCCCCTCATTGAGCGAAGGACGAAAAGAAAAATGAGCAATTATAGAAAATGGGCAATTACGTAACATTCACGTGACAATCTCAATGATTCAGTCACGTGATCTAAAGGTCACGTGATGATTACATAATCAATATTTGTTTATTTTTCATCTCTTCACCTTTTTTCAAGATCTCCAAAAGCTGACATTGTTATAATGAGGAAAAAAAAGAGACATGAGGAGACACATATTCTATTCATCCAACACCGATGTCTATGTCTGACACGTCCGGAAGGCCGCTGCTAAGGTTGAATGCACAGGCAATTGCGTGGGCACACACGGTGTGTTCAGCGAGTGCGTTTGTTGCGGCGTTTGTGATCGCCTACTATTTGCACTACTACAAGATCGTCAAAAATGAACACTATGGGTACCCGGAAGAGTGGTTCCCAAGCGTGTCAGCAACAATTGGCGACTGGTACCCAGAGAGATCGATTTTCCAGATATTGATAGCACTCACAGCGGGTCCTAGGTTCCTCCTCCTATTTTTCTCGTACATTAGACTATACACACCAGATTCCAAGCTTCCGCAATGGGGGATCATTTCCGGTTTGGTGAGAACCGTGACATGTGGTGGGTGGGTGTACATCACTTCGAACGACGACCACGACTGGCACGACATTTTCATGATCTCCTATATTGTCCTCACAATCCCATGGGACTACTGCGTTACACAGCTGTCTCCTCCGAGATCTCGTGTTAGGAAACTCAGAAAATCCATAGCATATGCATTTTTTGGCACCCTGGTGCCGTTGATCTATCTTTTCATCGAACACAAGGTCAACCACAGACCAGGCTCGTATTCTTACTACGCCTACTGCGAGTGGGGTCTCATCATCTTCGATATCGCATTCGATGCAGTCTCAATTCTCGATTTTAAAGACCTCTACATTGAAATCAACCCATCTGAAGATGGAGACGAGTTCTTTTCTTCAAATTTCAACGTGTCTCTGATTTCAGAAAACCTGCATTCCGACGATATCATTTTTGACCAAAAGAAAGTTCCGGCATTCACCCCAAAATCTTATGACTTCAACGAATCTTACCTCCAAATCACTGTCAATACCATCAACTCCTTTATTTTTTGGTCAGTATTCTCCTCTCTTTTCTTATGCGTCTGGTACTTCCCACTTTGGTACATGGGAATCAGTGGCTACGAATTGATTTGCATCTCCACATTGGGTTCAATCTTTCTTGTGTTCTCGCAAGTCAGGACCTATTTTTCCACTAAACCTCAAGCTGCTAGAATTTTGGCCTGCTTATTTGGTATTGGTTCTTATGTTATCAAAGATCCAATCATCAGATTATTCGCCATTGGTATTGGTAACATTTTTGCCTTCTTATCTGTTGCAAACGAATTGTATTTGGTGAGCTCAACCGGATCTGCTTCTTACATCAAAAGTTACTCAACAACTTTCCTTTTGGGTTTGACCCTTTCTACAATTTCTAAATTTGCCTTTTGGACCAATAACCCAATTTGGCCAATCATGAACCATAAGACTGGTGGTTATAACGTTATTGGTCTCATCATTGGTTTAGTTAGCGCATATTATACTGTTATCCCTTCTGCGGTCAAACAAAAGGATATTTATCAATCAAACTCCAAGTCTCAACCAAGTCAACTGGTCACCATCCTTGGATTTGGTTCGTTATTTTTTTCAATCACTGCAATGTTAACTGATTCTTCCACCATTATTCTTTGGGTTTGGGATGGTTACCCTGTCAAAGGCCCTCTTCCTGTTCCTCACGGTGCCGTTTCAATTGCTACTATGTGCATCGGTATTTATTGTGGTATCTTAAACACGAACCTTCATAAAGTTGTTACAGTTTTTGGTGTTTTAGGTGCTGCTATGTTGTATTTTTTCAATGAATGGATCGGTTACATTGGCGGATTGGCGTATATTTTCTGGTTGTGTTTCATCACCCCAGTTTGCTTTGAGCAACTGTGCTTTTTCCCAAAGAATATTCCTAAGGTATTCACATTATCAATTGCTGTCAGCGTTGTCTTCATTTTCATGCATGTTTGGGTTGTTGCTTACGCGTTTGTTCCTGGTGGTCCTTTGTTGAGAGAGAGAACTGATATCGTTTTAGGTTTATCAACCTTATTTATTGCTTTATCAGCATTCAAGTCTAAAAAAATCAACTTCAAGGAATTGCAAATCCAAAAATCCATCAAAAAAATTGCCAACTCTTTAGCTTTATTCCTTTTTGCTTCATCTATTATTGCATTTAATAGATTCCAGTTTACTCCACCTCAACCATTGCACCCAGATTCTAGATTAGTGACAGCAGGTATTTGGACCATCCATTTTGGTTTAGATAATGATATGTGGGCAAGTGAACACAGAATGAGAGATTTGATTAGAGATGCTGAATTGGATGTCGTCGGTTTACTAGAATCAGATACTCAAAGAATTATAATGGGTAACAGAGATCTCACTCAAAGACTTGCAGAGGAACTTGGAATGTACGCCGATTTTGGACCTGGTCCAAACAAACATACATGGGGTGCTGCATTGTTATCTAAATTTCCTATTGTTAGCTCATCTCATCATTTATTACCATCACCTGTTGGTGAACTAGCACCTGCAATCCATGCCACTTTAGATATGTACGGTACTTTAGTTGATGTTGTGGTATTTCACTCAGGTCAAGAAGAAGATGAAGAGGATAGACGTTTACAATCTCTTTACCTTCAAGAATTAATGGGTTCTAATACCGACAGACCTATGATTTTGTTATCCTATTTAGTGACAACCCCACTTGAAGGTAACTACAACCATTACTCAAGTGAACTCTCGGGTATGCATGATATTGATCCGACCGACTATGATCGTTGGTGTGAATATATCATGTATAAAAAATTAAAGAGAACGGGTTATGCTAGAATTTCAAGAGGTTCGATTACAGATACCGAGCTTCAAGTTGGTAAATTTGTTATCCCACTACCTGATGAGCCATACGATGAAGCATATTCTCAAAAGAGAATTCAGGAATCTAAGGTTCCTTCCGACATGAGATTTCCAGACATGTTCTATGGCGAGGGTGTGAGAGAGCACGCTTTCCATGTTTTTGAGGAACCAAGATATTTTGAATAAATGGCTACGCACTATGACGGCCATAGGGAATAAATATACCTTTACATAATTAGTTTATTATTTTATTTTGTTTATATTTTAATTTATCATTTACTTTCATTGAATCTATCTTACGCTTATTTTGCCTTGCGTATGATGATCAGAAAGCTATAAATAAGATTCAATTACTCAGAAGCTTTGAGAACTTTCCGGAACTGTCATAAGAATTTGTTGCAGTGTTAGTCAATAGTTAATTGTTGGTAATTTTTTGAAGCAATAGCATGAGATTCTCTTTGCAGCTATTACAAAGTCATTATTTTAAAGAAAATAACTATTTACTGTATAAATAATGGCTGGTAGCCTTTCACATATTTCATGTTTGGTAACTGCGAGTTTGATGAGCTTTTATAATTGACTTTATTGACGTTTGCTGAGCATGTATTATGTAATACCAGCCACTTGACAACCAGCCATGCTCATTAATAACACCAAGATGGTAGTCTAACCTTCAAAATTCTAAACTTCTCCATACTTTCATCTCATTCAAATAATACCTATCCAGTTATTCAAATTAAGTTTTATTACATGGCAACTCAGCATCAGTCAAAGCCTTCATATTTAGGGGACCCAACGGAGTTTTGCTTCCCTACACCAGCATCTTACTCTTCCTCAACATCAACCAACAGTGGTAACTACGTCGATGCTGGAAGCTTACCAGAAGTTCATATAGAAAGAGTTGGGTCAGTCTTAATCAAATCAGGCTATTCAAAAGTTCAACCTTTCATTTTTGAGTGTCTCTCCAGTCCATCAAGTGAAAACGGGAGTGATTATCTCATTCCAGTTATCTTGGAGCCACCATCCAAAGCCGTTGCAGGGAGTGCTTCTAGTACTTCATCCCCAACTGACTTTAGTGACAATGCTAGTATCTGTTCAGTTAACGATATTGCAGAAAATAAAATTATTAACAGTAAAGAGACAGGAGTAGTGGAAGAAGCATTATCGGAAGGTAATTATGGAAGTATTACAGAAAAGCATACACCAGTGATATCTAGAAGGAGTGAGTATTCAGAAATAAATGAATCAGCGCTTGGTCATAAGAGCACCGACAGGTCTACCCAATCCTCCCACACTAACAAGATAGATATTGAAACTATTCTAAACAGAACTCCTTCATCAGTACATCACGATGTCACTTCATCAGTTTATTCCTCTAGATTAAATGCGAAGCCTGCAATTTTGGTAAATAACACAACTTCAAGACAGAGCTCATATTCGGTAAGTTCACTTTTATCCGATTCCATTATGAAAAAAAACTATGAATCAAAACAGCTACCTAAGACAGCTTTGTCTACTAGGCACATCTCGACAAAATCGAGCAAGAAGGGCAAAAATAAGGAAAACGTCAGTATTGAACTACCGAGAAGGTCATCTAAGAGAATGTTAATCTACGAAAAACTAGGCGTGGAACCAAATGGAGAAGCTTTGTTCCAATACGTGAAGTCTCAGCAATCAATCGGATCACCAAAAACAAAAGCAAAAAGAAAAAGTAAGAATCTTGACAATTTAAGTAAAATGATTCAAGAATTACAAGAATTACAAGAATCAATTGAAAGTGAACAATATCTTGAAGGCGATTCAGGTGCAAGTGAAGAGAATAAAGACTTTATATTTGATTCGACATCGACAAGGGCATTTTCAAGCCTGAAGAAAAAAAAAAGCCTTTTGAGTACAACATCGAGACCGGTATCCAGTCCGTTAAAAGAACGTTCTATTTCACAACGCACGAAAATAATCGAACAAGAAGTACCACCAATGAAATATTGTGTTGGGCCATTCAATGAACATAATAGTTTGAGTAGAAAAAGAACAACAAAACTCAAAAGATCCATCAGTAAATTGAACACTGTCGATGAACAGAAATTGAAAACGTTACCACATTTGCCAGAAGCTAGAAAGGAGGAGGTTTGTGAACTAAAGAGATCACCAGCAATTAAAAGGAAAAATAAATTTATCGAGAATGTCATCAAGGTAATTCAACTGATCATTAGGGCCCCTGTTAAGGCGTACAGAAATGTGTCTGTTAAAAGTAGGAAATTGTTTACTTTTGGCCACGTCAACAAGGGAAACAAAAAGAAACACCAGAAGAATAGACAGATTACCATCAGCTGTCCAACGCAAGTAAATATCAAGGACACTAGTTTTGGACCCGAAGTTTTCTCAACTTTTGGAACTTATAGTGGTGGTAGTGGTACGAGGGCTCCATTACAAAAGAGAGCCAGTGTTGGGAGCCGCCGAATCCCAAGCACACGCACACATTCCGATGCCACAGAATCCGACTTGCTTTCGTACTGGACGTGCCTGCTAAAAACCAGCGTTAACACAAGAACGGAGCTCAAGCTTGATTTGGAGAAGCTGAGCAAAATGGAGCATATTGCGTCTCTGAAAACCAACACCAGGAGGTCCAGCGTGAGGAGCCAGGCGAACTCGGAAATGCTACTCAACAAGTACATTCTATCGGACGCAGAGGTTGCTACAGTGTCCCAAAGTGATTACTGTTCACTGTGCGGGTCTGGATTTAGTGACGAGCAGCGAGAAGAGCAAGTTTGTAGTGAGTGCGAGGAGCGCAGCATGTACAAACCACAGCTGTCGTTGGCCACGTTGTCTACGTCTTCGCTTGGAGACTCATCCACTTATGGGTCGGGGTCGTCGTCCATCTCTTCTATGGAGGAGATATACGATGATTACAGTATGATTAGTGACTCCGAGGACGGACATAGTATCAGAGGGTCAAGTTCGCCGGATTTGAGATGCTGCGATGCTAAGTCCGAAGATATCCAGTCACACACCTCTCTAGAGAGTCTCAAGCGACAAACCATTCGTCCATCCATGAGGTTCACAAACCTGCAGTACATTCTCAAGAACAACGGCTCTGTCAAGCACCGGAGCGCAAGACTGGAACAAGATATTGGCGCCGCCGAGTCTTGGAGGCCGAAATTATTTGGCCCGAGGCCGATGCCCGACAGACTCAACCATATGATTACTGAAGAGTGATGAATAATGCATCAACTTCCCCTCTATCAACACCCAGCGAGACGATTTACTATTACTAATTAACTACCACTGTATAATTTAATATCCTTTTTCTTTTTTCTAAAATCCGGCACTCGTTATAACCGTTCCTTTATCAAGGGTTTTGTGCTGAGCGGATATGCCACCCCCATGGTGAAAATGTGTCATTGGGAAATAAGAAAAGAAACACTTTGTGCTAAAATGGCCAATACTTATAGGAAATGCACCGGATTTAATCCTTGAGGATTGAAATTGCTTACTAAGTGTATCCCGATTACCGAAAGCAATTTCCGAAATGTGAGAGACCCTCATAACGTATTTACATATAATTAAGACCGAATACAATAAAGCCGTTTCCTATATAACAGGAAACGCTTCCTCTTAAATTTTTTATCTGGATATAGACATATATATAACTAAGGGGAAGTTTCGTAAGGATTCACAGTATAGGAGTAAAGTTACATAAGCAAATGTCGTTCAATATTCTTACAAAACTAAAAAAGAAGTCGTTTGACTTGGAAATTGATCCTTGTCCTGCTGGGGCGCTAGTGAGAAGCCTTTCATCGTCTACACGGCAAAAGTCACCACCGTTGAACCCTCGGGGTAGTCTCTGTGACTGGGAGAAAAAGAAGGACGACTACAACACTATCACCAAAGCGTATCGTTTTGATTCAGGACTTTCGGGGTGTTCCGAGGGACCTAGTTCGCCTGTGCTGCCTAACATACAGGAAATCCCACCTCCAGCGATGCGCAAAGCTAGCAGCGAGACATCGTCTCAGCACGAAATGAAAAGAAATAAGTCACTGATATCAAATATACATCCACACAAGGGGAAAATCCTCCCCCTGTTTAAGCGCAAAAGCAGCTCCACAAACAGCTCTACTGGTTCCGAAAAGGACCTCAAGTCGCTAAACTCTTCAGATAGCTTAGAAAGGTCGCTGTCAACAGGTGCTACAAAAGTGTCATATTTGCCTGATCCAGTCAAATACCAAGAAATTCCTAAGTCGTCAAACAGTTCAACGTACTCGGGAAGCTCTGCGTTCACCGAACACGACCCACTGTTCACTATTGTCGTCGCTGATGAATTCGATTTATGATTATCAACTCTCTTCTTGGCCACAACAATCATCTGTACTATACTAGTTGCACCACGCGCTCATTAATGATTCAACATAGGTGTTCACTATGAACACTGTTTCATTTTCTAATGACTTTTTATATCCATTTCTTTCATATAATTTATTTAATAGTAATGTTTAATGATAATTCAGTTTTTAATATTGTCTTAGTTCTCTTGCTTTTACAAGCATTTAGAATGAAACCTTTGTAGGTGTAAGTTCGGTTGACAAATTTCAAATTCGTTTGGCTCACAATAATTGTTTCCAGATACCAGATGAAGGCTATTTAATTTAATGCTTTCACAAATTTTGATCAACCGGTATATACAATAGCGTATTGTGTTAAACTATAAATTGAATATCGTGTGTTGGAGAACGTGAAAATTCACTTCATGGTGAACATGGTGAACAATAAGGAAAGTAGATTTTGCTTAGCTTAAACAATGTTACAAGAACAAAAGTTACTCTAAGATTATGTGTTTGCTCAGAGAGCGTCACCTAGAAACAGCAGTCACAACATTCAATGTGAGCTTCGTATTAATATACAAATAAGCCCAGGGATAAATTACAAGATTAAAAATACTCTGCTCGATGTACTTCAGAGTCTAAAAGTATGTTTCTCTTCTCTATTCCTTCAACATGTTGATTTTCACTTGAAATGTTATAGGGGTCAACATAAATGTTTTAAACAGCGAATAAATATTAAAGATGCTCTACAGCCAAAGGAAAGCAACATTCTTCAGTTTCTAACAATCATGGTAATAAAAACTCAACATGCTTTAAACTGCCGTTATAGCATCTAAAAAATTACTATGCTTATAAAACAACTAAAGGACACGCCATTCTTTTCTTAAAGGTTCCTAAAAGTCACTATCTTGTTATTTGGAATAAAAAAGCCATTTAAATAATTTACGTGAAACAATTGAAGATTTGGATAAAGCTATGTTATATTGAAAGAAAACTAAAAAAAAAGTAGTACGTAGTTAATGCATTGTTATTAATGTTAAGTAAAGACAAAATCAGGCAAATTCTTCGTCAATTAGGTCTTCAACAGTTGGAGATCTGATTTTTTTGACAGGGTGGGAAACAGTGGCTTCGAAATCACTATCATCAGCAGATGGAATACTTTCGCTATCACTAGAACGTGCTTCTTCGTCATCAAATCCCATTTCGTTTGGCGCAAAAGTGGTTTTCCTCTTTGTGGTTTCGTAATTCACTGAAGATGGGCCCAACTTGCGCTTCGACTGGGTCTGAGTCTTGACTTCTTCGGTTTCTGACCCGCTACTGGTATTATTGTCGTTATGCTGGAGTCTTCGTTCGTCAACGTCAGAGTTGGTATGATAAACGATGGTTGCTGACTTTGGCTGTCTTCTTTGGTCTTTTTTTCCTTTGGTGTTGCCGGCCTTTTCGTTTTTTCCTGTGCTGTATCCTTGAGCTCTGGCTCTTGTATGTGCTTCTTGGACGGACTGAACACCTTGTTCCACATCGGATCTCAAACCGTTAACCAGATCTATGGAAGAAGATAAGGGAGCGCAAGGAGCCATAGCAATTTCCTTCTTCGCTAAACAGCTATTGTTATAGTAGGAAGGAGCAGACTTCAATAAAAGTTCATTGGAAGGACGTATCATATACTGGATAACAGGAACTGTTCTTTGCTTAATCTTCTTTGGGATAGAAACCTTCAACTGGTAACCCTTGTTCCGAACTTGGTAAGTGATATCGCTGTCGAGATCAGTGTCCGATGGTAGCTTGAAGGTATTGTAGTAGTTGTCTGCTAGCGACCTGACAATGAACTGGTCGTCCATTTGCTTCAGCTGATAATTGTCAGAAAACTTGTTGATGTACTGATACGTTTGATTGCTGACACGCTTGTTCAGTATAATATAGTAGTTCTTTGCGTCTTGTAACTTTTCCACACTTGGTTCGTTTAGCTTGGCAATCACATTGCGTTCATATTCTTGTTGCAGATTTGCACGCTGGCGTTCTCTTTGCAATTCTCTTTGGTGCTGGATCTGCAGTTGTTCGACATAGTCGTCGATTGAACAATTCATTGGCATTGACACCATAGAAGGAGCTTGCGCAAAGTAAGATTGTGGTTGTGAGATAAAAAGCATTGTATTAATTGTAGTATCTTTTTAGCGGCAAAACATTCAACACTTAGCAATAAGTTGGCTCTCTGGCCATCTTTTATACTTACCACTTGATTTGTAATGCAATTCTCTTTAGAGATCAAGAACCTTCCAGAAGGAAGAGGCCTTTTTTCTAGAAGGTTCGGAGGTTGCTTACGTAATCCAAGGACTTTGAGTTCAATTTTAGAATATTATACTATAGACAGGGTACGAGATAACTCAAGAGTATAGGAATGCAGCGTTAGTATAGAGCTCCAACATTGGGTTTTCACCAGACTTTGTCACAGTTTTCTGTGTGTCAGCCCATTTTTCAAGAAACTCCTTGTGGGAACAAGTCTCGCTAGGCCTTTTTGTAGTTTGCTGATACAGTTCGTTCATGACAGGGAAATTGGTGGGGAACATGATATCAAAGTAGCCCTGCTCCACCATGTAGCTGTCAACATTGATCATGTTGTCTTTGTACATGGTCTGCACAGTCGGAGAATTGTAGCCAGGAATCGTTTTATCAAAATATGCAAAGTCAGAGGCAATGAGATGGTGACGAGGAAAGTAATCGTTGAGAATAGTAAAAAACTGGAGCAAGCGGGTAGGAATGTACTCCGCATTACTCAAATTGTTTCTGAGCGGATTCAACATGGCTTTCGCTTTTCTTTTCAAGTAGAGTTCGTTTAAAGGATGCCCTTTCATGCTTGAAAGCGGTATCGAACAGGTTTTTCTCATTTCAAGAAACCTTTCCGCCCACTGGTCTAGCTCAGGAGAATAGTATTCTTGAAAATCATTGTTTTCATCGATCACAACGTAACCTTGGTACGGTTGCTTGGAGTCGTAGTCGTAACGAATCACATCATGCGAAAAATTGTCCCAAACCTCTAAAGCAATGAAGAAACATGGATCATCCACCTTTAGATTCCAGTTTAACACAGATTCGTTAATGATTTCAACTTTATCCGCATGCTTTTTCACTCTGCTGCTCTGTTTATTGAACAACTTTGAAGAAATTTCTATAATTCTGTATTTGGTTTTAGAGTATATTTCAGGCTCATTCTGTTTCAAATAGTCTAATATGTTGATCATCAAAGTACCGTTACCAGCACCGGCTTCGTAAATCACCAGATCGTTTTCTTTTGAATATTTTGATTTGTAAGTTGCTAAAATGTACTGTGCTAGCGCTTCACCATAGAAGGGCTGAAATAGTTCCGTTGGAGTATGCCACAATTGCAGTGATGGCTTTTTGATTTGGTATTCTGCCTCTTGGGCATCTTTAGTCTCACTTTTCTTAGCGGCTTTGTCAACACCTTTCGCAATTGGTGCATTCTTGCGCGGCAAACCAGGCACCGCAGTGTGCTCTTGATCGTACTTGTCATACGCTTCTAGCCACTTCTCCATGAATTCGTCTTTGCCTTGCAGTTGATTGTAATTAAAAGGTGTATCGGGCTGAAAGATAAGTGCTTCTTTTGAAAAATAACCATAGTTCAAATTATACAGCGAGTCATCAATGAAATCTGAAGTTAACATTTTCACTGTATTGGGCCTTTCCAATTTCTTATTGAGCTTGGTTGGCGTAGTCAGTGGATATCGATCGAACTTTTCTTGATTCAAATCCATATCCATGGATTCAACACCACCCTGTTCAAAAAGAACTTTGATTACATTGCTATGCGCTTTAGGTGGTTGTCCCTTTTCATTCTGGTTTGGTAATCTGTATTGTAGCATCTCTGGGAACACCGAATAGTCATGAATGAAGGTGTTGTTAGATTTAGTAGTAGACTTTTTAAGCTTTTCAAGACTCCTGGCCTTTGGTGTTTTTTGATCTTTGGCAGTAAGTGACGTGGCTACACCACTACCACCTTTTACAATTGACTTCCTGGTGATATTTCTCCAGAACGACTTCGACTTAAGCATGTTTACTCCAAAGAAAGAATAATAATAGCGTTTAAAGTAATATGAAAAAGTTTTCAACATGTAGACTATCAACTTCTCTTCTTTTAACTTAGCACCACTCAAATATGGGTGTTCCAGCTTTCTTCAGATGGCTTACTAAGAAGTACAAACGTACCATTTCACCCTGTATTGAAGCCGAAGGCGAAATTGTTGATGGAATCGAGCAACCCATCAACTATGCAGATCCAAACCCCAATGGTGAGTTAGACAACCTTTATCTTGATATGAATGCAATTGTGCATCCTTGTTCTCACCCGGAGGGCCGACCTGCTCCTGAGACAGAGGAGGAGATGATGCTGGAAGTTTTCAGGTATACAAATAAGGTTTTGAACATTGCTAGACCCAGAAAGCTGCTCATGATTGCTGTTGATGGTGTTGCACCTAGAGCAAAAATGAATCAGCAACGTTCCAGACGTTTCAGAGCTGCTAAAGATGCTCAACTTCAACAGGAAGAAAAGGAAAGACAAATGGCCCAAATGGAAGCGATTGGTAAACACATTGATGAAGCTGTGAAGGGTAAGAAGGCGTGGGATTCAAACTCCATTACTCCAGGTACTCCATTTATGGACATTCTTGCGGAAGCACTTAGATATTGGGTAGCATACAAGATTTCTACAGATGCTGGATGGGCCAAATTGCAAGTTATTATCAGTGATGCCACCGTTCCAGGTGAAGGTGAACACAAAATCATGAACTTTATCAGATCGCAAAGAACTGATCCTGAATATGATCCAAATGTGACACACTGTATTCATGGTTTAGATGCTGATTTAATTTTCTTATCATTGGCTACACACGAACCTCATTTTAGAGTTTTGAGAGAAGATGTTTTTAATGAAGACATCAAAAAAGCTACTCCTGATCAATTGCTGAGAATGAATCCAGAAGAACAAAACAAGTATAAAAATCAAAAGCAGCCTTTCATTTGGTTGCATATTAATATTTTAAGAGAATATTTAGAGCATGAACTAATGATTCCTCGTTGTCCCTTCCACTATGATTTCGAGAGAGCTATTGATGATTGGGTCTTTATGTGTTTCTTTGCTGGTAATGATTTTTTGCCTCACTTACCATCTTTGGATGTTAGAGATAATTCCATCAAGATTTTGTCAGCTGCGTGGAAAAAGGTTTTACCAAGGCTTGGTGGATTCATCACTCGTGACGGCCAAATGAACATGAAGCACGTTGAAGAACTACTGAGAGAAGTCGGAAAGAAGGAGCCAGAGATGATTAGAGAAAAACAAATGCAAGCTATAAAGCAAGAGGAAAGAAATGCTCGTAGAAATGGTACCCTTCCACCTAGAAAAATTCAGTCGAAGGGTATTGAACTTGCCAGAAAGGGAGCACATGCCGCACCAGCTTTAAATATGTCTTTGACTAGTTTAAAATCTGGTGATTTGACTGGTATGACAAACAGTGAAATCATTAAAAATTTGACGGCGTTATCGAAAGCCAACACTGCTAATGTTGAAGTAGCAGAAGTATTGGAAGCTGAGAAAGTTGAGCCAAGTGAAGAATCTTCTCAACAGCCTTCTGAAACACCTGTGAACGAATCTGAAATCCCGATAGATGTAGGTGAAGACGATTCTAAAAAGAGAAAAGCAGATGATGCGTTCGAAGAGGAAAAGGAAGAGCTCAAACATCTTTCGAAGTCAGAAATGTGGGCACCTGGATACCATAAGAGGTATTATGCCACAAAGCTACATGCCATGACCCCTGAAGAACAAGAAAAAGCTTCCAGGCAGATGGTTGCTTGCTATATCGAAGGGATCAGTTGGGTCTTACTATACTATTATCAAGGATGTCCTTCTTGGAATTGGTATTATCCATTTCATTACGCTCCATTTGCGCAGGACTTTGTCAATTTGAGTGAAATTGAAGTGAAATTCAACAAAGGTACACCATTTCAGCCATATGAACAGCTAATGAGTGTTTTACCCGCTGCGTCTAGTCACAATTTGCCTGCTGTCTTTAAGCCTTTAATGGCCCACCCATCTTCGGAGATCATTGATTTCTACCCTGAAGACTTTAAAATTGATATGAATGGTGAAAATCAGTCATGGAGAGGTATTGCCTTGCTTCCATTCATTGATGAAGAGCGACTTTTGCGTGCAGTCAAGTCAAAGTACGAGATGTTAACAGAAAAGGAGATAGAGAGGAATACTCATAAATCAGAGGTGCTATTTATTGGTAAACGTCATCCGTTGTTTGAAAAGTTTACAGACCTTTATGACGAAGAGAAAGTTGAAACCAAAGTCAGTTTTAATTATGCTAAGGGTCATCTTGCTGGTTCGGCCACCAGTTACGAGAAATACAAACCTAATAGAGAGTACAAGTACCCTCTTGGTGAAAAGAACGAAGAATACGAAGACCTGCACACAGATAATTTTGTCATGGTTCAGTACCAGATGCCAGAAAAGCTTCCAGGAAAGTCGATGATTTTGACCGGCTACCGTAGCCATCTGAGGTTATTAACAGCAGAGGATATTGCCAAATCTACTGACACAAGAGAGTTTGGGTACAGACGCAACCAAAAGTTGGACGTTTTCGATCCAAACATCGACTACTCAAAGCACACAGGACCTGGCAAGGGCATCAAATCAGTGACGCCAAGAATGGGGTGCTACGAGTTCTTCTTGCAAGCTTTCAAGAGTGAAGTGAACGACCGTGCGCAACAGGCGCAGATGGCTTTTGGGTACCAGCAAATGCAGCACATGTATAATCAAGCTCCGGGTGGTAATGATTATATGCCGCAAAACGGAGGATACAACGCGCAAGGCAATGGTTACAACGGATCTAGTGGTGGCTACAGAGGGCGTGGAGGTTACAGAGGCCGTGGAGGAGGCTACAGAGGCCGTGGCAATAGAGGAGGATACCACTCCAACAACGACTATAGGTATTAACACTTTTTCTTTTTAGAGTTACATTTTAAAATAAACAGTATTTTGGTAGTAAGCTACAACAGCAGCTTAGCATAAGCTAGCTGGCGGTTGCGCTGAAGTAGGTATATAGCTATAGAGCTCCAAAAAAGTTTCATGAGCACCTTATGGACCAATTTGGCATTTTGTTTATAGTGCAGCGGAAAAAGCGACGCGTTTTGTTTTGGACTTCTTCCAATAACGATTTCTTTTAGTGCAAAACAATGTCTGGTACCTCTGAAAAGCAAAACGACGTCAATGTAGCTGCAGCAGCAGCTGCAGGAGCCAGCTTAGCCCCACCACCATCTTATGTTGGTAGATTGGTCAACTCAGGACCATTTTCTATTCTTTGTTATTGTGCCTCTTCTATTTTGATGACAACAACAAACAAGTACGTTGTCTCTGGATCCGACTTCAACCTCAACTTCTTTCTCTTGGCTATTCAATCTATTGTGTGTCTTTTGGTTATTGCCACTCTGAAGTTTTTTGGTGTCATCACCTACAGGGAATTCAACACCCAAGAAGCCAAGAAATGGTCTCCAATTGCTTTCTTATTGGTTCTCATGATCTACACCTCCTCTAAGGCTTTGCAGTTTTTGACCATCCCAGTCTACACCATCTTCAAGAATTTGACCATTATCTTGATCGCCTACGGTGAGGTGTTGTGGTTTGGTGGTGAAGTCACTTCTATGGCTCTTGGCTCCTTTTTTTTGATGGTCTTGTCCTCGGTCGTGGCCACATATGGTGATAAGACACCTTCTGGTGAGTTTGCTTTGAACATCGGTTACTTCTGGATGGGGTTGAACTGTTTCTCCTCCGCCTCCTTTGTCTTGTTTATGAGAAAGAGAATTAAGTTGACCAACTTCAAGGATTTCGATACCATGTACTACAACAACTTGTTGTCCATCCCAATTCTTTTGGTTTCTTCTTTGGTTTTGGAAGATTGGTCTGCTGCTAACTTGGCTTTGAACTTCCCAGAAGAAACAAAGATGCAAATTTGGGCCGGTATGATTATCTCTGGTGCAACATCCGTTGGTATTTCTTATTGTTCTGGTTGGTGTATTAGAGTTACATCTTCTACCACCTACTCCATGGTTGGTGCTTTGAATAAATTACCAATTGCTTTATCCGGTTTGATTTTCTTTGATGCTCCAATCAACTTCTTTTCTATCTCTTCTATTTTCGTTGGTTTTGCCGCTGGTTTAGTTTACGCCATTGCTAAAATCAAGCAAAAGGAAGCTGATGCTGCCAAAGCTGGCTTACCAAAATAATTGATTTATTAATAGTACATTAGATATTCAAAATTTTTTACAATTATACTAAGTAATTAGACCAACAATATAATAAAGACAAAATAAATTTACACTAGATTAGAATTTAAGTTCACATATTAATTATTAGACTAGGTAAACCAGCTACAGCAGGTTAATTTGTAAGAGGTATAAAAGAGAAAAAATGTAGAGAAAAAGGAGCAACATTAACGCAAGTTGTCAATTCCTGATAGCTAACACCGTAACGTCTCATGTAATAAAATTTTGGATTCAAGTAAATGAATAAATGAACAGGTATCTTAAATACACGGTACGCCTAGAGCAATTGAATCAACTTTAAATGAAAAATTAATGCAGCACCTGCCTTTATAGAATTTCCAGCTACACCAAAACCAACGTCACCACAGCTGCGTTTTCACAACTAGAAAATTTAAGCAGTGATGGTGACATCAACATCGACACCTGGTTCAATGGTCAATTGGGTGATGGTCTTGACCAAAGCAGCTGGAGCTTGCAAGTCAATGTATCTCTTGTGGATCTTCATTTCGTAGTGATCCCAGGTCTTGGAACCTTCACCATTTGGTGTCTTTCTGGTAGCAATAGACAAGGTCTTGGTTGGCATTCTAACAGGACCCTTCTTGACAACATTTTCCTTAACGGCTCTGGAGATGATAGAGTTAGAGACCTTTTCCAATCTCTTGACTTGAGTGGAGGTCAAGGTGATTCTGATCTTGTGGACTTCTGGAGCGGATTCAACTCCCTTCTTTTCTTCGACAGCAGACATTTCTTTCGTTAATGAGACGTTCAACGTTAAAGAATCTCTCCATCATCAGTATAGAGAGTGAAAAATTTCACTATGAGAATTTTCACTACTACCAGAACTGGCGCTAGAGATTTTGTGCGTTGTGCTTCAGCCAATCAAAAACAAGACCAGGGTTATGCAAACCCTCAACAAAAGCACGTGATCTGTTTACGTAAGACATGAAAACTAGAAGGGAATTCTAAATTTTCATGTATTGACGTTAATCAAGGTAGTTTATATCAAATAAGATGTCAAACGAAGTTCAGTTAGTGTTTCCCGGCGACTCTGTTACAGTTAAAGGCGCTGAAGTGACCATCGGTCCTAATTTGAAACTTGTATCGAATTCAGAGAGCTCTGCTACATTTGAATCCACGTCTGCAGGCTTGCTTCTGTCAAAGAATCAGCGTAATTCAGGCCCTCTATATTATGTGGATTCTCCTTTTGGAAGGTACACTCCACAGGTTGGTGACTTTGTCTTGGGTACCGTTGTAGGCCAATTGGGTGAGTTCTATAAGATTTCCTTAAACGAGTTTTCTTCGCCTACTATATTGAATATGTTTGCGTTCCCCAACGCCAGTAAAAAGAACAGGCCCAAGCTAGAATCCCGAGACTTGGTGTATGCCAGAGTGGACTCCACAAACAGTGCAGTGGATCCTGAATTGTCTTGTGTTGATCCTGTCACAGGCAAAGACGGGGGTTTTGGTGTCTTGAAAGGTGGCTACTGTTTCAACGTGTCCAATGCGTATGCAAGGTACTTACTATATACCCCCAATGCTCCAGTGCTGTCTAAATTAGTTCAGAAGATCTTTTTCGAAATGGCGGTAGGCGTCAACGGTAAAGTCTGGGTCAAATGTGAAGATGAAAAGTCGACACTACTATGCGCTACAGTTATAAGCAGAAGTCAAACATGGTCACCAAGTGAGATCGATAGCAATGTCGATAAAATATTGGCTGAATTCAAAAAACTAAACTAATTCATTTAACGTTTATAGCTATATAAATCGGTACCTTTTCTAAGCTCTTTTGTACATCATAGTCCTCTAATGTTATATTTGGAAAGCTTTTTCTTTAATTTGGAGTTGAGTTGAGGATACCCATATTTGGACCCCACCACATCTCCAGGCTCGCCACTTTTGGCTCTTTGAAAGCCAATGGCCCCTGTCGTCTGTGACCTGTGTATCTTTTGCGCTCTATTTGTCTTTATCAAGGCTGGTACATTTTTGTTATTATGACAGTCGCTCTTAAATCTGATGTGCAATCCTGAATCTTCTTTGTTCATAAAACTAGTGTTATAATTGCTCATGGACTCATAAAGCTTGATGTCACTATCCTTGATCGTTGGTTCTAAGAGATTTTCGTACAGCTGAGCTAAGTTCTCTGGTTCGCCTTCCGAATGAAGTGATTCTATAGCGTCATCATTATCGTCGTTAATGCTTTGATCTTTAACATTGTAAAATGAATCTGTAAAAGACTTGGGCTCATAAATGGCATGCAAAGGCCTTTTTGCATCGTTAATCTTATCCAGTTGCTCTTTTCTTCTCATTTTCCATTGATTTCTGATTTCAACTAGCCCATTGTTGGGGATTGTAGCACTTTGCGCTCTTCTAATAGGAGTATCGTGGTATTCTTTAAATATAACAGTGTTGAAATCTACTGTGATATTATCATCAGATTCTTGAACACTATTTTCTGGTTGAGCTTCAAATGAGTTGGCTATACCATTAACCTTCACAACTAGCGCGTTTTCATATATCTTGACATCTCCTCGGCTTACCTCAGGTACTTTTGCACTATATTGCTGCGTCAAAGCTGTATATAAATTGGATAGTTCTTTCCTTTTTTCTTTGAAATCATCAATATCAGTTTTGAAACGTTCTCGTGTTTCGACAATTTCGTCCTGTGACGCGTCTTGACTGAGAGTTGTATATTGGTAACGAACATCCTTTTGAATCTTACTCAGTTTTTCTTGATCAATCAAGGGGAGAACTTGATTCACAGGATTGATTGCTCCCACTCTGTTTGCATTCGCAGCATCTTCAAAACAGCTCGTTAGTTTTTTTTGAACATCAACCTGTAAGACTCCAACCGCAATCACCTCGTCTTCCCACTCATTTAGATAATTTTTTAAATATAACTCGTCACCGGAGTGCATTACTCCTTTTACACCATCTAATAGATCTTCTTTAGATGCGGTCATAGATTTATCGAAGCGAAACTGTGAATTAGCTGTTATCTGTAATTCTCTATGTGGTTTCCTTGATTTGAAAGGTGAAAACCACTCTTCTTTGTCTATGTTCTCCATAATATAGTTACATGAATCAGGTTGGTTAAGAGTTGATAGCATCCCAAACACCGAAGATGATCTGCGTGACAGATTTGATTCGGATTTAGCTAAATGATACAAGCTGCAATCATCAGAGTCACATTTCCGTTTTTCGTTGAACATTTTGAAAAATGTAGATCCTTTGCTTTCGTTATTATTTCGATAAGCATTGTTTGGTCCTATTTTATTAACAACACCACCAACAACAGAATTATTTTGTTTTTTACCACTATTATTGTTGTAATCAGAAGTTGAGTTCATTGTAAATTCAAACAAATCAGTAAATTGAGCCAGCTCCTTTACTGTGTATTTCAAAATCCAGTAATTTTCAATAAATCCTGGATATGGATCCACTTTTTCTATGACAAGTTTTGAATCTTGCAAATACTGCCAAAATCTACTTGGCCTCTTCAAGTTCCATTTTTCCATTAATACTTCTTTTTGATTTTGAATATGGGCTTCTGTAAACCATTGGGTATATGATGGCGTGTAATTTATTGGTTTTTTAAGCCCTGAATTGTGCAAATAGTAATCCGAATTCAATTCCCATAATTGTGGCTTACCTTTTTCAGGTTTGAAATTACCCAAAAATAAGTTCATTGCTTCTTGCTTTTGAGCATCGACCATTGAATTAGAATAAAACCTTTTGACAGATTCGATCATGTCTCTTGAATGAGAAGTCCACTGATTAATTTTTCTATAAGTTTGCAAGGTATTGACCAAGTGTGAACCTCCATATTGCAATGCAATAGTATCACCATGATCATGAAACATTTCAGTGAGAATATTTGTGACATCTGAATCATACTCTAAGTATTTATCATCAATGATTCCCAGCGCGTATAATTGATGGCCTAAAGCACGCTTACCGATCACAAATTGAGCAGTATTGGTTCTATCCAGGCAGTCAACACAATTTGTTCTACAAATACCCTGTTGCAATTGAGTGTCTGCTATTGTTTGCCCGTTATGAAAAATACCAGTTTTACTGACAGTAGACTCAGAATACAGCTCAAGCCATTCTATCACATCCTGGCCTCTTGCCTTCGAAGCTCTAGACATATCCCATGATCTGTAATCGAGCTTACTGTTTTGGGGTAAAAATTGATTTAAATAATCAATACAATCATTAAAAGCTTCAAAGAGTTTAGTTTCTCTAGGAGTCTTTTCTCGTTGCTTGATTAAATTCAAAATTTGAATTGGTGCTCCATATCGTTCAAACATATCATCAAAATGAAGTGCTGCCTCTGGATAATATGGGTTCATCATATCAAACTCAATCGGAGGTTTGATTCGAAGATTTGGCGCTGTTGTTTGTGACCATGACAATGGAATGGAACCTCTATGTTGAACAAAGGAAGTATATCGTGGGTTATTATAAAATCCAGCGGCAGGGTCATGGAAGGGGGAGGTCAACATATCAGCAACTATTTGTTCGGTTTCCACTTCGTTTGCAACATTACCATGTTCATTGACACCACGCTTAAAAAATCTAGCACCTGCAAAATGATGGGACCTTCTAGCTATCAGTGTAACGTATACTTGTGTCTGGAATATTGAGATTTGCACCTGGTCCACAAATCCATGGATAATTGGCTGAAACCAATCATAAATTCTGTCAAACGATTTCAATATAGGAAGCAACAAAGCGCTATTCCATACGAATCGTTCATTGTAAGGGAAAGTTTTAGTGAGATCTTTGTTGCCATTGAGCCCATTTGCCTGTGTTTTATTCCTTAGAATGTTGCATTGAAGCGTATTTGTGATATCGTAGCTGTCACTATAGTAAAAGGTTTTATTCAAATCTATATTCATAAAAGTCTGAACATACCTTGCTTCATCTGAATTCCTATCGGGAGTTTTGTAATTGTGAGTGACCGGGATCATCTCTGTTTCGTCAATATGGTATATGGAATGGCTTCCCAAAACAGCAACTGTCCTTTTCTTAGTCACAACAACCAAATAGTACCATTTTGTAAATTTAGTAAACCCCAATAGCCCTACACCGGTCAATTTCTTTGTTAGTCCTCCCTCACTGGACTCCTCTAAACCATTCAAAACATCCATGATCTCGTTCCTTTTGAAGTAGACATTATCTTCCATGATCACTAAATTATCCAGAGACGCATCCATGTCAATTTCTAGAATTCGGAACACCGTTTCTCGTGAGTTACTACCAACTATGTACATCCTATGGTTAGTCACATAAATGGTGTATTTGTTTAGCACAATCTTCCTTGATTTGGCAGTAACATGAGGCTCTTCAAAGCTCTGCTGCTGCTCTGGCGTATCTTCCTCGTGTCTTGCAGCTTCTTCTTGTGCATTGACTGCCTCTGCAACATTGCCATTACCTTGTGGAGGCGAGTCCTCTAACATCTTGTCAATACAATCACTGGCTATAGACTAATGTTGATAACGTAAGCAAGTATTGATGATATCACTAGTGAAAAAAAATGTTGTAGATCTCTGCTCAAACTTTTAAGAAGAAGGATTTGAAGAAGCTGTGATGGTGGATCTATTTGAGAAGGTTACTGTGAAGCAGACACAGAAAAAGACGCAGAAGGATAAACACAAAAAGAGTGCCAAAAAGGAAACGCACGATCTTTTTGTGCAGGGAACAAATGACTCTTCGATCGTTTCTAAGAGAT
This sequence comes from Saturnispora zaruensis, assembly GCA_003705435.2. Classification (NCBI taxonomy): domain Eukaryota; kingdom Fungi; phylum Ascomycota; class Pichiomycetes; order Pichiales; family Pichiaceae; genus Saturnispora; species Saturnispora zaruensis. The sequence continues at coordinate 899,348 of PPIM02000004.1, read as the reverse complement.
CTGTTGAATCGCTTTATGCATCAGCAGTAGACAACTGCAACACCCACTACTTTAACCATTTTGTGAAAAAAGCTCCCAGAAGAACTCCAGTTATTAACAGAGGCTACTGGATCAGAATGAGATCAATTCGTAAGGCTGTGGAGAAGATAATCAGTCTTCAACCCGAAGGTCAGAGAATTAACATTGTTAACTTGGGTTGTGGGTACGATCCGTTACCGTTTCAGTTGCTAGACGATAGATCCATTAACAAGAAGTTCTTGTTTTGCATAGATATCGATTTTCCAGAGCTAGCTGGTTACAAAGCTCAAATGATCAATATGTCTCCTGAGCTTTTGTCCATAACAGGTAATCCACTAAAAGAGCGATCAGCACCAGGTATAACGTTCCAGACGGATAACTACGCTCTTGTAGGTTGTGATTTGAGCAATAGGGAACTATACGTTTCTCAAATGAATGCTTTAAAGGCCAACGATGTCAAAACGACCAACATTTTTATTGCAGAAGTTTCTTTGGCATATATGACACCAGAAGCTGCTAATCCAATCATCCAAACGTCAAGTACCTTTTACAACTCTCATTTTTTAATTTTGGAACAGTTAATGCCTGCTGGTGAACACCACCCATTTGCTAAAAGGATGATCAACCATTTTAAGAAAATGGAGGCTCCGTTGCAATGTGTTGCTACTTATCCTACAGTAAACGACCAGATCGAAAGATTCAAATCATTAGGGTTTGCATCCGCTAGAGCAAGAGATTTACTGGGTTGCTGGGAGTTAGTAGACGATGCTACCAGGGCCAAAGTGGCTTCTGTTGAACCATTTGACGAATGGGAAGAATTTTGTTACTTTGGGCAGCATTATATCAATTTACATGCAACCAACCAAGTCGAAGTGCAAGTTTATTCTGAAGAGCTACCTCACCCAGCTCCGGAGCTATCATCTGTCCCAAAAAAATATGATATTCATGTAAATAATAAGGCTAAAATTGAAAGGAAGTTTTTATCATGTTTCACTGTCAAGGAGTCCAATTACTTGACATGTGGTGCTGATCAGTCAAGGCTTTCTTCCACGTTTCAATTGAATGATTCTACCTATGAGTACGCTGAAGAAGTTGACGCCTTCACACCGTCAAACTTTAAAGCACGGATGGCATCAACCATGGTCAGCTTTGATGATACCGCATACTTAATTGGGGGTAGAAAAGTTCCCGGTGTTGGTCTTGATGAGTTTTGGAAACTGGTGTTGACTTCTGATGGCGCCTTCAAATGGGTTCAACAGCCATCATTAAGTGGGAATAGAGTGAAACATGCAACAATAAAAGTTGGTAATGGGATTTTGATGTTTGGTGGTATCAATAACGACGATGGTTTTGAATACTATTCCCTAGGAACAGCCACCTGGAAAAAGCTCACATCCAATCTTCCTTTTACCTTGGAGTCTGCTGTTTTGTTTAATGAGGGAAGCACGATTTACGTCTGTGGTGGTTTGAAACACGGCGAGGGGATAGAAAGCTTTGAATTGAATGATTCTCTATACACCATCGACCTTGATTTGGATCAAGGTGTTGCTAAGGCGACCAAGATATTGCAAAACAAAACTCTAGCACGTTATGGCTCACAAGGTGCAGCTTTTTCCAACGACAAATTGCTGGTTTTTGGTGGTGTCGGTACCAAACTTTATGACCAAAATGATACAATTGTCGAGATTAATTTAGACACTCTTGTGGTTCATCCGGTTCCAATTGACAACGATAGTTGGCAAAAGAGCAATCCTTTGGTTGGATTTGGTATTATTCAAGAAGCCTCTCAAGTTTGGGCTATTGGAGGAGGGGCCGTTTGCTACGGATTTGGTTCTGTTTGGGGTTCAGTGATGTGTATTTCATTACCTTCTGTGTAACCAAACAATTCTCTAGAGCTTTATAGACTTTAAAATTCGTTCTAATGATTGGTGTTACCCGGCCATTTTATCATGAGCATATAAATCCTCGTGAAATTTATCAACAAAAGCACGCCTTCATAATCCCAGTGTGAAACGGATTGATCTGTGGAATATCATGGCCGAGGCACCAGGGGGGAACGTCAAGAAGACAACAGCCAATCATGAAAATCTTGCAGATGCGGTCCTAGCATCGGGAGTTAATTTAAGAGCTGAGGAAGAAGCCTTGGCAGGCAATGTTGGATTGTCTATCTCAAAAAGACAAATTGAACAGAATACATTCTTAGACCATAGCCATCTTGGATGGTTTATGACAAACACTATTCAGGAGCAAGGGATCCAGCCAATGCAGATGGACACAGAAGTGGTAAATTTGATGTCAGCAGCTTGCGAACACTATATGTCAAGTGTGATAACAGACGCGGTGATATTGGCCAGGCATAGGAAGCTTGGCGCTCAGAGGAAAGGCAAAGGTTCCAAGAGCAGCAAAAGTAATTTCTCTAACTCTAAAAGTGAAGTCAGTAAGGCATTAAAAGAGCTTGCGCAAAAGGATAAGGAAAGAGAAGAGAGGCGACAGCAAAGGAAAATGCAATTGGGCTTAGTCGAAAGTGAAAAAAAGGACATGGAAGGTGAAGACCATAGGCAGACTAATGTGACGGCCTCGTTGATGATGGGTGGTAGCAAGAAGAAAAAGTATTCGTGGATGCAATCTTCCGATACACAGAATGCAGTCACTTCAAGAGGTGACAATGGTATCAGATACAGGGAGGCGAGAGAGGAGCCAAATGTTGTTACGAGAGATCTTTTAGCTGCACTGGAGTCCCGAAGAGTAGGGGTTCGCACCGCCATGTTGAAAGGTTACAGTAGATTAAAGGACTGATCGTACTTGGGTTAAAGTCTGAAAAATAGGTTTTCTACTGAAGAAAAGATGGGTTTTCAAAACCTATCTTATGCGAGATGAATTAACATTAAAATTGTATATTATTAAAACAAAGATGAAATTATAATTGTAATTATCGGTTAGTAAAGATTTTTTTGGTATTTAGAGCAATCATTTATGTTTTTGCTTCTTTGCTGGCGGTTCTGTACTTTCGTCACTTTCTTCTCCATCAGTTGAAGATTCATAGCCTAAAGAAATTCCATGAGTTCTACTTTCTTCTGCTATAGTTTTAGTTCCCGATTTTGCTTCTGTTTCTTCTCGTGTGTTTAATACCCCCTGCTTTTTTTTATTCATTAACTTATTGAAGATTTCATCTGAAGCCGCCGATAAGACGTAATTAGTGCTATTGGTCTTTTTTCCAAAGGCAAGTTTTGTTTCTTGTTCATCTTTCAATCCTTCCAATTCTTTCAAATCCAACTTTTTTTCAATCTCAAGTCCTTTAGTCCTGATAATGTCTGAATTCCCCTGTAACATTTCAATTTCGTCCATCATTGCTCGTTCTTTTTGCTGTTGAATCATTCTTCTCTCAAGCTCCTCGACGCCGGTCACTACATCCTTATTCTTACCTTTTTCATTTAATTTTGCGTCCTCTAAAGCTTCCTTTTCTAGTCTTTCAATCATCTCCTCTATACTCTCGTTAGACTTGATTGTTTTTGGTTTTTCATAGTTTTTTTTGCATCCACTAACACATTCAAAGTCACCATTTTTCGGATCTGTTTTGAATGATAGGTGTGCATAACACTTGGGACATCTAAAAGTGAACAAAATGATTTTGATTCCCAAATAGTTTTCTGCTGTGGTCTCTTTTTTGGCATTGAATTTCCTCCTGTGTGCCATGTATTCATCACAATGAAGACATTTTATTGAAAAGGGTAACATCAATCTAACTGTAGGTATTGAACCATTTTTCGGTTTTCGTTTTTGTTTATCTTTGCTAGGGTCATAATCTGGCGGGTAGTACTTATTTATAGACTTTCTTTCACTCATCTGAGTCTATTCGTTCCAAAAAGATACGAAAATGAATAGAAGACACTAAAAATTCAGATAAAGATCTACCAAGAAAAGCTCTAATATCTTTTCATAATGTTACGCTCATGTGCTCAGTTCACAGTAAAATGTATCAATTAATTAGTATCATTAAAGAAATGTTTATAAATGTAAACCATATCAAGGTTCATATCGTGGTAATCAAAAAGTTATTTAGATTTTCTTTGGAATTTGGAAACAATGCTCTTGAATCCTGAGATTGGGTTCCATCTCTTAACTCTAAAGACATAGAATAAAACACACATCAAAAACAAGTTGAACAAGGTGTAAGCACAGAAAAACCCAATATTTCTCCATCTTTGGCCCCAAGAAACGCCAATAGAAGCCAAAAATTCATCACCAACTCTATATTGACAAACAGCACAATTTGCAGTATCATTAGGATTGTTAACGTAACCAGTATTATTTTCAAAATAATCGCTCAAAAATTGACCACATGTTTGACCTTGTGGAGGGTTCAAATAATTATACTCCTCTTTAGCACAAACAACAGGTCTATCATGCAATAAGATACCTATTTGGGACCCAATAAAGTATGTGAATGGAGATGCACGCCACATGAACTTCCAGAAACCAGGCATTAAAACAGGTCTTTGGGTAACACCACAGAACGAAACAATAAACGCAAAACATAAACCAAGTAAAACATTAGCAGTAGGTAAATCAGGTGCTGGATAAATAACCATCAACGCCAGGGAAAGATAATAAAATTGGAAAAAAATAGCATATGTTAACCACCAAGTACCAGCACGCGAAGCTTCGTTGTCCAATTGGATTGGAAAGTACCAGCAAATGTAATAGATAGTACCAAATAAAATTGCATATGGAATTTCACAAAGATATTGAGATAGTAATAAACAGGACCAATGGAAAGTGTTTGATTTTGATTCTCTAACTTCGTATAATTCACGTGAAGCAATAGCATACCCTTGTACTTGATTTGCCAATGGAGCACAAACCATAATAGACATGAAACACGCAAACATAACATTTTGCATCCCAATGATAGTATGCTTAACATTCCAGAAAGAAAACCCAATCAGTAACCCACTGAAGAGTGTCAAACCAAACTTTGGCATAATGTATTCATTTGATCTCCAAAATTGTAAAGCAGTACGACCTAAAACATAGTAGAATTGTTTGAAATATGAGTTGGCAAACTTTGAATGCAATTCCTTATCAACTTCAGTATTATCTTTGGACTTTTGAGCAATAAGCTCTTCAATTTGTTCATTCACTTGATTATATTCAGGTGAGCTGCTCCATAATTGATACCAGTCAGAATCAGTGGTTGCAGTTGCACCAGCACCAATAGTTTCTAAGATATATTCCGCAGGATTTTCGTTGTTGTTACACTTTCTGCCTCCCTGTCTTTCAAAGTAGTCTAGCATAATTCTTGAATTTTTCCCAATATCACCGAAGTAAACTGTTTGACCACCTTTCTTTAGCAACAACAATCTATCAAATTCTTCAAATAAAGTAGCAGATGGTTGATGAATAGTACACAAAATTGCTTGACCCGCTTTAGCTAAATCTTTCATAACTTGAACAATAGCCCAAGAGGATTGAGAATCTAAACCAGAAGTTGGTTCGTCCAAAAATAGCAAAAGTGATGGTTTGGCAACTAATTCAGTGGCAATTGACAATTTCTTTCTTTGTTCAACGTTCAACCCATAACCAGGAACACCAGCAACAGAGTCGGCATATTCTTCCATGTGTAAAATTTTCAACACTGTATCAACATAATCAATCTTTTCAGCATCAGGAACACTATCTGATCTTCTCAATCTGGCAGAAAAAATCAAGGACTCACGAACCGTCAGCTGTGCAATATGCAAATCTTGTTGCTGAACGTAACCTGTTCTTCTTTCAAAAGACGTATCTGCAGGAACACCGTTAATCAACATATCACCGGAAACAACACCAATATCTGTTCTCCTAGATAGAACGTTCAACAATGTAGTTTTACCAGCGCCTGATTCACCCATCAGTGCAGTTAAAGTACCAGGGAGAACATAACCTGAAACATCATCTAATAGTTTTCTTTGTTCTCCCTCATAAGGAACAACGTAATCAACATGCTTCCATAAAAAGATATCATCGGAACCTATCTTATCAATGGAATCTTCGTCAGATGTTTCAAGTGAACCAGCTGGTAAATCACCACCTTTCTCCAAATCAAGATCTTCCTCAAAGTTAGATGCAGCTTCTGGTAAAATATCTTCAATCAAAGACTTTGGAACAACTGCTCCCTTAATAAACAATAACTGGTCAGATGATGCCTCAATTGGATTAAACTTTTCAACTGTAAGAGCAGTAATCGCAGAATAACCAACAATAAAACCAATCAAAATTCCAAAATTTCTCCAAACATGTCCAAAGACATAAGTAAAAGAAAGCTCAAGGTATATATTACCTAAAACAATATTCTCACCTCCAAACAGAAGCTTAGAAGCAGCAGCACCAACGAAACCACAAACTTGGTTTTCAACTGTATTAATATTTTCGTAACCAGGTCCTGAAGGAATTAATGCTTCAGGAGAACAAGGCATTTTAAACCCATGAAATTGCATTGCGATGATAGCTTCAAATCCATATAGAACAGGATTGCAGTAAGAAAACCATTTAAACCACCAATACATAGATGGTCTTTGAATCATATAGGATGCATAAACAATCATGGAAACCATGGAAATACCACATAATGCCATGGCTGCTTGAAGGTTAGGACAAAATGAAGAAAGCATAACAAACAAACCACCAGTTGCCTGAACAGATAAGATTAGAACAATGTAGTATTGAAAGAATTTACCAGCATCTGTAGCTAAACCTGCCAGGAAGTAAATGATGACAGCAAATGCAGTAATAGCCAAAAGTCTTGTTGGAAACTGAACTATTTGTTTGGCAAAAAATTCAGCAGATGGGTGATACATAGTGTACCCAATCTGTTTATTCAAAATTGGTTTGTCAGCAAATAGAGTTGGGGTTTCTGCAAGAGTCATAATTGCAAAATATAGTAAAGAAAAGAAAATAACACCACCTCTTGAAAAGGCGCCAATAGTCTCATCAGTGATTTTAAAGTTTTGAGAACCCACCACAAAAGCTTGGACAACAGAAGCAAAAACTAAAGTAACTGTATATGGTTTGTTATTCCAAGAATTTCTGGCACGTCTCCAAGAACACCACTTCAATTGCTCAAAATAGTTAACAGTATATTGCGAATTCTTACCTGTACCCTTTTGTTGAATCACTTGAAAATTATCTTTCATCCTCTTATTGGTTTCTTCTGGTTGATGAGAAGACTTTTTGTCATTGATTTTTTGTTTCAGAGCAGCATATTCTGGGGACTTTTTCCAATAAGCAACAAACTGGTCTGGAGTTTGAGGAACGTTTGAAAATCCTTCTCTAACAGTTCTGGCCATTGGATCCGTAATAGCAGTTAAAAATTCAGCAGAAGTTTGTCTTGGTGGTTTTTCATAACCCATACGGTGAAAGAAGTCAATAGCTTCATTAATTGGACCGTAGTAAATTTGACGTCCCAAGTATAGAACCGTGACAAGATCAAACAACTCATAGATACTTTCAGAAGCTTGATAAATAGTGACAATGGAAGTACAATTAGTGATATTGGTGGAAGTTCTTAAAGCTTCAACGAATTCCAATGCGGTTGAAGCATCTAAACCTCTAGTAGCGTTATCAAAACAGTAAAGAGAGCCACCGGTGATCATGGCTTCGGCGATGGAAACTCTCTTTCTTTGACCACCAGAGATACCACGCACAAAATCGTCACCAACAAGAGTCTTTTCAACATGTTTTAGGCCAAAAAGGATTTCATACAAGTTTTTCATGTTTTCAATGTAGGTATCTCTGCTTTGGCTGTCCACACGCACACTTGGAGTCTTACAAGCAACAGCAAACTTAAAAGTTTCCTCCACAGTCAAATATGGGAAATGTACATCCAATTCTGGGTTGTAGATCAAATTGTGTTTGTGCTTGGCAAACATATCCTTAGAATCAATGCCTGAATAGGTAAGGACACCCTCGTAGTCCAGGTAGGTTTGCGTTTCACCGGCCAACACCTTCAACAGCGTCGAGCAACCAGCACCTGGCTTACCCAAAACTAAGGTCATGGTACCAGGTTCTGCAACACCGGACACGCTATGCAAAATGTTTCTGGTTTTAGGCATTCCAGAAAGATCAACAGGTTTCTTATTCTGAATCTTTTGCACAAGCTTACCTATGGGAAACAAAAGAGTATCACCAACATCCTTGATGACAGATGCAGACGTGTTCTTACCTATCACCGTCAAATCTTCATATAACAGGTCCGTTTGTGGAGCGTGCACGCCGTTTTCTTCATTGGAGTGTGTAATGTACCTCAAAATCTTTTTTAAATCAAAGTTCTCCTGCCCAAATTGGAACTCACTCATCTGGGCTGCTGAAATGTGTGAAAGCGTTCTTGCCAGCGTGTTAAACCTGCTCAACAACGCTGCATCATCCATTTCGTTGATTTCCTTGTTGAAATTGTCTATTGTAGGGTTCCATGGTTCTGCAGCTTCCGCATGCGAATCGCCAGAAGAACTCTTGACGATGTCCTTGGATTCTATGTCTGATCCTGACATTTTTGCTACCCCTGAATCCATCTCAACTCTTTTGCCAAGTATAAGAACAAAGGCTTTATTTATACAATCCACAGCCACTATAACAAATTCCTTACTAAGCTCAATCCTCGGCCGCTGAAATGCTCATCTTCGGTTTTAACGTCAACGGTCATCGGAGTGGATTTAAAACGGTTATAAATTCCGTGACACTTTTAGTAAGCAAAGGAAATAGCAAACGTTATAAGAGATTAAATGCAATCCATTCAAGGATATGTGAATTAGTTTATAAAAAAAATGTATATGTAGTTAACCTGTACTGTTCAATATAGTATATTAATCGCCAATGTAGACGATTTCCCTGTTTGCTGTGTCATGATGATGAATCCAATCAGATATCCTTTCCGTCGTAGTCCAAAACACATCCCTTAGAGGCATCAGCAACCAACTGGGTGTACTTGAATAGGGTACCTCTCTTGTATTTCAATTCCGGCTTGACCCAGTGCTTTCTTCTTTCTGCAAGCTCCTTTTCGTCAACAAGCAAATCGAGAATGTTGTCTTCTGCATCGATGACAATCATGTCACCGTCCTTCACAAGTCCAATCGGACCGCCCTCCATGGCTTCAGGAACAATGTGTCCAATAAGGAACCCGTGGGAACCACCGGAGAATCTACCGTCGGTCAAAAGTGCACAGTCCTTACCAAGTCCGTAACCCATCAACGCAGAGGATGGCTTCAACATTTCTGGCATACCTGGACCACCCTTTGGACCTTGGTATCTAATAATAACAACGGTCTTCTGGCCTTTCTTGATTTCTCCGTCTTCAAGCGCCTTGATGAAATCAGCTTCACTGTCGAAAACTCTAGCCTTACCACTGAACTTGGTACCTTCCTTACCAGTGATCTTGGCAACAGACCCACCTGGAGCAAGAGAACCCTTCAAAATTTGTAAATGACCGGTCTTCTTGATTGGGTTGGAAAGTGGTCTGAAAAGATCTTGTCCCTCTGGGAATCCTGGTAACTCATACAAGTTGTCAGCAAGAGTCTTACCAGTGACAGTCATGGTGGAACCATCAAGAATACCCTCCTTCAATAAGAACTTCATAATGGCTGGAGTACCACCGAATTGTGCTAGATCAGCCATGACGTATTTACCAGAAGGCTTAAAGTCACCTAACAATGGAGTTTCGTCTGATAATCTTTGGAAATCGTCAATGGTCAACTTGATACCAGCAGTATGAGCAATGGCAATCAAATGCAAAACAGCGTTGGTAGAGCCACCAACGGTGATAATGTATCTAATGGCGTTTTCAAAGGCGGTTCTGGTCATGATATCCTTTGGCTTGAGGTCTAGTTCAATCAAATTCTTGATAGCGGAACCGACATTAGCACATTCTGCAGCCTTTTCCTTTGAAATAGCTGCTGCTGAAGATGAGAATGGCAAAGACATACCCATAACTTCTGCTGCTGAAGCCATGGTGTTAGCAGTGTACATACCACCACATGCACCAGGACCAGGACAAGCATGCTTGATGATATCGGATCTTTGTTCTTCGTTGATTTCGTGGGAAAGACTTTGACCGTAAGATTGGAACGCAGACACGACATCTAGCTTGTCTGGAACACCGGAACAGGTACCTGAACCTGGCATAATGGTACCACCATAAACCATAATGGAAGGTCTGTTGTGTCTAGCAAAGGCCATGAGGACACCTGGCATGTTCTTGTCACAACCTGGAATACCAATGTTGGCATCATAATGCTGACCGCAAACGATTGTCTCAAATGAATCTGCAATAATTTCTCTTGACTGCAATGAGTATCTCATACCAGAGGTACCCATTGAAATACCGTCTGAGATACCAATAGTGTTGAATCTCATACCTTTGAGGCCTGCCTTTTCAACTGAGTCTGAACATGCTTTGTTCAAGTCCATCAAGTGCATGTTACATGGGTTACCGGACCACCAACACGATCCAACACCAACTTGAGGTTTCTTGAAATCTTCGTCCTTGAAACCGGTAGCGTAAAGCATCGCTTGCGATGCACCGTTTGACTTTGGCTCTGTGATCACAGCTGAGTACTTGTTGTACTTGCTAGCTGTTCTAGCACATGAGGAAAACGCCCTGTTGCTTCTTAGAATACTACTCATCTTTGTGAAAGAACCAATCATTAACCTGGTGAGTCAAATCAGCGAGCATCGATTAAAATTTTCACTGTATGGTGACGTGAAAAAAAATTTCAACGGCTTGAAGGCCGTTAGCAGGGCCGTTATTTTTGTTTGCTCAGCATGTTAATTGTATTTTGATGTGTTGCTTATTCATACAAAATATGCTTTTCAATCGAATGATGAGTTGAAAAAATTTGGTATGCAATCTACACTAACAATGCTTAAAAAGTTTTAATCTTGTCACTTTAATGCAACGGTGATAGTTGCTAGAGGAACAATAAATGTTAGCTTTAGTTAGTTGTTGAAAGAAAATCAGTGTAATAGTCTATTGATGAAACAAAATAATACAAGCTTTTAATACAAGTCAAACCAAAGTGAAAATTGTAATGAAAATTCTGATGCATGCATGCATTTGAAGTTTCAGTACAAGGTTAATGATACGCAATGCAAAACACAAGTACCCTAATTCGTACCTTAAATATTCCTTAGTGACTAAAACACCTAGCTTGGATATCAAACAAAATCTTAACCGTCAGCTATTGATTATACTGTTTTGTAAATAAAACGACAGAACTTGCTAAATTTCTTTACATTCATTTATAAGTATTTGAACCGTCATCGATATTTTAAATATAAAACTCTATGTGGGGCACGATGGGATAAAAGTGAGAAACAGTATACTACAAATGAAGAACTACAACACCAAGAATAATCATTGAGGTTTTGTTTCAAAACATCCTTCAATTCAATCCTTTGTTTGTTCTAAATCGCTAAAATAAATTTTATGATTTAGTTATTTAGAAAGAAAAGTTCTATCAAAACCCCATTCACCACTTTCAATACTTTGTTCAGTGAACAAAAACAAAATTCTTCTTTCTTTTAATTATTGTTATCCATTATGCAAAGTTAGTCTTATAGTAGTCTTATAAAAATAAATTTGAACCAATTTTTATTTATTGTATATTAAAAAGTAGAATAAAGTGAATTTACATAGAAATTTCTATTCTTTTCTGTATCAAGTTATTCAATGATTTTGGCAATAGATTCACTGTTTTTTTTGCTTGCTAATAAGTTAGCATATTTAACAGCACTATTAAGTGCACACTCACTAACCTTTCTAGAATGAGATGGAAGTTCATCATCAGAATCAAAGTCAGATATTGAAACATTACCATCCGCATAAACATTTAGTATGTAATTCAGAACGTTCTTTAAGAATATGATCTCAACCTTTTCATTTTGAGTGTCAAGAACAAGACACATGTAATCGTCGTAAAGGGGGAGTGATGAACCTGAAGAATCTGGATTGGTCTTAATGTTCCAAAATGCAATACTGTTTGCGTTTATAATAGAAGGAGTACTAGCTTCGCAAACTTCAGCAACCTTCATACCAAAATCAAAAGGTGCTGTAATTAATTCAAGACGGAATATACCATCTTCTTTGACTAATAAAGTCAACGTTGGCCTATGGAAAGTATTTCCACATGGAGATTTTTTAATATTAAACCTTGAAAATGAAACCCACATTTGAGTTTTCTTTGCATTAGCATCGCCTGTTATAGCCGTGACAACCTTCTTCGGGATTGGGAAGAAAGATGTGCCGCCACGAAGATAAGCCACGGATTCTTGTGAAAATGATGAAGAATAGACATTATCTTGCAGTTTAGAACAACTACCACTATCGAGGGAACATCTGAAAATGACCAATGGGTCTAAAGTATAAACAAAGTGAATGTTACCTCTTGATCTCTTTGAATCTCCAACTCTAAGAGTGTCAAAGAATGGAACCCAATTCTTTTCTTCTTTCAAATGAGTTAGTGCATTGTTACCAATGTTTTTAAATTTAAGAGTTTTATGTTCCTTTTCATTTCCATATGGTTTACGGAATGGGAAAACAGCAAACATATTTCTTTGTGTTGGAGAAACAGCCATGTTGAAAATGATAACTGGTTCAGAAAAGAAATCACCTTGCTTGAAAATCATTCTTGGATTTTCAGGACCGGCATTCTTTTTAACCTTTTTGGCATCAATTGGAATATTCAAGATAGATGGAAATTTCAAAGAAATAAAATCTAATTCTGTGTCATCTTTTGATTTAGTGTAGGATTTCAATGTGTTATGGATATCACTATCGGATAAATCCTTATACTTAATTCTTCTATTTTTAACTTCCATCCAGTTAGAATCAAAGAGTTGCAATCTGATGAAGGAAACTAAAGGATCTGTGACGTCATTAGGAGCATACATGACAGTTGTGGCCACCATATGCAACTGTTCCTTTGGTAACCAAATAGAAGAACCAGCTTTTTTGTACCAGTGTTTAATATCAGAAGCGGTAGCACCATCAGGACTTGATACGTCCATTGTTGAGACCAACTTTTGGTATTTAGAGTTCAAAAGAAAATCTCTGATTTCAAAGAAGTCGTCTTCTAATCTGATTGGCTCACTATGTTCTATCTTTTCTTTTGTCTTATATGCCACTTCAGGGCACGTTAAATCCTTGTAATAATCAAATGATGTAGATTGTATGTTTCCGACGTAGGCATCTAGGCTATCAATTGGAGAGAACGTTGATTTCAGCACTGTATCTGACAGCAAACTAGAACCTTCAATTGGAACTTCATGTTGGTCTGGAGAATCCAAATTTAGTTTATCCATTGCCTGTTTGATTTTATCAGCATCGATTTCGTCTGGGGCATCTAAATCTGTAGAACCAGGATCAAAAATGGCCTTGATGGGACCGTTGTGGCCTGAATAAATTGCCTCATCGCCGTCCTTCTTTGGATTCAAGATGTTCTCAAGGTAATCGTTCTTAACAGGATCTGCCACCAAATGATTTGATAAATTTTCAATGTGTTTGTTAGGCCAAAAATAGTAAATGGCACCGGCCAATATCACCAAGAAGGTCCATCTACGTAACCTAGCATGTCTAGATGTAAAAATAACGGCCATGGCAAGCTATCTGACGCGTCAACACGTTGGTTTCGAACTGTGTACTTTGTTGTGAAGAGAAAGACTCGAAAAGAGAAGAGAAAAACAGAATGAAAAATACTTGTTGCCTATTTCAATCGGAGCTTGCGAAATGCTTAGCACTTGTCTTATCTTGGTAAAATAGCAGTATATAGACCATGGCAACCGCTAGAAGCGAACCGATTCCAATAAAAAATAAAGTGAAGTATAGAGATTATGAAGAGGGTCTTTCGAACTGGCAAAAAGAACGCCAAATCCCTCTCAGGCCACTTGATCTCAACGCATTAAGAGGCGACAGAAAGCCTACTAGAGAGGAAGGCGACGTGGCAGTCGCAACGCCACTGTCAACACCTGTTAGAGCATCTATGCGTCAAATGAAGTCCTCTCATGGCGCCTATCAGTTAAATGAAGTGCAGGAACAGAGAGAAAAAGGGATTTTAAAAGCACTCAACATCATTTCAGAGTCTTTGGAGCCACCTGGCCATTACATGGATCGCTTTAGAGAGTATCTACAGGCACGCTTAGACACAAGTAGAAATCCCAATAGCTGGTTTGCAAGTGTAGGGCGATTTGCACTTGGTGAGCCGTTTGCTAAAGTGAGATCATTTTGGCACTATGCCATTTTGATGTTTCCCTTGTTTTACAATCTTGCACTCTTGTTTTCATTGATACTTGTGACACCGCCGTTGATGTTTTTTGCAGTGGGTCTTGCTTTATTCTGGGGCAAGATTGTCTACGAGTTGTACCGTGATGTGATGCACAGAGACGACGTTCTCTACCAGTCAAACGTTCCAAAGGATCTTTCGTTAGCCGCCGCTGTGAGTGCAGGTATAGGACTTATGCTAAAGCTGAAGGCCGAAACAGGTGAAATTGGTGCCTCCTGGATAGCCGAGTTTTGGTCCAGCTAACATACCCGTTAGGTTTTTCTCTATCATTTGCTATAATAGAAGATGACACTCATGAGCAAGATTACCGGATCAGGAAGATCTGATTTTCACGTACAACTATTGTTCAACGATCAAGGAAAACATGTCTGAGTCTAGGGAGGGTGCCATGGAGCAGACTAGGGCGGCAGAGAAATCAAAAAACAGTATTGATGAAATGCATTTGCTGGACTTTGCACCAAGTGAAATCGATCCAAAATTAGGCTCTGATACACAACAAGAACAAGAACAACAAAAACAACAACAAATGCAGGAGGATGAAGATGAAAAGGAAAAACAAGACAAAGAAGATCAGCAAAGTCAATCTGAAAATTACAATGAAGACAACGTTAACATTTTTTCATATGGAGAAGCAGAAGCGAGTACTTACTCACCTAATTTGCAGTATCCTTTGCCAGGACAAGTTTCCAATGCCTTCCAAAAAAAACAGTTTAACAAACTCAGTGATTTGTTAAGAGACATCAATAAGCAATTGCCACTGAGTATTAGGAATGAACAAATACTGGCATCGAAAAGGATTAATAAAGCCGAAGCGACTATTAAGGCTTTGAGAAATGAAAACTTATTATTGAAAGAACAGACTAGAGAAAGCAAGGCACTTATCAAACAGTTACGCAATGGCAAGACCCATATTGAGAGCGAGCAAGCTAACGAAATTGAGCGTTTAAAGGCAATAATTGAGGACGCCAGGAAGATAGAATTGAATTTAAACCAAAAAATTATATCTTTGGAACACAATGGCCAGGTGAATGATTCTGAAACAAGACGTTCAATGACGGAGGCATTGACCTTTTTAAACTGTAATCAATATGAAGAAGATCAAGACGGTTATTACTTCTCAATCCAACAAAAATCTTCGATTGCTTTGCTTAATTACAGATTAATCATCAATAAGGAAAACCCAAACAACGAAGTTTTGTACATACCGGACTGGGAGTCGCCAGATGGCTATGCTGGTGATTGGGATCAAAATATAGTGCTGCTAAAGGACCTACTCCCCGCTTCGTTGCAGTCAGATTTACTTTTCAATGCTGATAATTTGCATTCCTTCTATTGCAAAATTAACGAATGTTTGAAAAGAAAAGGGTAGCATAAAGGTATTAGTGCACGAATTGCTTTCAAAAATTTATATATTAGAGAAGTATGTACGTACAAACTTTTATAATCTATCTCTTAAATGCTTTATAAAAAAATATCAAAGGAACCATCTTCCTTTTGTTTCACCTTTAATGCTTTGAGGAAATCAGATTTATCAGAAAGCTTTTTGTTATCTTTCTTCAAAACCTTGAATACCTTGTACAAAGAGGTTTCCTCTTTTGCAATGTACTTTTTCAAGTCGACGGCTGAAGTTTTGGAAGATGCTGAACTTTGAGGTTTACTAGATGGCTCTTTCACCTTCTCTTGTGGCTTTGGTTCTTGAACCTTCTGCTGCCTCTGATTTTGCTGTTTTCCTTTCTTGGGTCCCTTGTATAACGCTTTTTCGTATTTTTCAGCTTCTGAAATGCAGCTAGTATGCTGTTGATGGTCATTACCATAGAAAGTTGTTGAGCAATCAATACAAGTGAAGTAAGACCCCCTGCATGATCTTTGATGTTGCTGCAATCTTTTTTTGATCACAGTATCGTTACAAACCTCACACGAAAAGGAAACCATTGTAATCTTCAGTATCAAACTGATCTATCAAAGTGAAAAAAAAATTTTTTTTAGTCAAATAGATATAGATCTTTAAAAAACTAAAACAGAATATTCTATGGTGTTTTATCTGCATTGTCCAGTAATCGTATTCAAATAGTGTCTAATGTTCAAATAGTGATTTTATGCTAGTTTTGGATTATTTACAAGTTGACTTTTGCCAAGATTTCATAAAGCATGTGAACAGGATGGTATTATCTCCATTTCATCTCCACCACCTGTTTTCACTTTCGCCCTTCAGTCTCTCCACTCTCTTTGGCTCCCAGTTTTCGTGTTCCTCAATCAAACCTTGCAGCTTGTAGTACTCGTCTTTTATATCAACTTGTCTTCTATTTTTGATCATACTCAATGCCTCATCTTCGTTAACTTCCCTCACCTTCTCGTCTCTCATTTCATATCGTAATGCAGTGAAATTCGATAGTAAAACTGACGCCAACGCCACTGACAGCATCATTGGTAACCCAAAATAGAGAAACGAGTTCTTTTGCACTAGCTTTTCGTATTTCCCCATAAATGTCTTTGATCTGGCCTCTCTTTGTGCTTTAGACAAAAACTGCTTAGTACCAAATAACCCCATTTTATTACTAGCTATTAAAAACGAAACTTTATACAAATATTATTTTTGTTGTACTAATAGTTTAGTACTTTGGTGATGTGCTTAAAATATTCACCTTCCAGAAAAAAAGAGCCAAGAAGCTCATGCGTCACGTGACAGCGTATTGGTTTCACTGTTCAAACAAACCACCCCATTGCGGCAAGTTGTTTTGGATGTTATCCTCGAGAGTTTCATAGTCAATCCCATTCATTGCTGCGCCACTATTCAGGTCTACGTTAGTAAAGTCAATTTCATACAATGAATTAAACATTGAATTTCTTTTCAATGCACCATTATTGAGATTGGGGTCAACCAAATGGGCTTGCGCCATATCGATATCTTCATTAGCGTTAGCATTATTATTTATACTAAATCTACGCAGTTGAAGCTCGTTGTTTCGTGAATAATCCTCAAACGTTTCACCCGCAAATCCTCCAAGTTCATTAATAAAGTGGTCATCGAGCAACTCGTTGAAATTGGTGCCACCAAATATGTTCATGTTGAAGTCATTAGGAGTCTGCGCAAGCTCTGTAGCTCTACTTGGCGTGACCGACATGTAGTGGTTACTTGGTTTTGCACTGAATTGGTTGACTGGGAACTGCGGTTGGTTCAAATTGATAGGAACCTCCTTCGGTAACATCGCTTGTGTAAAATCTGTAACTGGCGGTAACCTTGAAGTACCAAATGCAATTTCAAATGCATTCTTTGGTGAGTGTCTTTCTTCTTTAATGATATCGTGGTTAATATTCTGTTGATGTGATTGCTGTTGGACGCGATATTGTTGCTGTTGCTGCTGTTGATGATGTTGTTGTTGTTGTTGCTGTTGCTGTTGTTGGGACATCTCTCTGTAATTCTCCTCTTCAGCTGGAGCTTTTGCTATCATTTTCTTGAAATTTATATTAAAGAATTTTTGAGAATTGGATAAAATCTTGTGAAACAATTTAACCAACTTTTCCAATCCCCAAGCATAATAATACCTAGATGTTAAAGAATTCAGCTTGTTAATAAAAGTCTCTAAGTATGTAAATAATCTTTTTGTCAATTCATCTGGGTCAATGTTGTTTTTGTTCAAAATTTCCATAATTACCGGCGACTGTTGTTGTAATCTCAAAATCAATGAAATTAAAAATTCAAATGATCTGTGATTCAAAATCAATAAATATGGACAAAATATTAACTCTGAATTGTAATTATTAAATAAAGTCTTCGATCCATTGTTAAAGTTATTGAATACTTTGTAATTATCCAACGCTAAAATCAGTGTATTCTCAAAAAATGTTTCAATGTAGTTTCTCTGTCGTTCAATCTTGTCAATTCCACTCTGGTTATCGGCAACTAACTTGTTCAACTTTTGTTCATGATTCAAGAAAACCAAATAATTCAAAACAAATAGTATATTTTTTATCACTAAATGAACCTTCAGTCTGTATAACTTAATCTGTGAGCTGTATTTTTTAATCCACACTGTGTTACGAGCACTAAATGGATTAACAATCTCAGTTTCACCAATAATCACATCCATGCCATAACCATATTTGGATTTTTCACAAACAAATTCATTTAATTTATTGATTATAACTTCAATATCTTTAGTTAATGGTGGTAACCCTGTGCTTTCTAAAATTTTCAAGCCTTTATAGACCCACTTGTACATACCCATTGACTCTCTAAATATTTGAACAACACATAACTCTCTTTGAAGTGCCTTACCATTATCATAAGATCTCTCTAAAACACCTTGTTCAATGCCACCTGGAATTCTACAATCCCAAGATCTATTGCAACCATCTTCATTCAATCCAGCATCGTAATCAAATTCAATCAAGAGACCCTTTTTGTAGTCACCTAAACTTAAATTGAGTTCGGTCACAATACAAACTAATCCATACCATAACTTCCTCCATAAATGTCTTTTTCTAAATAAGCGTGCATCTGTAATCGGATCGCTATTGTTTTGTGAAGGATAAAAATTTTTAAAATTCAAAGGATCTCTGTTGAGTCCAATGTTAAAAGCTAGTTGAACAAGCATCGCATTGAAATTAAATGAATTAATATTTGGTGGTTCATTTGTTAAGTCGCCTGAGAGATCATTTGATGATATTGCATTTGGTGTTGATGGTTGCTGAGGCTTTCCATTTCCAATTCCATTTACTGGAGCATTTGAATTCTTTGTATATGAGTCATCCAAATCAAAACCATCTTCAGGAGAAATAACATTGTACAACTTTAGATATAAACCAACTTGAAATATGATTAGGGAAGGTTTATTCATTAATTTTGCACTACTGAAAATTTCCTTCACCATGTCGACCAAAACTAAAGTAACAAAATGCTCAGGCTTCATCAATAATGTTTCTGTAGGTGTTACATCTTCGTTATTGCTTGTTGGTAATGATAACCAACTGAGTCTTATTATAATGAGCATAAGACAAATAGTGAAAAACTCCTCACAATATCTGGTTCCTATAGATGACAAATTAATTCTTTCATCATTAGAAGGAGTGTTGATAATGGAAGCTAATCTCAGTCGGAAACTTTGTTCATCAATATATGGCATCTGAACATACAATTTCTCAAAAAATCTATCTATCAACAACCAAACAATTTTTCTGTTTGGTAAATATTGTTCAATAACGGAAATAACTTGCTTTGTGTTGTTATAATTCAAAGATTTAATAGCCGAAGGTGAAATAGTCTTCAGCTTCTTAGGTTGCCGTGGTGACGAACACGTCGACGAAGTTCTTTTAATACTGTTAGATCGTGATTCAGGCTTGATGGCAATTGGAACATACTTATTCAATCGTTCTGTATCCTCTGGTTTTATCTCATTTAATGGAATTGGTGGTGTATGAGGAATTGGGGAATTTTTCATTGACAATGGCAATCTGACAGAGTCTCTAACGGCACTAGTATTCATTTTTGATAATTTCTCCTTGAATAATGCCTTTGCATCACCAATCATCAACGGACAAACTTTTGTTTCTTCTGGCTGAACTGGCCTTTGGTTCATTGGATCATACATTGGAGAAGCATAATGAGCATCGCCATTAGCATTAATTGGAATTTCTAAATTATTAGCTGCAGATTCAACATAAGCTAGGGAAACATCGTTTGGATGAAGCACAGGACACTTTGTAAAAACTAAATTTGAATTGTCCATGTTTCTATTGCTATTATTATGATCGTTAATATGGTTATTAATGTTGTTGTTATTAATATTATGATTGTTATTGTTATTGTTATTGCTGTTGTTATTTGATATCATGTCATTGTGTGGTACAACTGGGCACTGTGGTGTCGAAAGAGGATATACACTAATAGGTGTGTTTGGCTTCGAGCTTGGTCTTTCTAAAATTGGATAATGGTTATTGCTAGCGGCAAAATTTGGAGATCCAGTATGACTTCCGCTGTTGTGTGATGTATTGCTATAGTTTCCAGCACTGTTTTCTCTATGTAAAACAGGACAAGTTTTACTACTTCGATCTGTAGAAAGGGAGTAAGACTTTCGCCTATTTTGATACAACGTTGCGGACATTGGACTTTGGTTATTTTGTAATCTTTCAGCAGAAGCCTTAGGAGTTGGAATATCAGAATACGAATGAAATGAATGAAGATGCTGTAAAGGACTTGGCTTTGGCAAATGAAGTGTTCTCTCTAGGAAATTTTTCAAATTGCTATTGTGTTCATTTGTCTTCTCTCTGCTAGTAATGGACAGGTGTTCCTGACCGTGAATTTTGTTTAACTTGTAGTTGTAATGCTTGTAATTCTCTGAGATTGAATTTGAAAGGGAATTCGACTTTGAAGTATAGTAAAACTCGTAATGGTGTCTCAATTTTAAGATCTTCATCCATAGATCATTCAAGTAGATGTCGTTTTTGACGACAAACATCCAAGACAAGGTGGAAATCTGATAAGTGATTGTAAAATTGAAAGAGCCTCCCTTTTTGGCAATGAATAGAATATTGGAATTGAAGATACAGTCCATTGTATCGACGGGGTCCTTTGGTATATTGGCAAGATTTCTGTTATTGGCAGTGGACTTTGGTTCTAACCGCTGAGACGTGGATACAGCTTGATCCCTAAGAGTTTTGTTCTCGTCCTCTAAAGACTTGATCCTATCTTTGAGGACCGAGAGCTCTCGTTTGAGGGTCTCGTCATTAGCGTGGGAGTTAGTGCTGGTGTCGTTGACCTCTGGATCCCTAGCCCATGAGGGTTCGATGTAATGGCATTTGTCTTCAACCCCATTCTTGATACAATTCTGGCACTTCGGCTTGCCCTTGTCACATTTGACCTTGCGTCGTCTGCAGATGATACAAGATATCGGGACACGGTTTCTTTTCCGTGTCTTTTTATCGTCACCAGCCATAACCTGTGTAGTTTAATGTTAGCAATCCGGGACCTCCTACTGTAAAAAAAACTTAGTTGTCAAGAGAAGGTGTTGATACTAACTGTGACCAAATTTTAATCAATAGTACTGATACTATTGTCTAAAACCTAAAAGGACGTCAATAATGTAAAATTTTCACCTGAAATCGGTGTTAGGGTTCTTAGAGATCTGTCAGATGAAAGCCGTGAAAAATTTCAGCTTTAAACTACTTGTTGATCTGGCTACAACAAGTTCAACAGATCAACGTTTTTCAATGAAGATTTAAACAAATAAATTCAAAATTACACATTTACACTATAATTACACTCGTTTACTCTATCTACTGTTTACCATGAGCTTCCCTTTAACATCAAGCGACGTAGGCGTTTCTTACGGGGACTCAAACTTTCTTTGTAAAGCTTGCATAACCAATCCTAGAGCCAATCATAGATTCATCTGGCCGGCGATATCGGTCTGAGCCACTTCCCCTTAATCATAGCTTACGTAAGCGTATACAATGCTAAGGCATCACGTGCAATGTCAACATGCGACTTGGAGCCTGTCGTGTCTCTGTTACCGGAGGTGCTTGGATCATCAGCTACCTGACGTGCCACCATCTCGTAGCACTGCGACACATCTAGAGCATTCCAATCTTGGCCAAGCTCAGTAGCAATGGCGTCCCAGTTAATTTCAGGTTGCTGGTCGTCAGCCTTCGTAATGATCTCTAGCAGCCTGATCTTCGTAGCAAGATCCATCTGTTGAATCTTTTCCCTGCTGTCTCGCTTCATGAGCTTGTTCCACTTGTAGCGGCACTGGATTCGAGAACGCTTGCCCTGCATCAGCTCGCTGACTCGTGTCCAGTTCACATAACCGCCCATTTCAGAAATGATCTTCTTGAGCAACTCTTCCTCGTCAGTGCTCCACTTGTTTGTGTTTCGTTCCTGTCCGCACTTCAAGTAGTTTCTCCACCGGTCTCTGCAGTCCTCTGGCATCCTCTTCATCTGTTCGCCAATGAACTTCCACTTGCCCTCGTATAGGTCCGTGAGCTTCTTTAGCTGCGAGTCCTCCTCGCTGGTCCAAATGCCCCTCTTGGAAAACACATGGTACGTACGTCGCACATGCTTGTAGAGCGACGGCCTCGTTCGGTGAGGAAGAACCTTCTGTAAATTGACCCAAAATCGGTCACGCTTGCGATCACTACTCCATATGCGGTCAAGAAACTCTTCGTTGGTGATCTTCTCAACGCTCTGATACTTCTGTACAAACACGTCAATTGCAGTTTTCTCTTCCTTGCTGAACGATCGGCCTGGCGTTTCTCGAGTTTCTGCAGGTATTTGCTCACTGGCCTGCCTAATTGCTTCTAGCAGCTTTGTATCGTCTTCCTCACTGGCTAGCACAGGTTTAGTCTTTATTTTGGTAATTTTCTTTGTAATAGTGCTGCCCATACCAGAACTTCCACTCAAGTTCTTGCTACTATCATTGTACATTTTCTTGGAACTGCCCTTCTTTTCATTACCACCATTATCTCTGCTGCTTTCTTTGTTGGCCTCAATGTCATGCAAAGCTTCCAGATGATCTTTGATACCAATGAGCTCTGATCTGGCAACACCAGTATTAAGCTTCACGTCAGCATCCTTGCTGATCTTGTTTTCGTTATTTATCGCTTTCTGAATAAGCTCAAAGAGATGTCTCTCACTTCTTTTTGAACTATCCTTGTCAGTACTAGAATCAATATGTCTCATGGTACTGCTTACTATTGAGTTTGTACCGCTGCCATTCCCATTATTAGTGTTGTGCTTATTGTTATTACTATGAGTACTACCATTACCTTCATTCTTATTCAATTGCGGTGGTAATAAACCATTCATAACGGCCTCTTCAGCAGCAGCAACAGCGGCTGCAATGTCGGCGTTGACAGCGTCTTCATTATTAACAGAGTGCTCAACTTGCTGCTGCACTGCAGCAACCGCTTGGCTTACTGCTTGGCTTACTGCTTGGACTGCCAAATTCTGTTCATCTTCGTCGTTGGTACCGTTAGATCTTTCGTAATTCAATTCGTTCAAAATGGCTTCGTTCACAAAATCCTCCTGACTCTGAACCAGTTGCCTCTTAGTCATCTTACTTCTATGATCATTGCCATAGTAATCCACGTCGATGTCATCATTTGATTGATTGATAGCGTCAGATAAAAATCCATTAGTCCATTGCTGGAAATCCATCTCTTCCTCTTCTAGAAACGGTCTCTTTCTCTTACCTTTGGTGTCAAGTTTGATCTCCTTATCGTGGTCTATGCTGTGGTCTTCATTATCATGCAGCGCCTGAGCTCTGGCATTGCCTTTTATACCAATTTCACTTTTAACAAGTTCGTCAAGTCCTTCCAGATTGACAACGTCCGAAACATCTAGCGCTTCTTCTTCATCTTGCTGAGAGTGGGCATGTGTGAGGTGATGATCACTACCTGTCAGCTCACCTTCTCCTCCAGGGAAATCGGTAGTTGGCATCATAGATTAGAAACTTTTTAAAAGCCGGGTAATATTGTTTGATTGATAGGTCCGGGTAACATTAAGATGGTACAAAAAAATAAGTGAAAAATATCAAGTGTAAAGTAGTGAAAAGAATCATACAGATAATAAAGTAATACAGGTAATATCGATATTAAATCATTTTAAAGTTAAATTCAGTTATAAAAATGTAATAATAGTACATTGCTTAGAACTTGGTGAAACCCTTAGCCTTGGAAGCAGCGGATTGGACCTTCAAGACGTTGAATCTAACGGTCTTAGAAAGAGGTCTACATTGACCAACAACAACTTGGTCACCTTCTTCAACTCTGAAAGCTGGAGAAACGTGAGCAGAAAAGTTCTTGTGTCTCTTTTCGTATCTGTTGTACTTAGCAATGTAGTGCAAGTATTCTCTTCTGATGATGATAGTTCTGTGCATCTTGGTAGAAACGACAACACCAGACAAAATCTTACCTCTGATAGAAACGTCACCAACGAATGGACACTTCTTGTCAATGTAGGTACCTTCAATGGCGGTCTTTGGGGTCTTGAAACCTAAACCGACGTCCTTATACCATCTCTTGGTTCTTCTGGTAGCCTTGGCCTTTGGGTTGGTGAAGATGTGTGGTTGCTAAAAGAATACTGAGTTAGTAAATTATCAATGATAGTGATTTAGTTTGATATAGTAGGGCTTTGCTAGTATTCATGGGCATAATTTGTATTTTATTCCAATATTTTCTTACACTGAAAAATTTTAGATCTGGTACTTTGAAATAATCGCCTTGCAACAAGCTTTCAATTTCAACCTCTGTAGTACAAATATCCTGCACAATTTTGATTGAATACATTTTTTGTCTTCCTTTGAAAAATAGTCACTTATAATATTGAAAATTTCATCCTTACTTGATTCAATCTTGAAAATAGTCCAACTTCCCTATGACTTTGCATAACCTCTACTATCAACTTCGTGTTTTTAATCGCTTGCATACCTTTTGGAAAGCCTTTTCAGATTGAACGGTCAATTCAGTAGCCATTTTGTCTGTTTGTGTATCTTAGTCAATATACCCACTGAAGATTATACACAAAACGAAAAATTTTGAGATTACTTCGCGGTGGTGATTCTACCAAATTTCAAAAAGACAGTCACGTCTTTTTTATTTTTTTCAAAGCTAAAAATTTATGGTCGCAGAATGGCTGCGGTGCCAAGGGGGGTTAACTATGTATATACTTGTCACGTGAAAAGCACGTGATGTATTTGATTTTACAGCCCTTTGAATCATTATTTCAAAAAGATGATACAAATGCTCTAAAACAGGTGCTAAACCTCTAGTAAAAACTCCAGCTCATTGGCCTTTTGGTCTCCAACTAGCTTCGCAAGTCTTTCCTTGTCCATCATAACCATATCCTGAAAATCAAAGCCAGGAACAACGACTTCACTGGCCCATAAACAATCTTCGTTATTGGCAGCTCTACCTTCCTCAGGGATGATGTAGCATCCTTTCCACACGTTGGCAGGCACGACCCATTGTGTCAGCTCGCCCTTTGCAGTATTGAATCCCACAACGAACGATTTGATGTTTCCGTCGGGGTATATCAGTACATAAACAGCTCTACCCTTCTGTAAGATGTGTATGGATCTGCCTGTCTTGTTGTGATGCATTTGGCCCACTGGAGACTCACAGGTCATTAAGTAGTGAATAAGAGAACTCTGCGCATGATCTTGGCCCTCAATGGTACCTGATCTGTCTGTCTCTTTGAAGTAGCCTCCGTTTGGATGTTTGATCAAAGTCAAAGACTCTGCGAGCTTGGTGAGCGAAGCAGCTTCCCTTTTGTGACCATCATAACACGGTTTCTGGATAAGTGGCTGATTCCCTTTGGAAATAGTGTCCAACGTGAAGGAAGTATACATTTACACTCGATGTAATAGAGTTGGTATCAGCAGTATATAATCTTTTTTTCCTCAGTATACAACAATACAAAATAAGACGCAATATTTAAGTATCGATAGCAAAGTGTTGATTCAGTTTAGAGAAACAGTACCAGCTTTTCCTAGCCATTTGGTCAAGGAATCGTACAACTCGTCTTGCTCATCTAATGCAACAATGTCGTCTGCACCTCCATAGCTGTCGCCATTGATCACAAGGTTCGGAACCGTAGAGCGGCCAGTGTAAGTGCCAACGTGCTTTTGTAATTCACCACCATGTTCGTACGTGTCCAACTCCATGATGAACGGTTCTGGGTCAAACGTGAACTTTTCACTTAAAATTGCCTTTAGTTTCTTAGAGTAAGGACAGTATGTCTTTGAGAATATAACAACCGGTGCCTTGGCTAGAATCGAATCGTAGTCAGCTGCAACATTGTATTCGGCTTGACTATCAGCAGCCTTGGCACTTTGGACCTTTTCACTATTTTTATTTTTGTTTTGCTTCTTCTTTCTGTTACTGGTATCCTGTACCTCTGGATCACCTTCTTCCGTCAGCTGATCTGACTTTTGCTGCGTAAACTTCTCAACAGGCTGTGATGGCTCTTTCTTTTTGTCTTCTCTGAACTTATTGACAATTTTACTGGCACTGTGATCCTTGTCCTCGTTCTTTTCGTCAGACTTCCTCTCGCCAGAGGGCTTATCATAAGTTGAATCAAAGAAGTCCGACTCGCGTCCCTTATAGTTTGTGTCTTGGCCATCAAAGTTGGCAACTCTTATTGATGGTGGCAATGAAAAGTTGTAGATCAGTAGACCAATAGCAAGAATACAAATCACATATATAGTAAGTTTCTTTTGTTTCTTAGATAGTCTCCACTCCGAGTACTTTGTCCTTGCATGCATGTTCATCTCAATAGCCTGTCTACACTAAGAGAATCAGTATAGTATTGTTAAACTCTGGATTGTTCCTCTTTGAGAAAAAAACAAACCCTTGCTTATTGTTCTAACTAGAGATAAAGTGATTCATCGAGTTTTAACGTTCCAGCAGCCAAGGGCTTCTGTAAATAGCGAATGTAGCGGTTAATTATGATATTTAATGCAGTGTTGGGTAATTATTAAAAGGTATTCTGGCTGAATTGTTCGTATACAAATTATAAATGAAGTGCCAAGCAAGATGAGATCCTTATCCAGTAATGATCTCTGCATACAACATTCTCTTGAGATCAATCATCTCTAGCTGCTCCTTGTAGTCGTCAAAAAAGAAGAAATCGGTTGGCATCTGTTCAGCACAGAGCTCAGAGCTAGGGTTTCGAAACTCAAACACGTAGGGATGATCGAGACAATCATCGATAGTCATTCTCTTACTAGGATTGAAAGTGAGTGTTTTCTCAATGAAGTCAATGGCATTGGGATTGGCGTTTCTGAAGATCTTCTTCAGTGGTATCTTTCTCTGCTTCGTGGTGCCCTTCTCAATGTACTCTCTGGCTCTTTTTAACTTGATGCAGTCCAAGTCCTCTCCGCTAGGCGTCCCCAATACCTCAAAGATTAATAGGAGCTGGTGCCGGTAGTCCTTTCCAGGAAAGAATGGCTCTCGCAAAATCATTTCAGCTAAAATGCAGCCAACAGACCAAATGTCAATGGCCTTTGTGTACTGAGATAGCGAAAGCATGATTTCCGGAGCCCTGTACCATCTAGTGGCAACATACTCTGTCAGTAAAAGTGGATTTTCCTTCCGATGGTCATTTTCCAGTCTGGCAAGTCCGAAATCACAAATCTTCAAATCACACTTTTCATTCACAAGGAGGTTTGCTGGTTTCAAGTCTCTGTGGATGATTCCGCACGAATGAAGATACTTGACGCCTTTCAACAGTTGATATAGCATGTAAATCATGTGCTTGTCACTCAAACTGTGCGTCCTGATAACAGAATGCATGTCCGCATCCATGTACTCTTGAATCAAGTACACTTCGTTGAATCCTTCAAACGACACAGGCTTTTGAATGTCTAAAATTCGCACTATGTTTGGATGGTCAAAGTGCTTGAGAAACTTGACTTCTCTTAGTGTTCTTAAGCAAAACAACTCTCTCTCAAATGGCTCTACTTTCTTTATAGCCACAAGCTGGCTGGACCCCGTTTTGTGACCAACTGCTACAACTCCATATGCACCTTGTCCGATGACCGAGTGAACTTTGTAGTCTCTGATATTGAAAACAAAGCTTTCCTTAGACATAGCTGGACTTCAACAATCAATTGACAGATATTGTAAGCTCAGGCTTGTGCTGCTGTACCTGCTGCATCTTTCTATTTAAACCCTACATCTGTTTCAAAGTTGACAATATGAAACAAGGCGGTGCGTTTCAACCTGTCACTTGACCGTGTCTAGCTGTCTTTTTTTGTTTGATTTTTAAGGCTGACCTGCACAGTTATCGTTGCGATGCTAGGTTTTCAAAACAAGTGGTCCATGTTCCTCAATTGCCATTGATTTTTGTGTTTGATAATTCACCAGCGCAAATAACCATCATGAGCATTTTCGTTCCGGATCTTCTTCTCGCAATATCTCCTAAACGATAACAAAGGAATAGAAGAAAAACGTTGTTTCTTATTCATTGACAGGCACTTATCACATTAGCACACTAGAATGTCGACTCTATCGTCGCCAGATCACAAGGTTGCCATCATTACAGGCACATCAGGTAATTTGGGTACCAATATTGCCAAGAGGCTAATCGTTCAGCTGCCCTCTACAACCAGATTGACGATTGTTGTCACCTCACGTACGCTAGCCACTGCTAACAAATGCATAACAGACCTCTACAATTATGCAGAAACTATTGAGAGAAAGGGGATTGTTGATTTTGATTACTGTCTCATTGATTTCACCAATATGGTATCAGTTCTGAATGCCATTTACGAATTATCGAAAAATCACGACAAAATCGACTACCTTTTCATTAACGCCGCTCAAGGTGTCTACGATGGCATTAGTTGGGGGAAAGCTATTGTTGAGTGTTGCACAAACCCTATTAAGGGTGTCACGTACCCAACCTACAAAATCCAAAGAGTTGGTGTCAAATCGAAAGACGACTTAGGATTGGTTTTCCAAGTTAATGTGTTTGCTCCTTACTATTTTATTCATAAATTGATTGAAAGTGGATTGTTTAAAAAGGAACTACAACCAAAAGTAATTTGGATTTCATCTGTGATGTCAAAACCTGAATATTTAGATCTCAATGATTTACAGTTACTAAAGTCAGATGAATCCTATGAAGGCTCAAAGAGATTAGTTGATTTGATACATTTGGGAACATATAAAGTTCTACTGGAAAAGTATGGCGTTGTTCAATACTTGACTCATCCTGGTATATTTACATCATTCTCGTTTTTTGAATTCTTGAATCCTTTCACATACTATGGAATGTTGATGTTATTTTACATCGCTAGATTCTTAGGTTCACCATGGCATAACATCAGTGGTTGGAATGCTGCAAATGCACCTTTAGTGACCGCTTTGGAAGCGGACCCAAGATTGGACTCTTTGGGCATCAAATATGGTTCTGCTACAAGATGGAATGGTGAAGAATATATTAAAACAACTTCTGTTGACTCGAAAGGTGCTGATTTGGTTTTGAAGTACTTCAATCAACTCAAATTAGAATGGGATGATAAACTGAAGGACCAGATAAAGAAATAATTTTTACTTCTTATTATTCTACAAAAACAGTTTGTTAGGGCTACATAATTGTATATAATTGTTATTCATACTATTTAATTTTCCAAGGACATTAATGAAGCAACAAATGTCAAGATCAATCTGGATCTGACTTCATTGATATCTTCTGGAACAAGCCAAATAAGAGCTCCTAACTTTCTTGCGATAGAAATTGCCAATCTGGCGTTAGCGTATCTCTCCTCTTCAGTGTTACCAGGTGTTACTAAGTCATAGTCAACATAGTCTGATTTAATACCATTTAGAACATCCAAAAGAAAATGGCCATTAGACAATGATGGATCTTTGAAGGATCTAACGTTTGGTACTTTGCCACCTTTGGTAACCATTGAATTTGCCCATTTGAGAATGTCGGAATCTGATATTTCACGTCCACCAACACTTAAACTAGACAAAGTATTGTTAATATTTCTTCTCATTAACTGCCAAACAAGACCTAAGGTCAAAATTTTGTTACCATCTGTAATATCAGCACCTTCGATACCAACAAGAGAAAATCTATTGGCTTTACCGATAGCAACACAATAATTCGTATTTTCAAGGGCCTTGAATCTGGACATTTCGTTACCGTTGGTTGGTCTTTTGTTAACATGCTTAGCGTTAACAGAACCTGGCATAACCCTTTCGTAAGCTTCCAATAAAACATTACCATCTTTCAAGTCTTCAAATAATGAGACAACTGGAGGGTCAACATCAAGGGAATTCAACCAAAGAGTGAAAACTCTAGCTTCTCTTTCACCTTCAGCGTCGAAATCTTCGATTTCAGCTTTTTCAGCCTCTTCAATAGGATCTAAACCTGGTAATGTGTTAAACAAATGAGCAACAAATGCCAAATTCAATTTAGGATTACCAGCAACTAGAGCCTTTGGAGTCAAGTACTTTCTACACCCTATTTTATCAGCATTTTGTAGAACTTGTTCTGCTCTTGTCATTAGATCAGCAACTTGAAGTGGAGCCTTAGAACATTCTTGAGGCGCTAACTGGTTTAATAAAATAGTGTAGTTTTCACCGTCTTGAACATCTTGAGAGAAGTTGCTAACCCTTCTGTTCCAACCAGCTGCTTTCAAGTGATAGTTGAACCATCTCAAAAGAATCTTCTCAGGTGGCAATCTCAAGAACTGTTCTAAAGTTTCATCGTCCTCTAGCAATCTGTACAATTCAGGATGTAACTTAATGTCAATCTTGGACAAAAGACCTCTTCTGATGATTTGCCATATAAGACCTAAAATCAAATGCTCTTTACCGTCTGTAATGTCTTCCGAGTGAACGTTAACAACGACACAACCAATTGCCTTTGCAGAATTCAAAACAATATTGGCATTTTCCAACAACTTGAAATTGTTCAGTGGCTTGCCTCCCTTTGGCAAATTTAAAACTCTAGTATCAATGGTATCAGGAACAGAATCGTTGATTAACGCAGACAAAATCAAACCATCATTACATTCATCAAAAAGCTCAAAGTTGTCAAGTGCAAACGGTAATTTGTTCGCTACCAGATCGTCACCTTGCAAGACGGCATTAATGTGCCTTGTAAATTCCACACGTTCTTCGTCATCAATGGTGTGAATGGTACGGCCACCCTTGGCACCAATAACAACCTTGGCCTTATTTCTGGTAAATGTTTCAATACTTCCGGAATTAACTGTTTGAGCACTGGAAGCAGCAGCAGGAGCCGCTGACTTCAATTCTTTGACCTTTGCATTGAGCTCTACATAATCCTCTAATTCAACATGACCAGATGCGTCAACCTGCACAGACTTCAAGGCTTCTCTGACCTCATCATAAGATGCCTTACCAGATTTTGAGACGTTATCAATGGCATCTTTCTTATCGATCCAGCCGGATTCATTGATATCAATATTTCTAAATTCGTCAATGAGTTCGAAGAGCTCTCCCTGGTCCAGCACCGGGAACTTCTTCTGTAATTTCAATACATTCATTATTCAATTGCTGAAGATGATAGCTGTGGATAAAAATGAGAACGCCTTCATAGGGGGCTGGCGCTCTCTTAAAAATTTCTACAGAGGGAAATTTTAGTTAACAGAGTTATCAAGTAGTATACAGTAGTTATGGTACAGGCTATTGGAGTGCCAGACTAGTTAAACTCGGAGTCTTCTTTGTTTAGTAAATCCTTCACCGTTTTTCTGATGCCCTTTGATAAAAAAGGGCCTAAATCTTGACCTTTTGACTTGGAACCATAGAGCTTATCGAGTGGTAAGTCTAATAAATGGTACTCACCGTACAACGCACTGAGACAACGCTGCCTTTTGTAGTCATCGTCTATGCTTTGGGCAAGTTCTTTCATTTCGGACTCAAACTCGTCGCTGAGTGATTCCCAGACTTCTACGTTTTCCAGTTCGAACGCTTTTAGGAAGTCTGGTGAATTTTGGAACACGTTTGGTAATTTTGAAGTTTGTAGTTTATTGAGCAAGATTTCTCTTTTAGATAGTGGTCTAAATGCATTCTTCATAACGTGTAACCTCCTGTCTAATGAACCATTCTGATATTTGACACTCTTCGAAGAGACGGTATCTCTTTTAAAAAGGTTTCTCGTTTCGTCTTTTGATAGATTGGGGATCTGCACAATGATATCATCCTCATCTGCATCAGTGTCCAGGTGATCGTCGTTCTCAAAGTCAAACTTCTGGAAATGCAGCCTGGACGTCATTTCACTCTCCTCTAGGGCTCTCAATTTGCTGACCCTAAGCGGCCTTGTAGTGCTGAAGGTTTTGTAGTCGAATGCGTTGATGCCTGCAGATCCAAGATTCTGCCGTATTATTACGTCGCCATCGGTTGTGCTTGTTGTTATTGTGGTATTTGTAATGTTATTGCTACCCGCATGGCGATAGCAATTGTTTGCAGAGGTGTTACCCAAATTTGGCTGCTGCGAGCCGCAGTCTTCGTTTGGCGTAGTGTTCTTTGTGAAATTTGTAGCATTCGATAGGATATTTCGACTTGGGTTGGCCTTCTTTGTGTTTGTGGGTGTTGCTAATTCGTTTGTGTGTCTTCTTAAGAATGATCTCTTTTTGTTAGGGTGGTGTGGTATTTGCAGCTGTTCGGTCCCTGTTGCCGGTGTCCTCAGTTCGTCACCATCATCCTCCTTGTTTCGAACCATCGCCCTGAATATCTGTCTTCTCCGTCCCTCTGATCTCATCAAGCAATATCTAACTCTCTTACACAGATAACTTTAGGCAAATGGGAGAAATAATAAATGAAGGAAAACGCTGCTAAGGGTACCTAAGCTCAGGAGCTCATGAATAGAAATGTGTGAAAGTCAAAGTAAAAGAAGAAGTAAAAGTAATTAAGTTAGCAGTTTAACCGCTGGTAAAAGATTGCAAGTATAAACAAATAGTTAAAAAGTCAAACGATGTGAAATGGGTTAAGCGAAGGCAGCCTTTTCTTCTTCAACTTGGTGAATATCTCTTTCGATAACGGAATCGTCAGAAGAGGTATCTTCGAACAAGTGGCCACCACCCAACTGGGAGATATCGAAGCCGTTATTGGATAAGTATTCCAAGAACTTAAAGTCTTCTCTTTGCATGGCTTCTTGGTCAACAGGAGGAAGGCCGAACATTGCCAAAGCGGCAGCAAACAGAGCCAAGGAGGAAGCCAACCAGAATGGGACCTGGTAACCTTCGTTACCGGAGTAGTGCTTTTGGAAGGAAGGGAAGGCGTAGGTACCACAGAAGGCACCGATCTTACCAATGGCGGCGGCAATACCGTAGTAGACACCTCTGACAGGAGTGGCAGAGGTCTTTGCTGCGAGAATACCAATGTTGTTACCAGCACCGAATTCACCAAGAGTCATGAAGATACCGTAGACAACAACGAAACCACCAATGTGCTCAATTAAGTGACCGTAGATACCGGCCATGAGGTAACCAATGGCGGCCTGGAGCACCAAACCAAGAGTGATAGTCAATCTTGGGCCAATGAAG
The DNA here is from genome assembly GCA_003705435.2 of Saturnispora zaruensis. Lineage (NCBI taxonomy): Eukaryota > Fungi > Ascomycota > Pichiomycetes > Pichiales > Pichiaceae > Saturnispora > Saturnispora zaruensis. The sequence continues at coordinate 866,005 of PPIM02000004.1, read as the reverse complement.
TCAGAAAAGAAGGCACCGATGAAGGAGCCAGGGATGTAGAACAAGTTCAAGACAACGTTCCAGCCAAATGTCTTGTACATGTCACCGTCCTTGATGATGTGGTTGAGGATTGGAGAGGAGTAGATACCGAAAGCATAGGCGGAGAAATCGTAGATCCACCAGATGATACTGACGATGAGAAGTCTGACCCAATAGAATTTGATCACTAGGGTCCAAGGCACAGACACCTTTTTGAAGTTGAGTTTCTGGTACTGGGTCCCCTCTTTGAAGAAGGCTCTCATGATGAAAAGCGAGATTGGAGGAATGGCACCGATACCGAGGGTGACTCTCCAGACAGGCTGCAAGTTGTGAGGCCCGCAGATCCAAAGCATCACCATTGGCACGAACGCGGACACGACGAAACCCAAGTCAATCATGAAATTGGTGAACAAGGCAAAGTATCTGTTTCTGTTACCGGCAGGCAAGAGTGCAGAGGCCTCAGCACAGGCGGCAGACCCAGTAGGATACTCTGCACCGATGAAGATACCTAGGAAGAATCTGTACGCAGTAAGGGCGGCAAAAAGACCACCTGCGTTACCGCCAACCCAAGGTTCGGTACCGACACCCCAGGCACCTGCTGCGAGGATGGAGAAGAGAATGAGGCCTCCGGAGGAGATCAACATGCCTGTCTTTCTGCCAATGTAATCGGACACGACACCAAACGACAACTGGCCCACCACGGTACCCACAAACGCAATGGCCGAAACGTTCTGCAATGCAGGCGAGTTAGTGTACTGCTCACCGTAGATCTTTGATAGACATGTGGACGCCGTACCAATGGAGTTGTTCACGTAACCGTCCGAGAACAAGCCCGCACCCGCTGTGAAGATGGGCCAGTACGACTTCTTACCGGAGGGAGCAATGGTCTCCTCCTTCAATGACATCTGGTTACCATCTTTGTCTTCAAACGTGATGTGCTGCAGTTCGTCTGCGCTCACGGTGTTTCTACCCCACGTCACTTCTTTTCTGATGATTTCTGGCAAGCTCTTGAAAGGCATGGTTGGCTACTTGACTACTTGACTGTGCCAAGCTTCTCTTACCTCCGTCCTTGGCCTGCGATCGCGTTCCTTTTATAGCCAAGACAACGTTTCTCAATTAGGCGCCTAAGACAATGAATTTTTCTCCTATTGCCTAATTGAACATTGGTCTCGCACATGTGACAGCGGGCCTTAGAAGTTGACGTGAGGGTTATTAAGGAGAGCACGAAGTAGTGTGTAGTGTGCAGTGTAGAGCACTTGTTGCTAGCTACTACGCTGCTGGTGTTTGAACCAGATATGTATGTAAGTTATCTGCCCGTATCTATCTTCCTTTTCTCTCTCTGCCCTCCTTTTACTCCTTCTTTTGATCTCTGCTCCGTCCCCTATTATGTCCTGCAGCTAATTAATAGCCAAGACTAAGCTTGGCTGATGACAATAGGTACGTGGGGAACGTGGTGTGTGTCTTTGTAGGCCAATGTAACCTGTGGCAACAATGTAAGCCGTGGCCTAGGACGTTATTTCCTAATTAAGAAGGTGAAATCACATCGTTGTTACTGAAGGCTATTGTTAAAGGCCTGGGGAAGTAATAAAGAAGGGTTTGGTAGGAGTGCTCACGTGGAGTGTATTAAGTTTGCGTATAGAGGTTATGTAGACTTGGACTTGGAAGCGGTGGGTTTGGCAAGCCTGGTTGCAAACTTGAGCATTTTGAAGAACCAGTTGAAGTTGAGAACCTGGAAGCCCACATTGAGCACATAGACACAGGCAATCAAGTAGTTGGAGAGCTCTGCACGCACGGGCCACATGCGGTAGAACGAGTACGCGGTGGCATACACCCCCCAGAGGATTCTGACGGCGAAAAACACCAGTAGCAAGACAAGTCCGTTGGCGGTGATGAGCGCCTGTGGCCACATGCCCTTAGGCGAGCGCGTCATCATGAAGTGGAACTGCACAAACGGCGTGCTGGCCTCGTAGATCAAGAACGCACACAGGTATGGCTGGCAGAAGGGCAGCAGTGTGGACGCAAACACAAAGAGCGCGCCAAAGGCATGGAACAGGAACTCGAACCCGTACAGATGGTAGTGCAGCAAGCAGCAGTAGAGGAGATCCCAGACAAAGTAGCCAATGCAGAACGAGCCGGCCAGGCCTGCAAAGTCGTAGGACCCCAAAATCGGGTTCTCTCTAAACTGCGGATGCTGGAACATGGGCACGCAGATCAGCACCGACAGCACCGCCTGCACAATACCCACAAAGCGGACGTTGAAGTTTTCCCTCGTGGCCTTGTCCGCCTCCTCATCAAACCACCGTCCAAACACCCTCCGATTCACTACTGGCGCCAGCTTCAACAACCCGTGGAAAAACAGCGTGAAAAACACAATCTCGTGCCAATGCTTCACATACAGGTTGTCCGTGTGTGCTGGAAATGGCCTCAGACTTAAGAACGGATCGCTCTCAATGTAAAACGCCATCCTTATCCCTCTGTTAAGAAAATATACTCTTTCGTATCGTTACAATCAACTATACTTCACTATATATTTTCTCGCTCTCTTTCTCTCTCTTCTACAAATTTTGTTGGCCTCCGAAATCTTCAGCTCTGGTACCCTTCAACAAATCCCGAAAGAAGGGCAGCGAGACCAATGGCACCGGGGTCTGGGAGCCCGCCCTCGGCGTCGAACTGCTTGAACTCCTCCTCGCCAACGTAACTTGCACGTCCGAACTTCGCTGCCTGCTTTCTTGTAGACTCGGCACCCTCATGAGCAGCTGCAACCGCCTTATCTAGGTCCTCGGTCTCGTGTAATGTCTCAACAAATGGAATCAAAGCATCCATAAGCGTTCTGTCCCCAACGCTTGCCTTAGTGTAACGTTGCAATCCACTGAGTCCCGCTGCCAACGCCTTACCTAGGACACTCTTGTCAACTGCAAGACCCTTCGAGCCCGCTTCCTTGTCCGAAGCCTTCAAATAGGCACCCACAGACGAAATGAAAATAGAGTAAATGCCTCCAGAGGTACCCCCCATGGCACTCTCGACAAGATCCGTGATCTCATCAAGTGCCTTCACTGCGTCCTTCAACTCCAATGATTTCTTGTCCAATGCCTCTGTCAAAGCATTGGCACCCGCTGCCAACGTCTCACCACAGTCTCCGTCACCAGCAACGGTATCATATAGCGTAACCTTAGGCTCCACTTCAAGCACTCTCTTGGCTCCGGTTCTGATGATGTTTTCCAACGTCTTTGGATCAAAAGTAGCGTTGGAAGACACCTTGGAAACTTGTGGGGCCTCCTTAATGATGTAGTCATCTCTCTCCCAATCTTGGGCCTTTAAATGAGAGTTCCATCCTGGAGCAGTGGTTGGCAAGTCAAGCACTTCAATCACCTCCTTGCCACCAGCCTTGGTGGCATTCAAAAGAGTAATGGAGAACCCAGGACCATCCAACGAAGAGGTGAATGTACCTGTATAAATTCTCACTGGCTTGATATTCCACTTGGATGCTAAATGTGCTACTACAATTGATTGAATGGCATAGAGCTCTAAGTTGGAAGTAGACCCCAAATTGTTGATAAGTAGCACAACTTCGTCATCAGCATCAAAATCAACATAGTGTCTCTCCTTGTCATTTGGATCAAGAAGATAGTTCAATAAAGTTGAAACTAGCTGGTCGATCGTTGGGATTGGGCTCAATCTCTTGATACCAGGCTCGTTGTGGATACCCATACCGATTTCAATCTCGGATGAACTGAGAACGTGTTCATTTTTAGCCTCATCGTCTTCATCATTGGCAGCATGTGTGCCGGGAATGGTAACATGATCAAGAGAGGCACCGATGGTGACCAAATTGTCAATGACCTTTTGGCCAAATTGAGTTGCTTCTTTTAAACTGACGTTAGACGTTGCAACTTTACCACCAACACATTTGTGAACTAATGTGGTACCTGCAAGACCTCTTCTTCCAACAAATCCGTTCTTGGTTCTGCCAACAGAGACATCATCCTGCACAATTAGCAACTCAACGTCAATGTTGGCCGCCTTGGCTCTTTCACTGGCTAGACCGAAGTGGAGAATATCACCAGTGTAGTTTTTGACAATGACGATGGTACCCTTGTCAGTTGGCTTTGAGTTGATACCTGCAACAATTTGTCTTACGGAAGGCGATGCAAACACAGATCCACACACTGCCACGTCTAGCATGTTGTCACCAACAAAACCAAGGTGCAATGGCTCGTGACCGGACCCACCACCTGATAGAACCGTGATCTTCTTATCCTTGGTGTCTGCCGAATTGAAAACTACTCTTTCGTTTTCAATATACTTTAATTGAGGATTGGCAAGACATACCCCGTTAATGGACGTCTTCACAATGTCTTGATCGTAATTCCAGTGCTTTGTCAATGGCATTTCTAATAATTTTTAATATCTGCTTGAAAAGAGTTGCATATACAGCAAGTGACAGCGTCTGCAAAAATATCTTCCCCTTTTTATGGCACACTATCAACCGGTGGGATATGAGAAGACGTCATTTTGTCGTCTTCACCCACTCTTTCCTCTGTAAACAACTTTGCTTTTCTCAACGTGCTCTATACAGCCTTGCGGTCAGCCCAGCTGGGTGTTTTTTGGTTGGTTTGATGTCATTTTATTTGGAAAACCAGATATTCGGTTAAAGGACTTCTCCAAAGATTCCCTATTGTAGTTTCAAAGTAATTCGTGTAGACGCAATACGGCCAGTTATTATGTTAGCATTACTATCTTTGCATAGGGCCATAGAGAAAAGTTGCCCACTTGGCTAAAAAGCTAAAACCACAAAAACTGTTGGAGGTGTAGTGAATTGACAGCCAGCTTATGCATTGTCATTTGGCCTTACTTGCTAGTGATTGACTAAAAATGTTGCTAGTGCTATTGCTATTTCTACTCACCACAGTTACAGCAAAGGGAGTTTCCAATATCAATGGAGCATCGTGCCTTTACATTGCATCTAACTTCACTGCCTTCCCCTTTGACTGTCCAATGCCGGACTTGGCGTACAAATGTAGATGCTCGGATCCGGGTTTTGTAGGAACTGTTCTCAATTGCATTGAGACGTATGCAGACGATGCCAAGGATCTTTCGCTTGGAATCAAGCAAATCATCGATACTTGCAAAGCTCAGGGTGGGGTCGAATGGCAGTTCATTGCGCTAGCAGATGTGCTTACCAACTCCACAAGCTATTTGATTGAATTTGAAAGCGTGCCTAAACCGACATATAAGGCACGGTGGTACGTGCAAGCCATGAAAGCAAGGGAAAAGTTACAACGTGGTTTCAACATGGACCAGTTGAAAGTTGACAAGGCCATCAAAGAACTCGGGATTGACAAAATTTTGAATACACCACGGTACATTCTAAGGAACCCGGTCGTGATACCACAAAAGCTATACGATATTTCAAAAAGAAGTGTCACTAATCTAGTATCTCAAAGAAAATTGGCAACTAAGTTTGGTATATATCTCTATATTTACTGGGGCATTGTTATGTTTATTGCCAGTGTTGCAAACGTGTTACAATGGTGCAATCCAAGCATCAACAACCTCATTCAATCAAACAAATTTGCACTCTGGTTCAAAAGAAAAATCCTTTGTCCACAAGTTGTCAAACCACACAAATTTGTCAACGGAAAACAGAGGCAGTACAACAGTAAATTTTTGAAGCAATGCAACATCAACTTTGCTACAACCATGTACACAATGCCCCTAAGAGTTCATGCGATAGTCATCCTAGGCTATATTTTACTAGTGGTTGTGTTTTGCTCAGTAAACTATGAAATAATCACACCAAACACAGTTTTCACTTGTCCAAAAGGTCAGACATATGTTGCAATTGCAGATCGCACTGGCATCATAGGCACCACACAGCTACCTATAGTGTTTCTATTTTTCACCAGAAACAATATCTTCAGTCATATCACGGGTCTATCATACAGAACATTTCAGATTTTCCATAAATGGATTGCCAGAGTTACGTTCGTTTTGCTAGTGCTTCATTGCAGTTTTTATCTAATGTTTGTTGGAGTAAGGGGTGACTATATTGAACGATGGGGGCTACTAAAATGGAGATGTGCCAATATCTCATTTGCTGCTATCTTAATCACTGTAGCAATATCGTTTTTCAGAGGATTTGGATACGAGATCTTTAAAATGACACACAAGATTTGTCTTGTGGTATTTTGTGTTGGTGCATGGTATCATTGTTTGACACTTGGATGGACTGAATACTTGCTTGTTTGTTTCTTTATTTGGGGGACAGAGTATCTTTTGAGAGTTTTCAAGATCATCACCAGTGGAGGAGTTTTGAAAGCCCAATGCGATTTGTTACTAGATAGTAAAGGGGATCCACATTCCATTAGAATGATTGTCAATCCATCTGGCTGGTGGAAGCCGTTTCCTGGTAGTTATTGTTGGATCTACGTCTTAAAGGGTGATCTGTTTTGGCAGGCTCATCCTTTCACAATAGTTTCAACAACAAATGTCAAAGACTACAACCAATTGGTATTCTCAATCAGAGTCAAACAAGGTGGCACCAAAATTTTAGCCAAGCATCTTGTTAAAAGCAGCTCCTTATATGTTTTGATTGAAGGACCATACGGTAACAACGTGCCTTTCAAACAATACACTGAAACAGTCCTGATAGCAGGTGGGGTTGGTATGGCGGTTATCTATTCACTGGCAAAAGACGTTGCCAACATACTTCGAGCCAACAATATTAGAGATAAGGAAAGCAAAGGTGGCACTGTTTCCATCATCTGGGTTGTCCCCAACTTGGAAAGCATATATGCCTTTGAAGAAGAAGTTGCCGATTTCAAGAGGTATCAAGATGTGCTTCAAATTGAAATTTTCATTAGCAGATCTTTGCAAAGTGCTTCATCGCAGTATCTCGCCAAGCAAGACAAAGACTTGAGTGCAGATACTAAGAAAACGACCAAGCATCAGCAAAAGATGGACCAATTTTTGGATGAATTGATCGAAAAGTCAAAAGACTCTACATCTTTCAATGTTAACTTTGAAGACAAACCACATCTAGAATCCGAAATCCATACCTACTTAAACTCCATTGAAGTGTCTCCAATTGCCTTAATATCTTGTGGGCCGACACAAATGAATGCTGATGTTCGTTTGGCAGTTGCCGCCTGCTTGAAAGATGGTAAATGTGTTGATTACTTTGAGGAAGAATTATTATGGTAATTTAATGAAATCTAACGTCATGCTTGTTTGCTTTTCTTTTGTATACTTTTCTTTTACTTCTTATAGTTGTAGCAAAAGTCGAATTGGTAATTGTCTGCTGAGCCGATCTCCTAGCTTAAGCGGGAAGCCACTTTTTTTACTATTAGCATTAAACAAAGTTGTTGAAGCAGCATCGTAAAAGAGGGTATTGGAAGGCAGATGTCGACTTCAAAACTCGGTGAAGACATTTGGCGACAGCAAAGTGGGAAAATTAGCGGAGAGCTCTTTGCATTGACGTATGGTGCGCTAGTTTCTCAGCTATGGGACGAGATGGACGGTGATGCAGTGGCAGTGAATGCAGAACTACAGCAAATCGGATACGACATTGGCGTGAGATTGATTGAGGAGTTTCTTAGCAGGACACAGTTGAGCCGATGCCGTGATTTCAAGGACACGGCAGAGATCATATCAAAAGTAGGCTTCAAGATGTTTCTGAACATTACACCACAGGTGACTGGGTGGTCAAGGGACCAGAAGGAGTTCCAGTTAAAGTTCAGCGAGAATCCGCTCACCGAGTTTGTTGAGTTGCCACCCAATGCAGACAAGTTGTGGTACTCAAACGTCCTCGTTGGTGTTTTGGTAGGTGCCCTGGAGATGGTGCAGCTGAAATGTGAGGTTGAATGGTTGAGTGATGTGTTGAAGGGCGACTCGTCTACGATTATGAAAGTGAAACTAATTAGAGTGGCTACAGAAGACGTCCCGGCTGGCGACGAATGATAGATGTCAAAACAAGTCAGTAAGTTCTGTTCTCTTCCGCTAAACTGAAATTCAGTCTAGGTTCAGGTAATGTAGATAAGGTTATAACAGAGATCATCATGTTGGAATGACATTGGAAAAGTGCACTGATCTACGATGAGGCCTACTGGCCTCAGCCATTAGACTCAGCTGTGCTAGTTCGAAGAAGGAAAGAGTATACACCCCAGGACGAGAATTTTTCAATTGTCTGAATAGGCCCTTTTATAGTGGGCCTCAGGGTTTCCAGTATATGTAAATATGTATTAGAATGTGTTGAATGGCATCCCAATGTAGCTTTGAACTAAAAGTAAGATAAAATGGGTGAATCGAGCTTTACCATCGAGTTTATGGCCACTTTGTATGTAGTTGAAGAATTATACCTGTGCTCCATATTTTTTTCCTTATAAGAGGTTCTAAGGAAATCAGTAATATCTATGGAAACAGACTTGTACAAGAACGTTCTCAGCCATTACGAAGACAATGTTAGCCATAGTGACTCTGATGTTGAGTCACAAGACTCCTGGGCTGAGGGAGAAGCCCCGAAACAGATCAAAAGCCTGAATTTAGACGAAAGTAAGGAACAACTTGTAGAGGCTGATGAAATTAAACAAGAATCTGATATCAGGGAGCTATTGCCAGAAGGAGATGACGACGATGGATGCGATGACGATGATGATGAAGAAGAATATGATAATGATGGTGATGCTGTACAAAACTCCTCAAAAGATTACGAACAGGATGCGAGAGAAGGTGACGATAGCTCTAATTTGAAAGTACCAGAATTGCTAGAACACCCAACTGTTGATATCACTAGGGATCCAAGTATCTCCTCACGTATCAGTAGTGACATGGATATCTTTTCCACAAGAACTCCGACCACTTCGTTACAGCAGAAAGAACTATCAAACAGTTCACAACAATCGACAAGCAAAACCGATGATGATTTACGAACATTTACAATGACATCAACTGTCACTAGTCAGTTCCAACCTCCGAACAACATGAACCAATTTATCGATAACGCCGGTTACTCTCAAAGCATATATTCCACTGATATTGGTGATGACGACATGGAATCACAATTTTCATATCTACCAAACGATGATAAACCATGGGAGATGGGGTATAATCCTCCTAAAATACCTCTTTCTAAAGTGCAAACACAAGATACAATGGGTACGAGCAGCGCAGAATCGTTAATAAAATTTCAGTCACAACTAAACCATAACCGACAAGCTTTCAACAATAATGAAGATATCCTTTCAACAGATCAACAGTCTGTTACAACAATTGAAGATGATAGTGAAAACTATAATGATGAAACTGATCACGAAGGAGAATACTCAAGCATCAATGATGATAGGACATTACAATCGGATGATACATCAACACACAATAATGATGCAGATGATAGTCATATAAGCACTTCAACAGCACCAACTGGTGACATAGGAAGTAATCAATTGAAGCAACCAGCTGTCGCAACCTCTTCACCTGATAACAAAGATTTATATTCAAAATCAGTTTTGCCTATCATTCAGTCAAAAACCTCAAATTCACAGAAGATTAAAAAGATAAAGGAGTTGAGGCATGAACAGAGTAAATACGATACGATGCTTTCCAATTGGCTGATAACTCAAACCGAGCTTGCAAAATCTTCTGTTTTAACAAGACAGGCTGATTTGGGGCCAAATGTCAAGACTGCGCTGAATACTAAGTACACAGGAGGCTCTCCAATGGTACCAAATGCAGGAATTGGGTTAGGTTACGGTATCAGTGCAGGACTAGATTCAACTAAAAGTAAAGTTGCCGATGTTGGTGAAGGTCTACACAGAGGTATGCAAAGTTTGGGAAGAGTTGCAAAAGGCTTTGTCGGTAGTGAGAGTGGGCCGAAGCATTTGTTCAGAAGAAGAGACTCCAAGAAATAAAGCTTGTAATTTTTTGTACAAATAGTAACAATAATAACAATATGTTAATGAAAACTGGTAAGAATATTAACGAAATACATAAGGGTGAAGAAAAAGTAAGAAGATCTAGTTAATGTAGTTAGATAATGGTAATCAGATTGCAGGTTTTGCTTCAGTCTCTGCATCTTTATCTGTCATTTCAGTCTTCAATTCTTCTTTCTTTACATCCTTCTCTTCAGAAGGATCCTCTTCTTCTTCTTCACTATCGTCAACAACAAAGCCGCTGTCATCGGCTGTTGCTGTTGCTATGGTAGTTGAAGTGGTAGCTTTAGAGAAGGAGTCTCTTGCAGTAGCTTTAGCAGGTGGTGACACCTTAGCGTTGACTATTGAAGTTCCAACGGTTGGTTCAGGAGCAACTTCAGACAGTGCTTCCCACCTCTTCTCCTTCTTAGACGCAGCAGCAGCCTTTGCAGCCTGTTGCGCATCGTTATCGCTTTCGCCTGTGACATCTTGCAAGTCAATTCCAGTTGATCTTGGAGGTTCGGTAGTGTCCAAAGCGGAAAACAACTGATTGGTTGATCTTCTAACTGGCAATTGAGGTGGAGCAGGCTCCTTTTCCTGGTAGTGAGGTCTGTTGATGGTCGAAGCTGGAGAGAATCTTTGTTGTTGCGGTTGATCTTCACCGTTGAATTTCTTGGCAACGTTGTCAAGCCAGCCACCGACAATATTCTTAGCATCGTTGAGGTTCTTATTAATGGCTTCGACGAAATCTTCTTCATCATTATCGCCGTCGATGTCAATAAGGGGTCTTTCTTTGTAAGCATTCTTTGTTGGCTTTCTTTCGTAAGTTCTGGCCAATCTCCTTGCCAATTCCTCGTCTTCCTTCAGCTGCTTGCGGCGCTGCATCTCGTCGCCACTTGGTCTTGGAGGTGGTGGCGGTGGCGCGTCCTCCACATGAGTTGGAACCTTGATCTTCGATTCCGGATCTGATAAATATAGCAACGCATTGGTGGCAGGCTCTATGGCGCCCGTAGAAGCAATCAACAACGCTTCAATGGTCCTCACCTCCACGGTGGGAAACATATCCTTCAATTGTTCGACACTGGACATGGGCTCTTGTTAAAGTATAAGAAAATGGTGATATTAATATTAAATTATGTATAATATATAAAAAAAGCCCCCAGCTAAGTAACACAAGTGCTCTAAGAAAAAGATGGGAGACCTGCTATGAATTATATGGTCGCTAGTGCCAGACTTCCTTAAGCAGACCAACTCAGATCAACTGAATATCTCTTATTTTACGTGGCCTTTTGCTTGCTGCTTCTCACTCCTACGACTGTGTCCCACGCCAATCGCCAAATGTACACCACTATATCTAGGCACATCAAAAACAAGTATGGTCCCATGAGAGCACAGTATAGTAGCCATGCTACCCATACCACAGTGTTTTGGAACTGCGTCCACAGCTCCACTATCATTGACATACAATCCGTTGATAACAATACGTACATAACAGGTGATAATAGACTGCTTACGTAATTGGCAGCCTTTATTTGTGCAAAGAAGTTAAAAAATGTGACTTTAAATTTACAGGGTTAGCTTTAGGGACAACAGCATCAGTAGCCTAGTAGTGGCTGGTGGTCTTGGTGCTCTGTATAAGGTTGTATGGGTTCAAAAGCAAGCTAGATCTAGAGAAAAAGGTTGGAAAAAGATTCTGACGAAAATAATTACCAAATGGCATCCATTTGGAATGCAGCAATTGCAGCAAGTTACTGAGCTTTGAAATGTTTCATAAGACCTCCAATAGCGCCCAATATCGTCACCAGAATTACAATTCATGCATGCTTTGTACAACGTAAGAGATAAATTTTTCAGTTTTTTTTTCATTATGTACTTATATAGTATTGAAAAGAGACTTTGTATCTTAATAACAGATCTAGGATGTCAAGGTACGAGATCTTTTCCCCAGAGGGGCTCCGACTTGATGGTAGAAGGTATAATGACCTGCGGACCCTTTCAGCGAAACTGCACACACATCCACAGTCTGCAGATGGCTCGTGCACTTTACAGCAAGGTAACACAAGAGTTATATGCTTGATTAGAGGACCAAACGAAAACAATAGTAAGCTGAACAGCGACCCAAGCCTACCCGCTATAACAGTTAACATTTCTTCACATGACTCAGGGTCTAGCAAGCAGGTGAGAAGACTGAGGAAAGATCGTAGACTCATAGAGTTGGGTAACCATATAAAGCATACACTAGAACAAGTCGTCTTAAGAAACATCTATAACAGAACAGGTATCGATATTCAGATTACCGTGTTGGCTAATGACGGTGGGCTCCTTGCTGCTTGTCTAAATTCAACAATTTTGGCCTTGATTGATGCTGGTGTCGCTATTTACGATTACGTCGCCACATGCTCCGTTGGCGTCTGGGATCGCGTTTCTCTTGTTGATGTTTCGGGATTAGAGGAACTAGACGTTTCCACTGCCACTGTTGGTGTGGTCGGTAACAGTGATAATTTCAATTCTGCCAGAATTGGTCTATTAGTGGCCGAAGATAGAATGCCGCTCGATAGATTGCAGAATGCAATGGAGATTGCAGTTGCCGGCTGTAACAGAATTAGAGAATTAATGGATCAAATAGTAAGGGATATGGGTGCTGAATTGATATCTAAACAACAATAATTTATTACACGTAGAAAAGCATTGAACTTAACATTTAGCTTTGATAATCATGCATTCGACTATTCTATAACTTTAACTTTGCTGAAAATCCTGTTTCCGTAAACTCACCCTCCTTCCACAATACGGTCTTCAAAACCCTAGGTAAAATTTCCACTTGGAATGGTGTAAATGGATAATCCTCTCCATCAACACTCAAGTAGCACTTTTTCACGTTGTGAGGTTTTGGCACTAATCTGAATGCCTCTACTTTAAAATGTTCAATTTTGTCTTCCCAAACATGTAATCCTTTATCTAAAGACATCAATGCCTTCGTTGTTGATGCTAAGTTGGATCTTCCATCAAACGTAATGACGTCAATGGCTCCATCGTTCGGTAAGGCAGCTGGAAAGAAATTACATTCAGCTGCAATATATGGCATTTTACCTGAATAAAAGATTGAATTATGTTCAGTTTTAACAGGATCATAAATTTCCCATCCAGCCGGTAAGTCCAATACATCATTTGCTGAGTGAAACTGTGAAGCATATTTCATCTCAAAATTTGACTCGTTGATTTCTTCGATATCGGTGCTTTTTCCAAACTTTTGCTTTTTGTAGTGATCTGCTAGTTCATCTTTGTCCTTTGCAATAGACTTCACGGCAAGGTCACAGGGGTATTTATTATTTCCAAAAACTTCTAATGCAACACCAAGGTCAAATCTGACTTTACCTAAAAACCTCAGATATTCTGTACCGATATCAGCTTGAGCAATCATACCATACGTTTGTGATAAGAATGACACTAAGACATCTTGACAATCACTTTTCCATCCCGTAACCCCCATCAAATCACATTGAGACGTTTGACCCTTTAAAAGTCTAAGCGCCGCTTCTGACGGCTCACTTGTTCCCAAACATGATAGTGTCATTGCGTTTCCTGATCCACCAGGAATCTGAGCCACTGTGAGTGATGAAAAAGCTTTAACTTTGTCCTCTCTTGAAAAAAGTCCGTTAAGAACTTCATGTGGTAAACCATCTCCCGAACAACACAGAATAACATCATAGCTCTTTAAATCCAAGTCCCGTGCAATCTCTTTTGCGTGGCCCGCATATTGGGTCTTTACAACCGTTACATTGCACTGGGCCCCGCTGAAAATGGCAGATGCCTCTTTTTCATATAGTTCCATGGCTTTACCTTTACCGGAATTAGGATTAATCAAAACCAAATATTTTAGTTTATCAGAATGTCCATTAGGGTAAGCCAACAAATTCAGCTCTTCAACAAGATCACTGTCTTTCCATACCCGGTTAACCAGATTGTCAACCTTCATCAGCTGTGTAGTCACCCTATATATGTTATCATCTGTCGGATATTGATTTGAACTTTTCTTGGGTTTTATTATGTATGCAAAGGTCAGTTGAATTTCATTTGGTAAACCGGAAGCAGTCAGTTCAACATGCAAAATATCCCTGAATTTGATAAACTTCAAAGATTCATCTTTAACAAATGACGATGTTAAAGTAGATGAAGGTAAGCAACACGCTAACGGATTAGTGAAAAATGTGAATTTGTTTTCAGATCCAGCGGTGTTTATAACGGGTTGGCCTATTAGCCTTAGCCCTTTTCCTTCATAATCCAATACTGCTCTCATTGGTTCAAATGAGTTAAGCTCCTGAGAATCAGAAAAAAGATAGATTAAAAACAACAATAGACAATTTTGATGAAATAGTTATTATCAAATAAAAAAATTATCAGAATTTAAAAACAAACGTCAGCTACAGGGTTCGAACCTGTGCGGGCAAAGCCCATCAGATTTCAAGTCTGACTCCTTAACCACTCGGACAAACTGACTTTTGTTATGTTTTTAAGACTGAAAAATTAGAACACAAAGAAATATGTGCTCTCAACTATTTGTTTTTTGTATTATAGTAGCCTGGTAAATTAAAATTATTATTGTGAAAAATTAACAATATTTGCATATTACGTCCACAGTTTTTTTGACAATTTTAGCTTTCCTTGTTGTTTATATATCTGAATCCAGCAACGAATTGTTCAGGTACACAGGTGAGATATCAGCTGGCATAATCATTACCTCTGTTATTTTAGAATCTCTCATTGCACTATTTGTGATCATTGTGTAATGTACTTTTTTACATCTTATGCTGACTGAACTCCATATTAAATTTGTTGACTTTAAGTTTACATAGCCGAATTAGGTCATCGTATTTCATTTCATAAACATTTCTTGCTTCACACAGCAACGGAAATAGGATTTTTATGTAAAATTTTTGATAGCTTTGTGTAGTAATTTTGGATAGGATTCAATTCAATTATAAAAAAATATTAATTTTAGTAAGCTTTTAACAATACACAAAAAGTAAAGATTACGCTTGTAATTTAAAACAACAAAACTCCAACAGTAGGCGAAAGTTGGCACCGTCGCAAGTAAGTTTTTGTATACAACCAAAGCCTTTTGAAAAAAGCTGACGTACCAAATTTATAGACTTTGTGTTTTAAATGAATACAAATGCTATATGTGTTACACATTAACTTTCATTTTTTTAGAGTGTCCTCAATTTTTAATGTTCTTGCTTTTATCCATTGCTAACATTCTCAAAAGCTCAAAACATTCTGAAACAAATATTGACTTATTCTAAATATCTGTCTAATGGCTCACCCATTACTTCTTCAAGAACTTTGGCTAGTCCTGTTCTGACTTCCATTTCAACTTGTTCATCATCGTCTTCTAGCAACTCAGCAATAATTGGAACCATTTGTGGCAACATGCTTAACCAAGCTTCTCCAACCTTTTTGTAGATACTCTTCATGGATCTAACGGCCCAATACTTTTCTCTTGAGTTACAGTCTGCACGCATGTGTTTCATTAATAATTCATTCAACTTTTTATTATGTTCATCAGAAGTTGATGTAGTTTGGGCTAAATAAGTTATTGCCTTGACCAAATGCTTACCAATGGAATCATCAATATTAACAAATTGATCTGTCAAAACTTCAGAAATTGGTGCAAATCTAGTATTCGACTGCCAAAATTCAGTTTGATCATATTTGAACGAAGAGGAAAGTGAAATTAATACTGTTCTTCTGATTGAAATGTCGCTCAGATCACCTTTAACGTATTTTTTCAAAATATTTTCGGTGGAATCAATGATATAACTGAAATATGATGTAATGATACCTCTCAAGTTTTCTTGCATTCTGTTGAAAAACTTGAAAAACGATTCGATTCTTTCATTTGTTGAAATTTCAGTAACAACTCCTTCACCATCAAATGCCCATCTTACAATTGAAGCAAATAATGGCCTAAAAGTTTTATCATTCAATTTCATAACATATTGAATACCACAGTTATGAATGCCTGACTCAACTCGGCCAATAGCATTGATATCAAAGCTCGAAACTGAACGGTACTCAAGTGCATTCGTGAGAAATTTAAAAAACATACTGGATTCACTAACGGCAACCTTTTTATTCAGTTTTTCGATAACCTGCTCCAATCCGTTTAAATAAAGCCCTAAAGATGTGGCATCTAAAGTGGATACATAAGTCCACAAAGCACAAAATGATGATAAAACAACTTTTGCATCGATATATTCGATGATTGTTTCTAAAATATTCATTCTAACATTATCTGAAACTTGCTGTGCTCTAAATAGAGTTTTTAATATATCTTTAATATTTGGGGTAAGGAAATTTGGAATCTTTTTTATCATAGTTGAATACAACACCAAAATTGATATTTGAACTAATTTTGCTGATTCTTGTTCCTTTTCGACACATTGATCAAAAATATTTAGTGAAGGTGCCATGATTTTTGGGAATAAACCAATCATCTTAACTCCAACATTAGAAATAATACTAGTCATACAGTTGATTGAGGAGATAGTCAGCTCAGGGGATTCATCGTTCAGCAAACCTGACTTTCCGCTAATCGATCCCAAACATTTAACCATCAGCGATGAATCAACATGCTCATTGAATCTTCTGAAAATACTAGCCATTGTATCTAAACAGGCTTGCGACAATTCAATATCAGTAGTATCAGTAACTTTTTGTTGTAATGTTGGAATTAATGTGGCAATACCATCATGAGCGTAAATATTCTCGGTATGCTCCATGTTGAATTTACTTGCTGTCAACACAACAATACTCTTCAAAGTTTGTAAATTGGTAGTATTATCTGTCAAGATATTGTTGACAGACTTGACGTAATATTGAATTGGTAGCAAACTTAAAACATCACCCAATAGTTTGTAGAACTTATTAATAATTTCATCGTCTTCAAGCTTTTTACTTGAATTATTGATCAGTTCTAAAAGGTATTTGGTCAAATCAGAGAAAGTAGCTAATAGTTCATTAGTTTCAGTGCCTTGAAGGACTTGAGAAGCAATCTTCAGCCTTAGTTTTGGAATACCATTAGATCCTTTAGCGTCAGTTAAAGCATGTCTAATGAAAGAAGCAAGCCCTTTCCTCAAACTGTATAATTCACTCTTAGTCATAGACATGATTGTTGGACCAAAAACAACTCTGGAACATAACTCCTTAAATTTGGGAGAGTCTTTTTCCAATGGTTCTTCAGGAATGAGCTTCCATAGGTCAAGAAATTTGGTTGTTACTTTCAATTCATCGACAGCCTTGAAGTTTTGCAGGAAAACAGTGGCAAAGTCAACAAGTGCAGAACAATCACCCATTTTATGTTTCATGTAAGCTTCAACATATTGTTGACCACAGAGGAATAAGATTAAATGAACCGAAAAATTTTGGCCAAGGGTCTTACCCAAAGTAGTAAATAACTTAACACGTCTATGTCTTGGGATATGAAGGAAAGCACTAACGAAAGAAGCCAACAAAAATTCAATTTCATCAATCATTCCATTTTGTGCAGCATTAGCAAGAGCTGGAACAACGCAGATGATAGTTTGTTCAACAACATGGCCTGAAAATTCATCATCTTGTCGTATAGTGTGAGCACCCATGAAAGTGAAAATTGGCATAACCGAGTGTAGAATTAGCTCAGGACACAAAGAGGCCAAAGCAGCAATAACCAAAAGCAACTTATTTTGAACTTGAGGAGAATCGGATGAACGAATTGCTGAAACCACAACGTCAGCACGGATAATAGAAGAATCTTTCAATGGTGTATTGGTATCCTTGATCTTTTGTATAACATTCTTGAGGCAAGAGGCTAAAGTTTCTTGTGCGTATAAGATTGGTAATTTACCATCTTTACCAAGAGATTCTAAATCATCCAAGATACCAAACAATAGTTTCAATAGTTCAAGAGATGGCTCAAAAGTTTCTTTTTTAGAAAATGTATCCAAGATGTCAAGTAACATTGTGACCTTTTTCAAATGATCGGATGCCAAAATTGAAATTTGATTCTCTTTCATAGCTTGTCTTGTTGTCTGAGAAGACCTTCTTCTTCTTTTAGGCGTTTGACCTTGGGCCTGTGATTCGGTTGTGTTTAGAGCACATGATTTGAACAACGCAACAAATAACTCACCACTGACATCAACTGATTGTAAGACATCAATTGGATCATAAAGAACACTGTGATTCACCAAGCTTTCATCTAGCATGTGTGATGCAAAATTCACCACTGTTTCAAATTTCAAAGAAGAGAAAGTTTCAACAAATTTAGTTTGAGCTAATTCAACCAAGGATGGATATGGTGCAGCCATTGCAATCTTCAAAAATCTAAGACCAACATCATTTTTTTGATTTGGTTTAATTAAGGATAAAACACTTGATTGAAATTGATCAAAGTCACATGAAGTTTCCTTACATGCTCTATTCCACGCAGGTATGTTTTCAATATATGAATTCAAAAATTCTTCAAAAAGCTGAGATGAAGATGCTGTATTTTTAACATATTGAGAACAATCAGATGCAAGTAAAAGTAAACGCATTTTGATTGATGGTAAAGAAGCATGTAATGCGTGAGATGTGAAAAATGCGAGGATTAACTTACCTGTTTTCTTATCCAAAAGTAGTTTTTTGAAAGCTGATATCAAATATCTGTCATCAACGACCAACTGAGAAATGTTTTCAACAATAGCTTTGATTAGAAGTAAGTTATCACTTGGCGAAAGGACGACATCATCAGATGAGGAGTTTCCATAAACTTTGTTATCATACAAAACTTTCTTCGGCTTTGGATTAAGTGGAAGTTCAGAGATAGCAGTAAATAGCTTTGCTGTTTGCTTTCTTATCTGAGGTAACTCATCATAAAATAATACAATAATAGATGGATACAGCAAACCAGCATAACTGTCTTTATCCAAAGATTTCAATGTTGTCGTCAGAAGAACAATTGCACGAATTCGAGCAGCAACTGGTCCACTAGATGTTGCAACTCTTGTAAGAAAAGAAAGGATCGATTCCACGTCATTGTTGAAAACGACCAAAAAGAAAGTTTTGAAGGAATGGGTATAGATACTCTTGAAAAATAAACCTTCTAAAACAATAAATTTCTCGTTGATCACAGTGGAACATTCTAAAAATGATTTAATCTGAGTTTTGTTTTCAGCAAAAAGCTCTTCGAGTTTTTCATCGGCAGTACTAAGCTTGTCATCATCTTTAGAAATATCAACAACTTCGTCATCCAACTGAATCTCAGCTGGATTTACCAAAGTATGAGAAGTCATCATTTCTAAATCTGCTAACTTTACGTTGGCATCATCAAGAGCTGTCATAAAGACGTCTTTGTTTGATTTTGCAAGATATTTAAGCAAGTTGACGTAAATAGTGGCATCTTCTGCAGAGTTGCTCATGACAATTTTCAGAATGTCACTAACAATACTTGCGATTTGAAACTCAGTAAATTGAATACCTAGTTCTTTAACAATGTTCAAGAGTTGTAATGTGACTTCCTTTTTGTTAACAATCAAGGTTCTTAAATATGCAGTAATAAATTTAGAATTCGTTTTTGAAGATTTGATGATATTCAAAAATGGGTAATCGACATTCATAACTCCAGGTGGTAGCATCAAGAAGATCTTTTTAGAAAGAGGCTCTAAAGCGCCTGACTGGATAGAACCCAAGAGCTGAATAACACAAGTGAAGGCTCTTTGGGATAACTTGTCACCCTTGCCAGAAGCAGTTAAAAGAACTGTTTCAATAGACGCCATAACAACATGCTTTGACAATGGAACGGCTGCTGCAATAACAGATAGGATGGTGTACGCTGAAACCTTTGCTTCCTCATCGTTCGAGGTCAAAAAAAAACTGATGGATTCTAATGCATAACTGATGTATGAGGCTAATTTGTCTGAACCAGAAGCAGACAAGATGGCCAAAGCAGAAACAGTCATTGAAACGTAGAACACCAATTGTCTTCTGAACTGGTTTTTATGCTGTAGTTGTTCTTGAAGAAATTTAGTATACAAGTTGAAAATGTCTACGTCAGTGAAAGCCTTCACTAGAGTGTTTTTGGATGGGGCCTTGCCGTTTTTCTTAAAGTTGACCAACCATGTGAACAAAGTTGGCAGCTTTTGAATAACATAGAGGACTCTAATGAATGAAGGTCTGTGGAAAAAAGGCAATGTTGTCAGAAGCAGCTGTTCTGAGTTATGAATGTTCATTTGAAACCTTCTTAGAGGCCATTCGGCGGCTCTAGCGGCAATAGCCAAATCCCAGTAAGGTGCCAATAGCGAGAGAAAGGTGTCGATGGTTCTGTCAAGATCTTCGTTTTCCTCCTTGCTTTGGATTTGTCTGTCAATTCTAATGGAAGTCTGACTGAATATAGAGAACCTAAACTTAGCAAACCTTGAATCAAGCGATTCCAAGCGGTCAAGAGCCTCGACTGCATCCTCATAGATACTTTCGTAATCTTGTGTAGCTGCATAGTGTGCCTCATGAATGAACGATATGGAGTGGATCTTAGATCTCTTTTTTCTGTCTAAGGCTACAGACTGATTTGCCTGTGCAATCTGTGATAGCTGATTTGCTAAAGACGACATCCTTGGCTCTCAAATCGATTATGTTAAAACAAATCAGCTTCACTATTGTAGCTAAAATTTCAAAAATTTTTTTTTCAGTATTATCAACTGAAAAATTTTTATACACTGTATAGAAGAGGAAATGCTTGCGATTACGTAAGATTCTTCGGACGACAAGAGGAGACGCTAGTGATTGGTTATTGCATTTTACGAAAGTGGACAATACCCACAGTGTTCTCTAATGGTACCTGGTTGCCAAGAATGTCGCAAGTGATGATGATATTAGGTTCGTTTCTGCTGTCTTTCAAAGTTTCGAGGTATCTTTTGGCCATTGTAAGCGATGGTGCACCAGGTGTGGCCTCCTTGAGGTCATTAAAATCCTTCCAGGGATCTCGTGCATCCAGTTCAGCATCGCCTGTCTTTGCTATTTGGACGAGATCCACTCGGTACTGATTTAGTGTCTGATCTGTGTAAAACCGGAGTTTAAACAGTCGGTCGGTGTATGTATCAGATGAAGGCTCTTGCACAGGCAAGGTTTCGTCACCTAGAAGTAAATCTCTTTTATCGTTGAAATAGAATTGACACGATGTCAACTCCAAGGCCGTCTGTGCATAGATGCTCCCAATCCCAAAGTACGGCGTGCCTTTAATGTACACTAAAAAAACTCCAAACCCGCTCGGAGTGGAGCAAATAGACACTGAACAGTCATTACAATATTTGAACACCTTGATGCTATCATCTTCTTCTTGCTGCATCGATGTTTTTGTTCTTTATTGTTAGAGAAGAACAAGACAGTTAAAAAAATAATGTTATAATAACTTTTTTACCCTTTCCTTCTACACATACTATATGGCTACAATATCTAGAAGCGCTTCTCATGCACTTGCAGTATCTCTGTCAATTGCTCTTAAGATTTCAAAAACCACTTCAGTCGTATATCTGGATAGGGGGAATCATATCCGCTTTGTAAAACCAATTGGAACCTTCAACTTCTCTCCTGAGCCATCTCGTAGGGAATTGAACAACATTGCCACGAACCTTTGCCAAGAGCTTCTTTGCAGTTTCATAGTCGTAAACTATCCTGTTGTTGATGCCGGTGTTTCTGAACCGCGTCACCTCTATTTGGTATCGTTTCAACTCCGCCAATTTTTGTCGTCTTTCATGTCTTCTTTTGATCCGTTCGCTCTGCTCCAATTCAACATCGTCTTCCTCCCCAAAGTTATTGGCCTCCTCGTCATTGACCAAATACTCGTTTTCACTTGCAGCAGAAAAAAGAAACTCTTCACCTTCTTCATACAGCGCACTGGTTCCACGAGACCTGTACTGGTGCTCCTTGAACGCCTTTCGCAGATCCTGAAATTCGGTGTAGTCTCTCCACGTTTGCACTGCATCATCCGGTTGGCAGTGGAAAACCATTTGGTATATCATCGTGTTTCTTATTGCTTGTGCAAGCCACGTTCCTTCGTTGAAATCAAGCCCCAATGGGTCATCAAAGGACCACGGGTCAATAAACGATGACGCTGTTGCTGGCAAATTAGTCTGCTCTAAATTGTCTATCTCCGCATCAGTCAACTTGACTGCAGTAACATCATCTATTATCGAAGAACCATCAGTTCCTTTGCCTTCACCCAATTCATCAAGGGCTTGTGATTTAGATCTGGACATTGAGTTTTCGTGTATCTCCTTTGAATAAAGTTTTCTGATGTAAAACAACCGCTTAATCATCTTCCACCTCATCAGATTCAATTCATCATTGCCTTCACTTTCAACTTCTTTTTGTGCCAGTATCTCAACAATGTCCTCATATGTAGGTAGTATCGCACTTATTTGGCCATCTGAAACTTTACCGATGCTTTCGGGATCTTCCATCTGCTTGATGTACTCTTTTAAAAATCTGTTCAGTTTCAATTTAGACTCAACAAAGGAAATGTTATTGAATCCATCTTGGCCAACTCCCATAACATCTTCTCTATGATCCTTTGTAGTTACTCTATTATCTGAAGAAAAAGTTTTGTTATCCCTCAATCCTTTGTTAGCTACGCCTACTCTATGGTTGAAAGAACATTCAAATTCAATGTCATCCAAATTCTTGTCTGCAGATTCATTAATAATTTGTTGAAAACTTGAAAGTAAGTCATTTTTCAGTTGTTCAGTATTCTCAGTATTTCCTCTGTTCAATGCGATATACTCTGCCGTCCCTTGCCATAAATCTAATAAATATCTGGTACCAATCTCCACCATGGCACTTAAGGTTGTATCACCATTATCAAGTACAGATGCTTGTTTACCAGTTTTAGTCTTTGCAAACTTCTCGATCTCCATGAAACGACGTTCCACCAGATCAAGTAAGTCTACATCAACACCAAGATGTTCTCTCATAAGTCTCATTCTCAAAGAATGTGCAAACCTTCCAACTTTATACTTCTTTCCATCCATGGTGCTATCAATCATGTCTGTGTCCCTAACAATAGCCGCAACTTCAGAATCCCTATTTCCACGCATAGAACGTTCATTGATATTAGCGGATCCAATTATAGCAATACGATCGTCAACGATCATACATTTAGCGTGAACATAAAGCTGTTCAGTGGTGAGTACTTTTTTGGGACCAATCATACCCCATTTTCTCAAAGAAAAGAACTGAATATATTCTTCAGGATCGATACCCACCCTTTTCAACTTAGCAAAAATTGAGTGCTCTCCCATGGAAATAGACATGTATTGCAATTGCATAATCAACCTGACTGAACCACCTTCTTTAGTGTCAACGTTAGCTTCAAAACCTGGCATTAATGGTATAACGATAATCGCTTTCCATGACTCTGATCTCTTATGGGCTTCTATAATCCTATCAACCAGAGCATCTCCAATAGAGTTCTTCACCTCAGTACCGTTACAGAAACAACTAGAGACAAAAAACTGGTTTTCAATATAAACAAAGTGTTCGCTCGTTTCAATGCATTTAATATAAGCTTCATGAATACTCTTTTCAGTTTGATATAAACCTAAAGACCAATCACCAGCAGATCTCAATAGTTGTACTTCACAAGTACCTGTTAGTTTCATATCTTTTAACTCTTCAGGTGTAAATGGCCTTGGTGGTACAAGTAATGGAGTTGGTCTAGATGGTCTCTTTTGCCTTATAAGATAATTCCATCTCTGGACAAAATGACGCGCCAAATCTCTTGCGACTTGCCCGCTAGTGACCATTTGAATATCATGCCAAGGCATTCTTGGAACAACATCTCTATCATACATATCCTCATTTGGTAAAGTTAAGTTGAAAAAGTCTCCGGTTCTTGGATTTGAATAGTCTTTACCAGGAAACATGTGATATTCATGAATGTTTAACACTGAGTCAGTTTTTTCGTCTTTGAGTGCTGAATTTGAAGTTCCAGATGATTTTCGACTAACAGTTGAATCCCCTTTAAATTTTTCATTAAACTTTTCACCTTTGGAATACTTATCTTCATTTTCGTAGTTGTATTTTTGATCATCAATTAGAACGTGATCGGGGGTATCCCAACGACCATAACATAAATCACAACCGCCAAGAAATGCTACTGTATTGTCAACAATTAGTAGCTTTTCATGGTGCGCCCAAAAATAAACGTTCTGCATGAGTTGATTAGGCGATCTCAAAACATAAATATTGTTATTCAAGTCCAACAGAGAATGCTTCGTGTAAAGAGAATCAGTGACAACTGTATTAGCAACATTTCTGTAGATAATGATGAAAATTTTGACACCCTGTTGAGCTTTTCTCTTAAGCAATCTATCTATTCTCCAATCTTGATTTCCATTGGCCGGTCTTCTCAAATATAGCTCAGGACTTAGCCACCAATCGTGAATATAAATAACGTCCGTGGCCATTTCAATTGCAGAAGAGGCTGCATACATGTAATCTCTTCCGTCAACAAACCACTGGGCAAATGCAGATGATCTAACCGGAGCAAACGATCCGAATCTATGCTCTTTAGTCCACTCACTTGAAGCTGCCGCTTTATCAATGCATTTTTTCCATTTGGATATTGTATCAGACTGCGTAGAGCCTAGTTTTAGCTTTCTTTCGCCATTTACCAACTTAATTCTACCTGAAAACTGGGTGAAAGCATTTTTCTTTGCTTTCGAAACTTCAAAGAAGTCGTCGTCTTTCTTCTTAACATTGCTCAGCATGGTCAATTTAGATTGAAAACTAAAATCAAACAGAAAGATATCTAGTGGAGTAGTCGATGAAATATCAGAAGTATACATGAGAAAGGAATCACCCAAAATCACCCACTTATTGGTATGTCTATCAACCATTTCAGCCAGATCATGAATTTTGAGATGTCCAACTCTCCATCCTTGTTTTTTAGCTGTAGTCATAATGTAAAGAGATCCTTCCTTTCTTTTATGAGCAATTTCGTTATTCAAAAGCATACTAAAGGGAGACATTTCAAAAAATTGAAATACTCGAAGGGCTGGCTCTCTAAAGGTGACAAGTTTGACAACAGTGGTAAGATAATTTTGGACCGCAGTCTTGAATTCTTCATTGTATTTTGCCGTCGATCTAGCTTGTTTTTTGACAAAGGGTAAAGCAGAAAGTTTACCAATGTGACGGTTTGATCTTTCAGATGTTGTTCTCTGTTCAAGTTTCAGACGTGCTGAGGATGAATTGACAGAGCTTTGAGATGTGGGAGGACGTTCTGTTAAGTGCTTACCAAAAGAACCCTTCCAAATACTATCCTTATCTCTGTCTTTTGAGTCGTATTCCCTATGAAGTTTAGGAAAACTTGGTAATATGAGATGGTTTTTGCGAAATGTCTTTTCAATGGTCTCTCTAACAAAGTTAGTCAGTTTGTTGTGCAAACTTTCAAAGTCCTCTGAAGTTTTGATGACGCTCCATCTAAGACACCGTGATCCAATTCCGTATTCAAGAAACACTTTGAAAACCCGCTTTGTGCTATCCAGATCCCTTGTTATGTCAGCCAATACAAAAGAAAGAAGCGGTAAAATCATCGGACCTTTGTGAACTCCTAGATCGTCATCTAAAATAGCGGAAGCCAAGCAGATGGGGTCCATAACACCATTTGTCAACATATTAGTCCACCACAGAGTCTTCTCATCGTTTTTCTTATCTAAAGCTTGTGTAATGAACTTAATGTCGATGCCCCTGTTTTCAGCAACGTCAAATGTGTAAGCATCTCTTCGTTTTAAACGCCATGAAAGTGAATTTGTGTCACCGCTAGCACCATCTGAGTATCCACGCAGATACAATTCCTCCATTTGGGATTTTGTTAGCCTTGTTTCTGGATGCACAAACTCACTGTTATCACCAAAGAGCTTCTTTGTCAGGCCCGTAGGCCCAAACTCAGCATATTCGGAATTGTTGTTATACGGTAGGTTTCGACGTGCAAATTCACCAATATTTTTCAATGCACCTGACGGATCCAAATAGTTGATGTTGTCTACAATGTGTGTCTTTTTCAAGATGTCACTGATATCGATTCCGTGCTCTTTGTTGTCGGTTTTCTCTTTATCGGTGTTCAAGTTATCACCATTTTGCTTAAAACTTTTGCTATTATCCCCATCATTTCCCGTTTGTTTCACATTTTCCTGCTCAACAAAGCTTCTCTTCCGTCCATCCGCACCATCTGGTCTCTGTGACACAGACATATGAATTATGCAAACAAAGAATGGTTACTTCAAACAAAAAGGTGTATAAAAAGGGCCATGTGTACGCGTATGGTGAAAACAGTTTGGAGGTGAACTTAAATGTGAAGAGATGGTGCTAATTGGCGAGATATGATTCCGAAATGTGTAGATTTGAACGAGATAGGTTTACCATATGTGTATGTGCACTTTGTTTAACGTCTTTTTGGATTAGAACTGATTAAATCGGCTGCTTTGAAATTGTAAATGATGTATATCTTCATTTGACTTTTTTGATTACACTAAATTAGTAGAAATCTAGTAAAACGCCTTGTATACTTTCCCCAACAGATCTATCATTCAATTACTACAGCTTCTTGCCATTTTTCATCAATCTTGCTTTAAAATTTATTAAAAATAGTAAATGTATGGAAATACATTTGATAAACAATATATACAAAGTGACCAAAGCGGTACTAGAAGACCTTGCTCAAAACCTTGTTGAGGGCCTGGGCGTAATCGCCCTTCACTCTCAAGGTTCCGCTTTGCAGCATGCAGATAAAATCAGGTGAGTTGAACGCAATGTTGTCTGCTGCCAGAGCGTGCTGGACGTCGTTTCTAAAACTTACAAGGTCCCCCTGAATACGCTTGACATCTGTCCACAGTGTTTGAGAGCGGTACGTCTTGTAAATAGGGAGGTTACCCTGAGAAGTTCGTTGCACAAAATATGATTTTGGTTGTGGCTTTTGGAAGAGGTCACCTGCGCTGATAGACTCTAGGGCAGGTAAAACAGAGGCCTTGGATGCAGTTCTGGTGGCAGTGGAGGCGAATCTCAGCGATAAACTCATCTTTTAAGATCTTCCTTTGATGATAAAGATGTTGAAAATACTGATTTCCACTATGAAAAAAAATTCAAGCTTTTTTTGAACCAATAACTTGTTCTCTAAATCTGACAGAGTTGGAAATAGGATCATATAGGGCCAAGGATCGATGGCAAGACCGAGAGTATGTAACATTGGAGGCTGCTAGATAATTGGGTTGTGTGTTGTGATCAAATACTAACGGAGTTACCAGTTAATATTGCTTGTGCGCCATGGTGAATCTGAAGGCAATGCAGATAAAACAGTGAATCAGTACATTGCAAATCACAAGGTTCCGTTAACAGCACGTGGACATGAACAGGCGAAGCAGGCGGGAGAGAGGCTCAAGGAGTTGTTGAAGCCAGATGACACAATTTGCTTTTACACGTCACCATATAGGAGAACCAGGGAAACGCTGTGTGGCATCAAGAAGGGTATTGAGGAACTCGGGTTACAGCAAAAGACGTACGAAGAGCCACGAATGCGTGAGCAGGATTTCGGGAACTTTCAGGGTACGCCGGAGGAAATGAAAGCAATCTGGGTTGAAAGAGCACGATACGGACACTTTTTCTATCGAATTCCACATGGTGAATCTGCAGCAGACGTGTATGATCGGTGTGCTAGTTTCAACGAGACGCTATTCAGGCAATTCAGCAAGGACGACTTCCCATCGGTGCTGGTGCTGGTTACACACGGGATATGGGCAAGAGTATTTCTGCAAAAATGGTTCAGATGGGACGTTGAATATTTTGAGGACCTACAAAACGTCCCCCACTGTTCATGGATTGTGCTGGAGAGGAACGAGGACAATCGGTACAAGCTGAAGACGAAGCTTGCAAGATGGTCGGAGCTCGATAACGGCGACGACGAGATTGCACGTGAAACTGTGAGAGAGGAGATCAAGAACAACTCTTCTCTGGAGGCAGGCAACGAGGAGGTGGTGACAGACGCAGTTGTTGCGTTGCTAGAGGAACAGGCCAAACGGAGCAAGCAGCTACGAAACATGTACAAGTTGCATGAATCGCAACCGAAAAAGAACAACTTATCAGCCCTAGAGGATGACGACCGATGCTCTGTACTGAGTGGCGACGATGGCCACAATGACGATACAATGCGAAACAGATGCTAGGAAAATGCAATATGGTGCCAAGTGGCATCCAATACCTATAATTCAATTTTCACTTTATACACTTCATAAAATTCAAAGTGTACCATTCCAGTAGCTTTGTGGCTCTCCACACCATATCCTACACCACTCCTGAGTCTCTCACTAGTCGCAATCGCGTCATTCCGGACGTTCTTGCATATATTATCCTTTTGACGAACACGTTATTTCGGAAAGTTGAATCCCGGCCTTTTATAAGTAGATCTCAACTTTTCACCTGTTGATCCATCTTCTATCACTTTCTTCTTCTCATTAATTAACTAATTAACTAAAAACAAATACAAAATGGTATGCAGGCAATTGCCAAAGGACGTGTTATCAATGTGACATTGAATACTAACACCAATTCACAGGCTAGAACTTTCTTTATTGGTGGTAACTTCAAGATGAACGGTACCAAGGAATCAATCAAGGCTATTGTTGATAACCTCAACAAGGCTGACTTGCCATCCAACGTCGAAGTTGTTCTTGCTCCACCAGCTACCTACATTGCTACTGCTGTTGATGCTAACAAGCAATCTGTTGTCTCCATTGCTGCACAAAACTCCTACACCAAGGCCTCCGGTGCCTACACTGGTGAAATCTCTCCAGCTTTCATCAAGGACCTCGGTGCTGAATGGGTCATCCTTGGCCACAGTGAAAGAAGAGCTATTTTCGCCGAATCCGACGAATTGGTTGCTGAAAAGACCGCTTTTGCTCTTGAACAAGGTGTCAAGGTTATCCTTTGTATTGGTGAATCCATCGAAGAAAAGAAGGCTGGTTTGACTCTTGACGTCTGTAACAGAGAATTGGCTGCTGTTGCTGCTAAGGTTAAGGACTGGTCCAACATCGTTGTTGCTTACGAACCAATCTGGGCTATCGGTACCGGTTTGGCTGCTACTGCTCAAGATGCCCAAGAAATCCATGCTTCTATCAGACAATACTTGGCTTCCACCATTGGTGCTGACCAAGCTGCTGCTGTTAGAATCTTATACGGTGGTTCCGCCAACGGTAAGAACGCTCCTGAATTCAAGGACAAGGCCGATGTTGACGGTTTCCTTGTCGGTGGTGCTTCCTTGAAGCCAGAATTCGTTGACATTATCAAGTCCAGATCTTAATTCTAATGTAATGTTATGTTTATAAGTAATGTGTTTTTTTTTACCTTCTCCTTGACTACTGCAGTATTCAATAATGACATTAAAGCTTTCCGATTACTATTATACATATTCTATTCTTCGTTTATTTCCCTTTTGCTGAACATGGCTTCGAGAATATCGTTACTGTTCGCTTCCTCTCCCACCAATAACCCCTCTGCCTTGGCACACTTGATCATATACCGTGCTCGTTCCACTGCATTGAGTTCTGCTTTCCTTATGCTACCGCTAACTCCAATACAGCTGAAAATGCATGGTCGTCCATCTATGCTGGAAACAAAAAACATCGCCGCCTGAACGTGCTCCAATGCCTCCCTATGACATCTTATGATCCCTGTGCCCGTCTTGGACGAGAAGTATCTGATACTAAACGTCGTTTGCACCATTCCAGAACCGTAATCACCAAAATTCTTCTGAATCGAAGATCGCAAGATCGAAACTAGTAATCCAGGTGTCACCGCCGCTGAAGATCCTACCTGGCGACACAGCTTTTCATTCTCAACCTGCTTGCCTCCCTCCTGTGGGTATATCAGCTGAAATAGCACGTATCTGGTCTTCAATCTAACCATTGTCACGTGAGTAGTGTTCCAAGAAGAAAAAAATCAGTGAAAAATGCTGAAAAAATAAGAAAGTACTTTCAGTCATCACCGTTTAGACGAAAAGAGGCCTTCAGTAAACCATAAACCAGCACATACTTGTACCAGTGGTGTTTTATGCTCAAGAATCTAGTCAGAATAAACTCTAAAGATTTTTTACTACGTCAAATGTCAACTTTAACTCCAGAAAACTGGCCAGCTTCAAAGGTCAGAGATACCTTTTTGAACTATTTTAAGGACGAAGACCATAAGTTCTTTGGATCGTCCTCTGTGGTTCCTCACGATGATCCTACTTTGTTATTTGCTAATGCTGGTATGAATCAATACAAACCTATCTTCCTAGGAACAGTTGATCCATCTTCTCCATTGTGTGGTCTCAAAAGAGCCGTGAACTCTCAAAAGTGTATCAGAGCAGGTGGTAAGCACAACGATTTGGAAGACGTTGGTAGAGACTCTTATCATCACACCTTCTTTGAAATGTTGGGTAACTGGTCTTTTGGTGACTACTTCAAAAAGGAAGCTATATTTTACTCTTGGGACCTTCTAACTAGAGTCTTCGGTTTGCACAAAGACAGACTGTATGTCACTTATTTTGGTGGTGACGAAAAGCTAGGTCTTGCTCCTGATCTCGAAGCCAAGCAATTCTGGCAAGACGTTGGTGTTGCTGACGATCACATTTTACCTGGTAGTGTCAAAGATAATTTCTGGGAAATGGGTGACCAAGGTCCATGTGGTCCATGTTCTGAAATCCACTACGACAGAATTGGTGGCAGAAACGCTTCTTCTCTCGTCAACGAAGATGATCCAAACGTTTTGGAAATCTGGAATAATGTTTTCATGCAATTCAACAGAGAACCTGATGGATCTCTTAAATCACTACCTGCCAAGCATATCGATACCGGTATGGGTTTTGAAAGATTAGTCTCAATTTTGCAAGATGTCACCTCAAACTATGACACTGATGTCTTTAAACCTCTGTTCTCCCAAATTCAAAAGATTACTGGTGTTAGAACTTACACCGGTAAATTTGGTGCCGAAGATGTCGATGGTATTGACACTGCGTACCGTGTTTTAGCCGATCATGTTAGAACTTTGACATTTGCCATTGCCGATGGTGGTGTTCCAAATAACGAAGGTAGAGGTTACGTTTTGAGAAGAATTTTGAGAAGAGGCTCTAGATACGTTAGAAAGTACATGAACTACCCTATTGGTAACTTTTTCTCCCAATTAGCTCCAACTTTGATTGAACAAGTTGCTCACATTTTTCCAGAATTGACTAAGGACCCATCGTTTATTTTTGAAATTCTCGATGAAGAAGAGTCTTCTTTTGCTAGAACCCTTGATAGAGGTGAGAAACTATTTGAGCAATACGCTGCTATTGCTTCTAGTACTCCAGAAAAGACTTTATCTGGTAGAGATGTTTGGAGATTGTATGATACTTATGGTTTCCCTGTCGATTTGACCCGTTTAATGGCTGAAGAAGCTGGCTTGAAAATTGATGAAGAGGGCTTTGAAAAAGCTAGAATTGCTTCAAAGGAAGCTTCAAAGGGTGCCGGTATCTCTAAGAGTGGTAAGGCTTTACTCAAATTGAATGTTCATTCCTTAGCTGAGTTGGAAGCAAACAGCTCGGTTCCAAAATCTGATGATTCCTTCAAGTACGGTACAAAAAACACAGACGCAAAAGTTGTCTCAATTTACACAGAGTCCGGTTTTGTAGAATCTACCGCTGATTTACAAGAAGGTGCCCAAATTGGTATTCTTTTAGATAGGACACCATTCTATGCTGAGCAAGGTGGCCAAGAATATGATACAGGTAAAATTGTCATTGATGGTTCTGCTGAATTCAATGTTGAAAACGTTCAAGTCTACGCTGGTTACGTCTTGCACACTGGTTTTGTTGAAGAGGGTGCTTTCAAGGTTGGTGATGATGTTATTGCTGGTTATGACGAGTTGAGAAGATGGCCATTGAGAAACAACCACACTGGTACTCATATTTTGAACTTTGCTCTGAGGAGAGTTTTGGGAGATTCTGTGGACCAAAAAGGTTCGCTTGTTGCTCCTGAAAAGTTGAGATTTGATTTCTCCCACAAAAAGGCTTTAGATTTGAAAGAGTTGGAAAAAGTTGAAGCCATTTCCAACAAGCTTATTGAAGAAAATTTGACTGTCTATGCTGAACCTGTTGGTCTGGAAACTGCCAAGGGTATCAGAGGATTAAGAGCTGTTTTTGGTGAAACTTATCCAGATCCTGTCAGGGTTGTGTCTGTTGGTATCCCAGTTCCAGATCTCTTAGCTGATCCATCTAATGAGAAATGGGAAAACTACTCAATTGAATTTTGTGGTGGTACTCACGTTGCTAAAACGGACGATATTAAGAAATTTGTCATTATTGAAGAATCAGGTATTGCTAAAGGTACCAGACGTATTGTGGCCGTATCTGGATCTGAAGCTAGAGAAGTTCAAAGACAAGCTAAAGAATTTGACGAACTTTTGAACGAAATTTCCAACTTACCATATGGTGATGTCAAGGAGAAGAAGCTCAAGGAGACTGGTACTGCATTAGGTAAGCTTTCAGTGTCTGTTTTAGAAAAGGATGCATTAAAGAAGAAGTTCAATGCTATTGACAAAGCTGTCAAGGACGAAACCAAGGCCATTGCTAAGAAGGATACCAAAACCGTCATGGATGCAGTTAAAGCACACTTTGCTTCTGAGACTCCTTCTCATTTCTGTATTTTGAGAGTAAACGTTGCTGCAAATGCCAAGATCGTCTCTGAGGCCATTAACTACATGAAAAAGGATCAAAAGGATTCCAATTTATTTTTAGTTTTGGCTCCAGAAGACGCCAACGCCAAGGCCGCACAAGGTGTTTACCTATCTAACAAGACCTTGGAATCTGTTTCTGCTAATGATATTGCTGCTAAGGCTGCTGAATTCATTGGTGGTAGAGCTGGTGGTAAGGGTAACTCATGCCAAGGTATTGGTGAAAAGTCCGAAGGTGCAGACGAAGCTGTTGCCTCTGTCACCGCGCTTTTTAAGGAAAAGCTACAATTATAAGTTTCCTTTCTACTCTATATCAATCTCCCATTTATAGATATCGTTTTTTCTTGATTTGTAAAACTGAATATAATACTTGAAAAATTTTGACAATAAGTTGAACTTGGCAAAAGCCTTCGAAGTTCTTTTCTACTCACTAGTCTGGAAATGGCTTTCGTCTCAGATAAGCTATGGGTCTATATTTTGAGGCTAATGCTTTTCTTTACTATTGTTTCCTCACTTAGAATGGAAAGTAATCTAACATTGGAAACAGGTACAAAAAGTAATAGCGATCTTAGTGATTCATTATATGTGGATATAATGAAGCGTTTCCATAACATGGGAACTATCAAATCATGGAATGATAACACATTTACGAATGAGGGATACAGGGTGCCTTTGGATTCTGAAAACGGAAGCCAGATATACCAAAAGGTTGACAATAATCTGCTTCGGGACTATTACAAGAGGAAAACGCACAGAGAGAGGATAAAAGAGACAAGTGACACAAGGCAAGAGGTGTTTGACTCAGACAGAGCTTTGCTGAAGAGAGATTCTGTTGTTTTGGCAGACTCTATTCCTATCAAAGATTCGATCAACTACGGTAGTGCTTATGCTTACACCTTTGAAACTAGCACAAGCACAAATTTTACGCCTTCTTATGAACAATTGGTGTTCATATCAGCATCACTCTGTAAACTACCGCTCAATTGGAATATGTCCAGTACATATAATGGACTTAGTTTGTTTTACACATTCAACGAAACTTATGCCGAGAACAAACAGTATGAACAGATGTCCAGATCTGAATTTCAGAATGGATATGCAGAGGCCCTTGCACAGCTTGAAGTCTACGATTTTGATGAAACAAGTGAGACAACTGTGACCCTTTATGTTTTCATTATTCCTGATAGTTGCTCTTTCTGCAATGGCGATTCTTCTTGGGTTTTTGAGCTAGGTCTTTCACAAAAGAATATTTTGTTTTTGTATGATACAGAACCGGTTGTGTCAGTGGTTGATGTAGATTATGAATCTGCTCTATTCAATGCAACCGAAGTCTCTTTGGATGATACAAAGACTTTTGGTATGTACATATTCAATTCTTCCTCAAATTCTATCTCTCTTGGACTTAATCAAAGTTGGTGTGCCGTTGCCCAAAATCAAGACTTTATTCAGTGGGTAGAATTGAATTCCACTTCAATTAACAATCAGTCCAATATTTTTCCGGTGACTGAGCTTGATAATGGCACGCAATATGATGCAGTTCTTATTGTTACGTACGACAATATGCCATATGGAGGTGGCGTCTTTCAGGCGTTTAGTTTTGCAACAGCTAATACAACAGCTTGCAAATTACTCTATGGGTTAGAATTTTGCGATGAAGTTGCTTATGCAGTTCCTGCGTCTGAGAGTTTTGCAGAGGGACTACAATCTTGGGAAGAACTCGCTAAATTATATGATGATTATGCACAGTCGTACTATGAGCCATTTGAATATGCATTACAGCAAGAAGCATGTGATACAGAACTAGATGCCAGATATTCACCCATTAGAACATGCGATGATTGTCGTTACTCGTATAAACAATGGCTATGTGCTGTGACAATTCCTCGCTGTGATTATACAGCCTCTGAAGCCAATCAACATAAATTTTATCCTGCTGGAGAAGGAAGAAATGAATTTATTGAAGATGTGATTCAACCACCCCTGGAATATTCTGAAATTCAACCTTGCTTAAATGTATGTTATGCAATAGTTCGTGATTGCCCTTCTCGTTTTGCGTTCGGTTGTCCGGTGTCGTCCGAATTTATCAGCTTAAGTTACGGAGATCCAAGTGTAACCAATGATACGGTGTCAGATGATGACAGTAAAATTTGTAACTACCTTGGTATTCACAACTTCATTGACACAACTAGTAGTGTTACACTTTAAATGCATCATCTATTACATATTTATAGTCTTAAAAAACTAACTAAAAGCTTTTGTTGAATTAGTTTATGATTAATTATTAAACTTCCTTCTCTTGTTATTCCTCTTTTTACCCTTATCAGAATTCTCTCTCTCGTGTTTTCTGTTCATAATATGTTCAAGTCTGAGATCATCAGCTGCTTTGTCTTTAGCTAACTCCTCTTCTGTCTTCACTCCTTCTGGATACTCTTCAATTCTCTTCTCAAGCTCCTTTCTGACGTCAACATCACTATTTGCCAATACCTTTTCAAGAACTGGAACCCAGATTTCAGGCTTGTACTTTTCAAAATCTTCAACTTCAAAAACATTCTTCTTCAATTCCCACTCAGCCTGATTCCATCTTACAAGCTTGACCATATAAGAACTAGAGCCAATAGCTCTACCGAAGTCGCTAAGAAGAGAACGAATGTAGGTTCCTGATGATACCTTGGCATCAAAATGAAGAATTGGTGCTCTGTAGGACTCGTCTTCGTAATCTGTGCCTTCAACAACCGGACGTGAAGGTTCTGGAGCAATAGAAAGTTCCATCTCTTTCGCCTTTTGTAGCCATTCTTTGGCAAAAGGAACTGAATGATCGTTCAAAGTCGGGTTTTGTGACAACTTGCTAACTAATGTTTGTCCATCTTCATCAACTTCCGATTTGAGAAATTGATAATCATGGTTAGTAGAAAGGCAGTCATCCTTCAAAGTAAGATCGTAAACTGTAATCTCTCTAGATTTGATGGCTCGTGGTAATGCTTGACCTTCTCTAGCGTATTCGTATAGAGGTTTACCATCCATTTTTAAAGCGCTGAAAATTGGAGGAGTTTGATCAATGACACCAACCATTTTTTCTCTAGTTTCATCTAGAATTTCCCTAGTGATAAACTGGTTATCAGTCTTCATAATGAGCTCTCCCTCACTGTCACCTGTAGTAGTAGAACCACCTAATAATCCAACACATTCGTACAATTTCACAGAGCCGTTAGTATAGTCTCCTAGCTTTTTGGTCCCACTTCCAATACCAATTACAAGCACACCTTCTGCCAAAGGATCTAAGGTACCACCGTGACCCATCTTAAGCTTATTTGTTTTCCATTTTCGACCACCACATTGCTTTCTTGTGTCTTGTAATTGCTTTAAAGACTCGCTGAAAATTGGCGCTTCTGATAGAACTCTGTTTACACGATCTAGCACAAAACGAGACGTAACCCCTGGAGGCTTGTTAATGGCAAAGACACCCTCCATTATTCCTTTTCTAGACAAGTACATAAATATCAACAGCTTTCATTCATGCTGAAAAAAAAATCTCAAGAAAGAAGTTGACTATCACTTAAAGAATAGTTGTTTTTCTTGGACACTAGGCTTTAAAGGGTGAATTGAAGAATGTCAATAATCCAGAGGTTTTTGGAAGACCTCAATGCAATATCTGTTGAAAGCAAACGAAAAAATACGGATATTAAGCAGGCTGCTGATGCTGCGGCTGGTAGTCTTTTGAACTTTGTCAATACCAAAGGAGGGTCAAGCCTTGCAGACCAATTGAAGGAACATGATCAGGTGATTGATCCATTGATTTTATCATGTAAATCGAGAAACCCGAAGCTTGCAATTTTGAGTTTGAAAAGCTTGTCAAGTTTGGCAATGTCTAATTTGATACCTAATTCAAAAGTTGGTGAGATAATAGATGGTTTGATGGAAGCCACAAATACCAACGCTGATACTCAAGTTAAAATATTACAGATTCTTCCAGGTTTCTTTCAGGGATACAGCTCTGAAATCAATGACACTAGGTTGAGTACTATTTTGAACGTGTGTTCAACGTTACAAGGCGCAAACAGGCAACCTGCTATAGCACATACCGCGCAAGCAATGTTTACACAGCTTTTAGACACAGCCTTTCAAAAGGTCTGCATAGAAGATGAATTGCTTTCGGAAGTTTCAGAAGATGAGAGAATTACATTATGTACAAATAAAGTGACAATTGATGATGATAAAGTTTTAGAGGTTGCAGATTGCGCATATGATACATATCGATTATTTTCTGATTTATGTACATTGATCGAACATCATAAGCCCACTTTCTTGAAAACAAATTATATCTCTGAAGATTATGGTTTCGAAATTTTAGAATCGTTGGTTAAAAATAACAAGAAACTATTTCTTGTTCATAACGAACTTGGTTTCTTGCTAAGAACTAAAGTTGCTCCAATACTACTGAGATTTTTGTCTTCTTCAAAAGACTTTTCGTTGATGGTAAGAGTTTCCCGACTCATCTTTTTGCTTATCGATGAAGCGTTCGATGTTTTGAAAGCTGAATCTGAAGTTACCTTATCGTTACTTACTCACATACTGAGCAAAGATTCAGGGTCACCTTCATGGAAACGTATCATGGCTTTGGAAATTTACTCTGGGCTTTTCAAGAATTTCGATTTGACTAAAAAGATGTTTATCGAATATGATAATAATAAAGAAGAGGTTCGCAAACCCGTTCTTCATGATATACTGAATTTTTGTTGTAATATTTTAGATGATAATAAGTCTTCTTTAAATACGGGTGAACTAATTCAAAGGCAAACAAGAGGTGATTCTTTTTCAAATTCATCCATTCAAGGGACGAAACATGAAGACCAAGCATCTCAAAAATCAAATTTTGATCGAAGTCAAGGTCTCTCTAGTAAGACCTCAAATGTCGCTATTCCATACCTAGAATGTATTGAAAAGTCAGACCCACCTGCAACACCTCCAACTTATCATTTGTTGCTAATTCAAACGATTACAAAATCGTTGATTGATGGTCTTGTATATTTCATCAGTGAGTTGACAGGTGATTTGGAGAATGGATTTAAGTTCATTGAGCCGGATCAATTGGCTGAAAGCAAGCTAGAACTTTTACTATATGCCAAGGAATTTCTTTTAGCAATTGAAACTTCTGTTCTTCAAATTCTCGATATACTGTTGTATTCAACGTTGGATAATCACATATTTTTGTCAACTTTGCAAGCAATGGAAGATCTTTGTAGGAGTGCTGGTATAACAGGGCTAGAAAAACAAAAGCATGATATTCTGAAGTCGATTGCAGGCAAGACATTGAAAATTGAGGGGAAACCTCAGTATCAAAGTAAAGTATTTTCAATTAGTGAAAGCATTGTTGATACAATATCATCCACGCTCGGACAAGCAGTGTCAAATATTTCTCAACAGCAAGCACCGGATGCTAGCTTGAAACGACATCAGTTTAAGTTTTACAGCAGAAATATCAATTCAAGACAAATATTTTGCTTCAGATCTCTAATCAATTTGGCTATTACTTTGGGTGAAAGGCTCGACAAAGATTGGTTGATTATTTCACTTACGCTACAATGGATAAGCTATTTTGTAGATGGTCAATCGGGAGCCAAACACAAAGATTTACCCCAAATATCTCCTTATTTGAATAACAATGATTTGCAAATGATTCAGACATGCTTAGAAAATTTGAACGTTGGACTAAGAAATTCCTCTAACCAAATGTTCAATTCATTTGCTCATTCGCTTATTCAAATATCTGATACTGCTTTAACTGAAATTGATCAACTAGGTCAAACTCCATTTGATTCTAATGGAGATTTGCTACCATGTCCTTTTAATAAGCTTTACGCGGCTAACAAATTGACAGATATTTCTGTTGTGGACCCCATCAAATTTATTGTATCGTCACCTGAAACATGTGAGCTTATTACAGGATATTTTAGTATGTTAGCCAAAAATAGAGATTTTGATGATGAAATAAGACTTTTATGCTGTAGGAATTTAGATTCCATACTAAAGGCTTGTGCAACAGCCGGATTCAGTTATAACTCTCCAGATGTTAACTATAAAACTGAATGTTCAGTGTTATCTGCACTATACAAGTTTATATTAAGCTTGTCTCAATTACCTGATTCTGAAGAGTTGCTGATTATCAACTGTGAAGTGAAAATGTATTTGCAAAATCTTGATACTTTAAAAAGTGTTATTGATAAGTATGGTAGCTTGATAAAAAAAAACTGGAATGTAGTAACCTCTATGTTGAACTTTCCATTTATGTTCATCGAAAAATATAATTTAACAATTTTAGGCGAATCAACGGTGAAAGAAATCATTGTGCTAATCATTAGGTCAGCATTTGAAACTCTGAAAGTTATTTTGGATGAAGTTTTGCAGAGCATTCCAAAGAATCAAATAAAAGTCGTTATCGATAGCTTGCACAACTTTGTCACCCAAGACTTTGATTTGAATATTTCTTTCAATTCTGTTAGTTACTTGTGGATTGTCAACGACTACATTAAAGAAAACATTGATTCTTTAGAAAGCTCGCATTTATTGGATAATGTTAATACAAAAGAAGGCTTATTGAAAATATTTGTCAATGATTCCAATGAAGCTAGCATTTTAAATGATTATTCATACTTCTTTTATTTGTGGCTTTACCTAGTTTTGAAATTTTCAAATACCATTTTTGATGAAAGAGTAAGAGTAAGAGACGCTGCTATCATTACTTTCTTTGATATTATTGATACGATTCCAATAGACATATCATCATGGAAGTTGATTTTTGATTTGATTCTCCAGCCCGTGATCTTGGAATATAATTTCAATATTGATATATCAGATAAATCATCAAGTTTAGAATGGATGAATAGCTATAAAACATTATACTCTAACATAACAAAATTGTTTATCGATAAGTTAAATAAGGTTGAGGAGACTGAAAAGATCATTGAATGTTGGGATTCATTGATAAAATTTTTTTCAACTGCTTTGAGGCTAAATTACGGATGGGTAGAGTTGAATAAGGAAATTTTTGTCAGTTATGGAAAGATCATAAACTCTTTTGATAAATCTAAATCTCACTCTAGCAAGCTTTTGCAAAACTTGTACCAAATTTGGGCGGAGGTGAAGATCATATATGAAATTGATAATCCGAAAGCTTATCAAGAAAGTTTACTTGCGTTGGTTCAAAGTTTCACATCGTCATTTGAATTATTTGGACAAATTATGGATTTAAATCATTTTGAAAGAATGCTGGATGTTTTGGTGGAGTGCATAAGTTATCCTGTGCTAGAGACTAGAAAAGATAATAAGAAATGCTCTCCATTACAACAGGAAATCTTGAATACTTTATCAAAGCTTGATTTCAACGATGATGTGGTGCAGTATCAATCTATTTTCGTAAAGAAATTAAAAAATATAATCATTCTACCCTTTGAAAAATATGAAAGGTTTTTGGTAGCATTTGAGGATAAGGATGTTGCAATCAATACGTTTATTTTTGCAAGTAACAATGCCATGGATATATTGGTTGAACATTTGAATAAACACTCTAACTTTTTTGATTTAATAAATAATAACACATTGGCTGATATTTTTGAAACATTATTAATAGTTTCAAAGAAAAAAAATGGCAATTATATCACAGTGGATCTAGATGTGGCTGATTCAAAAAAGTATCTATGGATGAAATCTTTGAACATTTTGGTCACGATCATAAATAAGTTCACAAAATTTTTGTCAGAGCTAAAACCTGTGGAATTGAAGGGTTTAAAGACGAAAAGTTTAACTGATTTGATGGCTTGTGTATTGGCAGCGTTAAACTGCTGCTTTCAACCTTTTGAATCTGAAGGAACGAAATTTAATAGCGAAGCATTAGATTTGCCAAATTACGAGTCGCTGAAACGATCGATATTAATCCTTTTTAATAAATTTGATAAATCAAATTCAGACTTCCAAATTAGCGAAAGCCAAATTGAATACTTACTATCATCGTTATGGAAAATGTCCTTTTATTATCAAGAGGATGCACTATTTTGTTCTGTGGTTCCAAGCTCTGAATCTTTTACAATTATGGAAATGGAAAAATTATCAGAGCTTTTGACTGACGAATGTGCTTGCGATATTTATGGTATGACCTCAACGCTTAAAATCAATCCAAGACTGCACATTGCAAAGCGTTGTTTATCCGATTTGGCTGACATGGTCGATCCAAAAGCGTTCCCAAATATGTGGCAATATGCAATGCCATTTCTTCTATCGAGATATGCACTTGCACTTAGAAAATATATACTTGACGTTCAAATGCTAGGATGTAGGCCAATACCAAAGATACAAGAGACTGAATTGGACTCAGTAGTTACTGGTTTGAAGTTGGTTTTATCAAAGCTTTCGCAAAATCAAGAAAACATTAAAAAAGTTAAGGTATTGTACCCTGTGTTGATAAGATGTCTGACCACTAACAAAAAGATAAATGGTGTTGAAATAGGTTACGTTTGTACTCAGCTAGGTTCCCTATAACCTGCTTGCTTTAATAAATTTATTCACAATCAACTCTTATCCAAATAATTTCTTATTTGAGCAGAGTCGAGCCGAAAATTTGACCAACAAAAATTTGATATGACGGTGGTGTTACATTTTTATCTAGTGACGTTATTAATCCTTTAGGTATAATTTGTTTAATCCAAATTAATTGAATAGTTACCATAAAGTAAATGTCCAGGTCTTCAATTTTCAATCAATCTACAACACGTTTCATCAAACACGGTATAACGAAACAAAAAACTGGCGATAACGAGGTTCGCCAAGCCTTGAACATTCACACGCTTAGATTGTTACAGAACAAGAATGCCATCATTCTTGATCCTAAAACTTTTGCCATGAGAAATCATATTATGGAACCTCTTGATTATCATGATGCCATGATTAATGTGAACATAATTAGTATGCAGAATTTGGTATCGGAAAAGACATAGACAGAAAAAATATCCGATAATTAAGTCCAGCATACACTTTTGATACCCAGGGGACCCGATGCCAGCACGTAAGGATTTGATTTATTTAAAGCTTATTTTTGTTTAATAGTCGCTTCATTTATATAGATGTGTTATTTAATTCAATTATGATAAAAAACGTAAATGTAACCTTGAAGTATAAAACATAGAAAAAGCGGATGCAACCGTTACATACGGAAAAGTTGAATAATGAGGTGGTAGCCTTACTTGATATATACTTCTTTTCATTAGGCCGAAAAAGTTTAATGCATTAATATTGAAACAAATCTAGCCCCTGCTTCAACATATTCGTAAGAAGGCCAATTTGATCATGAAGACCGTCCCAATCGTTATTATTAATGGCATTCCACAATCCAGGAAAAGAGTTATGAACATCTTCCAACACCGTTTGTCCTGGATTAAGTTCTCTTCCGTAGAATATATTATGTTCCCATCGGCTTTGATAAATACCATCTGTGGATACCATAACTTTCAGAAACAACAATACTTTTGAATTCCAGTCCCACCTATTGACAGCTAGTAAATTTGGCTCAGGGCTTTTACCATTATCAACAATATCATTCCATGTAACAGTAAAAGCTCTATTTTGATCAGCAATAACTTGCATTTGATTCAACAAAACCTCTACCGGAGCAAAGTCAATTCTCTGAAGTTCATCAGAGGCACCAGACACACTCTTTAATCTTTTGACAGTATCGCTGACGGTTTTGAGATTGTTATTCCAGTGTCTCAAAATTGATTCAATGTCATACGGCATTATAGGTGTTTCAACCAGTCTTAAAAGAACATTGGCAACTAATTTGGTCATGAAGGCATGTTTTGATAAATCTGGATCAATATGGGAATCCTTGAAGTTTTTAAAGGTATCAAGACAAGAATTTTTGTAATATTGTGCAACTCCTAGGTCTTTACTTGGCGAATTAACAAGTTTAAGTGATATACCACCAACACCATGCTTATTTATTGCTGCAATAGAATCTGAATATGGACTCATGTGGTATTTAAAGTCACTATCATCCGCAACTGTAACATGAGTATCATTTCCATTCTTATCTAAAATATGTTTCACAGCATCTCTTAAAAGTGACTGAAAGACTGGGTCACCATTGATTTCAAGATGATCACCTTGAATGATATCATCAAGATCAATGTAAGCAAAGACATCCCTTTTGAAAAAATCTGATTGTTGAACAGCAAAATTAGTGGAACCGGCCATATTATACTTGTTTCCTGAATAGGAGACAAAAAAAATGGAACGTAACGGTTTCCAATGCAATGTATGTGACATTTCACTGAACACGTTAATTAGTTCAGACAAAATGGCTGAACCTGAACTTTCTAGGGCACCATAACAGACAGAATCACGGGAAGCACTAATGATAACGGCAAATGTGTCTTGTTCCCTACCAGCCAGTTTACCCATCACGTTCCATGATTCTTTGTTTGGACGAACAGTAAGCTCATTTTGCAATTCGATTTCAAACTCTTCTGAACCTGACCAAATTTCCACAAGATTACTATTCAAAGTGAAATCCCAGTTTGCTATATGTTGACCTTTACCCTTCAATTTTGTCATAATTTCAGTAAAATCCCTCCATGAGATTGGAAGAGAAGGAATTGCAGGAGCAACGACAGAATCATTAAACAATTCGTCAAAGAGTGCATTATCTGGTATGCTATATTTGGAGTTTAAACCTGGGCTGACAATATTACCAGGAAGTATGTCAGCGAAGGCGACAGATTCTCTCTGGATGGAGTCCATAGTATAAAATTGTTGCTGAGATGGATCGCTGATAAAGATGACGCCAATAGCTCCTCTATTTTGAGCGTAACGTAATTTTGTGTAGGCAGGTAACTTACCGCCGTATCTGATTATGAATATTTTGTCTGTAATGTCGATGTTTGAGTCAATAAAGTACTTGTAGTCGGTCAATTCACCGTTATTGACGTACACCATTTTACCCTTGACATTTCCGGCTTTTGAACCAGGATTGAAGGCCAGTGAAAAGTAGTCGTTTTCAAATTTGCCATCGTGTTGTTCCCTTAAGTTACACTCATGAACAATCTGGTCGCCGTTGAAAAGCTTGACCACAGGATTCAAAGGATAGTTATGATAAGCAGCAAACTCGGTTTCTGGAATGTTTAGTAGCACGCTGGACCGGATGGTGTTTTGGAAGTATGAGGCAATAGACAAGTCACCAGCTGTTCCAGAAAGATGCGGCATGCTAGACATGTATTCGATAGTCTCCTCCATTCTGCCCAAGTCTAGTGACGTCTCGATGAAGTCCTCTAGCGTGCTCAACTGCACAAAGTCTGACTGCGCCCCTATCAGGCCGTCTGTTATCACTCCCGAAAGCGAGACGAAGTAGAGCAGCAGAGTGATGAGGCCGATGAAGAGCACCCGCTTCACGATCAGCGGGTTGCCTGCTTTGGCCACATACAACTCAAACTGCGCATTGGCGTAGCAGTACAACTGGTAAACGGGGTCCAGTGCCTGGTTCAACGGTTGCACAACTCGGCGGTTGAAGTCTGTAGCAAACCGGTTGGCCTTAGATCGAATGAAATCTGAGCTCCGCTGCTGCCTGCTTTCCTCCTCTTCTATCTGCATCTCCTCAAACTCACCAGACGGCTCGTACTCTGGTGGCAAGTCTGAGGGGTATATTGATTCATGTGAGCTCTGTATTTCCTCATTAGCTCCGTTCCCATCTCCTTCTTCCCCCTGCAAAGATGATCTACCTTCCTGTGGCAACGCCGTATATCTTGATGAAGGCATATCTCGGTCTGCTTGCCCTTCTGTGAACGTCTTCTATGCAAAACGCTTCCTTTCTCTCTTTACGTGTATACTTAAGCAAGTCTATTTTTCTCACCTTAAAGCTCAGGATGAAGGTGCCCACAATTTCTCTCAGCTATGAATGCCGCCCAAGCCGGTACGACAAAATATTTCGAAGCTGTTTTTACTGGGAAAATTTTTTACTGCGACTTCCTTCATTTTTTTCTACTGGGAAAATATTTTTACTGGGGAAAAACTGGGCGGCCTGAAAAGAAGAGCTTGGAAAATTATTTTCTACTGGGGAAAGTTTGATGGGCCAACAAATTTAGTGGGAAAATTGTTCAAGGGTCCATAATATTATTGCAGTGCTATAAATA
Organism: Saturnispora zaruensis; assembly: GCA_003705435.2. Taxonomy (NCBI): domain Eukaryota; kingdom Fungi; phylum Ascomycota; class Pichiomycetes; order Pichiales; family Pichiaceae; genus Saturnispora; species Saturnispora zaruensis. The sequence continues at coordinate 821,163 of PPIM02000004.1, read as the reverse complement.
ATAGCAAGTGTTATGCCTAGCACCAGCAATGGCACAACAGTATAACATAGCGTATGAAGTTACCAGATATAGCGGATTAGTGTATCATAATAGTACTAACATCGTTGACTAGACTTGTTTCAGACTTCTTCTACCCGCAACCAGGAGGAGTTGAGTTGCACATTTACCACTTGTCGCAGAGACTGATTGAGCGTGGACACAGTGTTGTGATCCTCACACACGCATATGGGGATCGTAAGGGAGTTAGGACGCTCACCAACGGGCTCAAAGTTTACTATTTGCCAATGAAGGTGTTTTACAGGGAATCAACGTTCCCAACAGTGTTCTCTGCGTTCCCGCTACTTCGCCAGATATTCATCAGAGAGTCGGTGGACATTGTGCACGGCCACGGCAGCTGCTCGTCGTTGTGCCACGAGGCCATCGTCCATGGCAACACAATGGGGCTCAAAACGGTGTTTACAGACCACTCGTTGTTTGGATTCGCAGACGTGGCCTCCATCATCCACAACAAGCTATTGAAGTTCACGCTTACGGACATCGGCCATGTGATTTGTGTGTCTCATACGTGCAAAGAAAACACCGTGCTACGGGCCAATCTGGATCCCTCGATGGTAAGTGTAATCCCTAATGCTGTTGTTTCAGACGACTTTAGACCTGCTAAAATGCGGCCTCCTTTGAGTAAGATCACTATTGTTGTCATATCACGTCTATTCCAAAACAAGGGGACCGATTTGTTGACGGCAATCATTCCCAGGTTGTGCGCCAACAGAAAGGAGATTAGGTTCCTCATTGCTGGCGATGGCCCCAAGTTTGTCGATTTAGAGCAGATGCGTGAACAATACCAACTGCAAGACCGTGTAGAACTCATTGGTAGTATCAAGCACGAACAGGTGAGAAACGTGATGATTCAGGGTCAAATCTACTTACATCCATCATTAACAGAGGCTTTCGGTACTGTTCTAGTTGAGGCGGCGTCTTGTGGTTTACTAGTGGTAACCACCAATGTTGGTGGTATTCCTGAAGTTTTACCCTCAAAAATGACTGTCTTCGCAAACCCAGAAGAGGACTCTCTTTTCAATGCTGTTATTACTGCAGTTGAGAAACTCAAAACAAATCAAGTTGACACCTTAAGTTTCCATTCAGAGGTTAGGAAAATGTACGATTGGGCTGATGTGGCAATGAGAACAGAAAGGGTTTACGATTTAGTGTATCAACAAGATGATTTGTCAATCTTGAACAGACTTATCAAATTCTATTCTTGTGGCTCTTGGGCGGGTGTACTATTTGTGTTATGCGTTGTTGTGGATATGCTACTCTTGATTATATTAGAATATCTTTATCCTTGTCGTTCTATAGACTTGGCTAAAAAATGGCCTAGAAAAAGACGTCCTAATGATTAATTTTATGTATTTATATATCCCGTTTGTATTACTACTACATTGTACTATCAACTTATACATTGCATTAAAAATATTACTTTCTTGCTAGATATTCAAGCATCTTCATTTCATGATAATTTATGTCGTTTTTTGTATTTATGTTCATTTCAAACAACACTTCAATACGTCTGCTATAACTACTAGCTTTTATTTTCCTACTTTCAGGCCATTTGCTTAGCCAATCACAGGTTTCTGATTCAAATATAGTATCAGTATCGGTTAATTTGGTGATCATATTACGTTGGGTATCTATCATATTCAAAAGGTTAACTTTTTCAATCACTTCATAATCATTGATTATAGGCTCATGCATTTGATTTCTAGTATTTAAACCGAGTTTGTTCATTAATGAAACAACAGAGGAATAGTCGCTTGTCAAATTGTTCATTTTAACATTCGCCTTTTCTAATTCTTCCTCCAAAGCAAACTTTTCAGATTTTTTCGTTTCAAGATCATTTCCTAAAAGATGTAATTCATGCTGCAGTTCTTGATCGTCTTTAAGTTTGATTTGCAAAGCTTGAATTTTATATTTGAGATTGCTAACTTCATCCTCATTTGGGATACTCTCAGCTACGACATCGCTTTCGATTAAGGTAATGAAAGATAGCTTTTCGGTATCTACACTGATATTTTTTGTGTTCCAGCTGCTAATCAATTCCAAGCAAAAAGAATTTATGTGAATTCCTTGAAATGTGTTCCTTAGCTGCAAAATGTTGCTATCATTGCTTAAATAAATCAATTTTTCTCTAGCTATCAACTCATTTTCTGCCTCGCTATAACTACTACTCCAATTAAATGGCAAATCTATTCCAAAGATAAGATCTAAGTAGTCTCCTTCTTCCAAAAACATCCAAAATTTATCCAAAAATGTTTCAAGCTCGGACGCTATACTTGAAAGAATAGGCTGGGGGTGAGAGTTTAGAGAGTTAATATAGACAGTACAAGTTGCATTGAATTCTCTCCATTTATCAGATGTTGGATACTTTTCCAGCAATCTTAGAGCAATTTCATGTGAAGTAATCAATTTCTTCAGTAATATTATTGATTTATTTGGCGCATGAGAGTTTTGCAAGAAATCGAAAAGCCGATCATCTGAAAGCTTTGAAATGCCATGGAATATATTATACGTAATAGTGCTATGTGGTTCGCTATTTATTTTCAATTTCAATAACTTGATTGTTTCAGACGACTCAATAAGCTGGGTTTCTAAAAGTGTGCATTTGGATAAAGCTTGGCCAAACTGTTCTTCTAACTCTTTTATAATATTGTTTAAACTTTCAATAGTCAAAACATACTCTTTTTCAATCTCCTTATTCTCTGTTTCCCTTTCTTTGAAAATATTGACAGTTGCTTCTAAATTGCTGATCTTGTTAGTGTATTCCATTGTATGCTCAGTCAACTTTTCGATGATTTCCTCTGCGGACCCTGGTTGTAGCACGCTAAGTCTTTCAACCAAGTCTTTATTTTCCTCCTCATATTTTGCTAAATCACACATTGTGACTTCGAACCGTGACTCTATCGTGCTAAGCTTGCTGCGAACGTCTTCGAGCTGTTCCTCAAGTTCGGCTATATATTGATACAATTGCAGCTCCTTCTCTGCAGATAGTTCCTTTGACTGAAGCATTTCAGTTTCAAGCATCTTGTATTTCATCGATTCTTCAGTTACTTCCTCGTTTTGCGATTTCAGTAGATCGATGGCATCACATTTGAGTTTCAACAGCTCAAGCTGTTTTTCAAGATTCTTGTTAGATTCCGCAAGAACTTGTCTCTCTACTTCACTGACTTCAAGCTGAGCCTGAATGTTTTCTAAATCTAACACCATCTTTTCTCTTTGTCTATAATCTTGCACCACTTGTTCATTGCTGTCTTTCTTCTTATCAGCAATTCGAACACCTTGCGATCTTACGAAGAGACCAAGATTTTCACCATTTGTGTCAAAATAACGGGTTTTCTGAACGCAACCATCATTCTTAGCATGGTCTTCAAACTCTCTGTCTAGCATCAGACCCACCCACTCGCCATCAGCAAAGTGTGTAGAACCAATAAATTTGATGGTTCCAAAAACGCGTTTACGTTCTAAACTTGAGCTCTGAGATCCGTTTGCCCTTACCAAGATCATTGCCCGATCGCCCACCTTGAATGTCGCGTGCTGATCACTGCGACTAGCCATCAATTGACATGGAAAACCAACTAATTTATCTGGACAGTTCCTAAAGAAGAAGTGTTTTCATTTTTTCCCTTTTCTCACCTTTTGTAACACCAAAGCACACATTGGCTTCAGTTTATGGCGTAAATTAGTGTCAATTGGGCAGATTTAAGGTGAAACGGAATACAAATACAATGAATAATGTGTTATCGATGAATAAGGCTACTAGACAAGCCAAAGTGGAGCTTTTAAACGAACAGAAACAGGAAATCAGAGAAGCGTTTACGCTATTTGACATGAACAACGATGGCTACCTAGACTATCACGAGCTCAAAGTGGCATTACGTGCGCTTGGGTTTGACATGTCGAAACGTGATGTGTTATCTGTGATCGAGGAGTATGACACTGACAACAAGAAACTCATCAGCTACGACGACTTTTATCGATACGTTGCTGCGAAGGTGGTGGAGCGAGACCCGGTTGAGGAGATCAGACGTGCGTTCAAGCTCTTTGACGACGACAACACGGGGAAGATCACGCTGAAGAACTTGAGGAGAGTTGCCAAGGAGCTTGGCGAGAATTTGACTGACGACGAATTAATGGCCATGATCGACGAGTTTGATTTAGATGAAGACGGAGAAATAGACGAGGAGGAGTTCATCAACATTTGTATGGAGAATTAGTATCTCCCTAGGCCCCCTGGCATTGTATTATATAGTTATATATTCTTTTAAAGTTAAACGAGTGAAAGACTTAAATTTGTGTGAACAAAGCTTCGATTTTACAACGGAAACAAACCCCCGTGAAGGCAAGATCCACAAGCAATCGTTGACTAGCACTAGCCAGCGGTGAATCTCGTTCTCTCGGCTATTAAAATGATTAGTTTATCACTTGTATTGATCAGTACGGGCTTCTGTGGTGCGCTTGGAAAACTTGAATTTCATCTACTCCACTAAAGGTCGTTTGTTTCTAGTTATTGAACATTCCATAGTCCCAAATCATGCTTTCCGGAAAGTTAGCCAGAGTTGCCAATATTGCCAGAGCTGCCAGAGCGGTGCACACCACCAGCGCCGCCAAGCACGAGCTTGTCAAGGTCGAAAACGGTGTTCAAATGATGACTGTCAGAGACGCATTGAATTTGGCCATGCAAGAAGAGCTTGACAGAGATCCAGACGTCTTTCTCATGGGTGAAGAAGTTGCGCAATATAATGGTGCTTACAAGGTGTCCAGGGGCCTTTTGGACAAGTTTGGACCAAAGAGAATTGTCGATACCCCAATTACCGAAATGGGGTTCACTGGTATTTGTGTTGGTGCTGCGTTTGCCGGCTTGAAGCCAATCTGTGAGTTCATGACGTTCAACTTTGCCATGCAATCCATTGACCAAATCATTAACTCTGCCGCAAAGACTTACTACATGTCTGGTGGTAAGATGCCTGTCAACATTACTTTCAGAGGTCCAAACGGTGCTGCCGCTGGTGTTGCTGCGCAACACTCTCAAGATTACGCTGCTTGGTACTCCGCCATTCCTGGTATGAAGGTCGTCTCGCCATACTCTGCCGAGGACGCTAAGGGTCTTTTGAAGGCTGCCATCAGAGATCCAAACCCTGTTGTCTTTTTGGAAAACGAACTTCTTTACGGTGATGCCTTCCCAATCTCCGATGAAGTTCTCTCTCCTGATTTTGTCTTGCCAATTGGTAAGGCCAAGATCGAACGTGAAGGTAAGGACGTCTCAGTCATTTCTCACTCTAGAAACCTCCACTTCTGTCTTGAGGCTGCCAAAATTGTCAAGGAAAAGCACGGAGTCGATGTCGAAGTCATCAATTTAAGATCTATCAAGCCATTGGACGTTGAAACTATCATTGCTTCCATCAAAAAGACAAACCACGCTATCACAGTTGAAGCTGCATTCCCAGCTTCTGGTGTCGGTTCCGAAATTTGTGCACAAGTTATGGAATCTGAAGCTTTTGATTACCTTGATGCTCCAATCGAAAGAGTTACCGGTTGCGAAGTCCCAACTCCTTACGCCAAAGAATTAGAAGATTTTGCTTTCCCAGATACTCCAACTGTTGTCAGAGGTATTGAAAAAGTTTTATCACTTGGTGAATGGGCCTAATCTAGATAATAATCCACCACATAACTCTAAAATATTCCAAATATCAGTTTTTAACCTTTTAATATAAAATGAAAATTACTCAAAATTATCACGTACATTGCTAAAAATGTGCCTTCTTTACATATATATCTTTGTACATAAATGCTATCAAACATAGTTTATTGTAGCCCTTCTAAATCTTTAAACCCCCCTTTTCCTTGATTATAAAAGCATCTGGATATAAAGGAATTATTTATTTTTCATCTTGTTAACTCTATCAACGACTCTTTCCAAGCTCATCTTAACATCATCTTGTTGAAAGTTAGACAAGTCATAATATTTTGGAGCATACTGAACCAACCATTCAGCCTTGACTGATGTAACCGTACGAATGTAATTTTTGGAAGTTAAAACAAATTCATTGTAGATGACCCATTCGTCTTGTTGTGCTAAAACTGTACTTGGATGTAATAAAACATCTTGAGAATCCTTTACTGTAATGTATCCTTTACCAGTAGATTTCTTCTTTGCAACCTGCATGAAGAATCCGTTAGCAAGGGCTTTTCTAATATTGTCATAGTAATTTGGCGATTCATAGTCACCTTCATTTACTTCCAAATCGTGTGATTCCATGTAACGGAGTAGTTGCTTTCTCACGGACATAGCAGATTTCAATGACCTGTAGTTAAGGAAATTATGAATACACCATTTTCTTTGGCCCATTTCTCTGGCTTCATCAGACAAAAACGCATAGTAGACGTTAAGTAGAGTTAAATGATCACCATCAGGATGTGCAAATAGCTTCTTCGCATCATCAGCAGCCTTCTTGGCACCAGCACCTGATGGCCTTATAAAAACGGCTGGAACAGAAAGCATGGCAACAATAGTAAGAACTTCAGACGCACAACCGAATTTTGGAGCTGCAATTAGCATGACGGCTAACATTGGATCTAGTGGGAAAATTGAAGCAGTACGTCCAAGTGCGGTCAACTCACCTTCATCACTCAAACAGGAAAGATAGTTTAGTTCTTCAAGAGCTCTCATCATGGTTTCAGGAGCTGGAGGATCCATAAAATCAAAGTGAACAAGATCATCAACACCTAATTTCTTCAACTCTAAAACGGTATTGGCAAGATTTGAACGTAGAATTTCTGGGTATGATTGTTCAATTAGTTCCTTTTGGAATGCTTCTTCAGTATAGAGTCTAAAACACTTACCTGGTCTAGTACGACCAGCTCTACCAGCTCTTTGCTGAGCAGAGGCCTTTGAAATAGGTGAAACCAAAAGTGATTCAACTCTTATACGAGGGTTGTAGACTTTCTGCTTTGAAAAACCAGGGTCAACAACGTAAACAATACCATCAATAGTCAAGGATGTTTCGGCAATGTTAGTGGAGATAATAACTTTTCTTCCTGGGCGGCCACCTTTCTTGAAAGCAGGCGGAGCAGGTTCAAAAATACGTTGTTGCTGATGTGGAGGCAAGGAACCATACAATGGGTAAACCTTTAGCGGGCCACAGCCTTCTTCTCTAACTAGCTGTTCACCTTCAAGTGAAATCTTTTTCACGGCATCTTCGATTTCTTCTTCACCAGTCAAGAAAACCAATATATCACCATCATCTTCAGTGGCATGGATTTGCAAAACAGTTCTGATCGCAGCATCAAGATAATCACGCTGGAACTCTCTAGTATAGTATAGTTCTACAGGATATGTACGTCCTGGAACGGCAAGCAATGGTGCATCGTCGAAGTACTTCTGAAACTTTTCTGCATCTAAAGTGGCCGACATAATGATGATCTTCAAGTCAGGTCTTCTTCTGCTCAACTGTTTCAACAAACCCATAAGAATATCAGTGGCGAGTGTACGTTCGTGCGCTTCATCAAGGACAATACAAGAGTATCGGCTCAATTCGTGATCTTCCATGGCCTCTCTTAAAAGCATACCATCTGTCATATACTTAAGAATGGTTTTATTAGACGTCATGTTCTCGAAACGAATGTTATAACCCACTTCTTCACCTAGTTTGACGTTCATTTCATCTGCCACACGCGCAGCAACAGACATTGCAGCAACTCTTCTTGGCTGCGTACAGGCTACTTGCTTGCCAACGAGATGTGGCATGTCGTCAAACAGAACAAACTGTGGCACCTGTGTAGTTTTACCTGAACCAGTTTCACCAACAAGCACCATGATCTGTGATGCATGGAATGTCTTTAGAAATTCTGCACGCTGTTGATGGATTGGCAAATCCTGACGCACTTTCAAGATATCAAAATACTTCTGGGTAAATGGCTTCCCTGTGAATGGGTTAACTGATCCATTTTCAAACTCAGCTGCATAATCAGACGTAGTTTGATGTCTTTTGTTGATATCAAACTCTCCTCCGTCATGGAACTCCAATGGTTCTCTTGGGTGCGGGTGTGAATTATAAATTGCCTCTGCCTCTTCCGCCTCCTCTTCTGCAGGCGTAACAAAGTTCTTAGACTTCTTCGATGGTCTGTCACTCATTTTAACTGATGAACTAAAATCATATATCATAGGAATTGAAAAAGATTTAAAAATTTTTTTTGTCAGATCCGCACTGCCTGAAAAAATGGATATGCACTGCCTGAGTTTCTACTACTGAGCCAAAGTTGAAGCTGGATAGGATACCAGAGCCACTGAGCAAGAGCAGAGGATGGTATGTGGTGGCCTGTGGTGGTACTAGAGCTAGGCGTTACTTTTAGTAAAGTTGTAAACCGATTCCTAGCACACTATAGGTATAAAGTCTAAGCAGCGTAAATTATCGGCGCTGAAGAGAATACTGTTATAAACGTATTATGGACTTCATTGGAAGGAAGACACTGATACAAAAGAGTGAACCATAAATATAAACTAGCGAAAGAGAGATGAAAGGAATGCCAAGTGTATTGCTTAAACTACCCAGAAGCTGCCCTTCCGGGGACGTCTACCGCTTTTTAAAGAAACGTCTGTAGGAGTGTCACTTTCGTCAAGAATTGGTGCACTTTCGTAATTGGTTTCAATGATAGTCTTGGAAACACCTCTGGAGGAAATGTAGTTATTTTCTACAACAGACCGAGACATGTCTTCGACGATTGACTGTTGGCTTTGGGGCAGCGGACTCACACTGGAGCTACCACCATTCTTTGGCAGCGGGATACCGTAGGAGTTGTTCTTGAACTTTAATTTCTTTGACTCCATGGAATCGGAAACAACAGACGGCTCCGGTCTTTGATCTTGTCTGATCGCATTATCAACTATACCCTGGACAAAAGCAGAGGCCTCTGAATCGTACACTTCAGGCAATGGTGATATTGGTTCCAAATCTTCACCGTTCGGAACATATAGTTTGTTTTCAACACTATTCAACAGTGTATCGGTCTCATTTTTAGGGGCTAGCGCAGGGAACTGCGGCTGCTTTTTGATTTTGATATGAGTATTGGCGGTCACAAGAGGATCAATTGCCAAGTTGGATGGCTTGAACCCATGTGCAGTCTTAGGATTAATTTGGCATTCAGTGTTAGCCATTGGATGCTTTGGATGGTTTCTGTTCACAATGGAATTTGATCTGGAGTTATTCTGACTCAGCGTAGATTTAGCTATGTATGCGCTGGACGGTTTGCTATTTCCAGTGTTAGTAGAGTCAATAGAGTTTCTGGTATTCCTGTATAGGTCATGTAGGTAAGTAGTTACGTTCCGTTTTGCAAGTGGACCTGGGACTGATCGCTTAATGGTCTTGTTTTCATCAATGTAGACGTCTGATTCATCAACAATTTCTTCACCAATCAATTCTTCAATGACATCCTCAAGTGTAACCACTCCGATAGCACCAGTGTCTTCACCAGGAGTCTCACTCACAACAACCATATGCGACTTACCTTCCTGAAAATAGTTCAGTATGTTTAAGCAGGAGGTATCACGTGCAGTTTCTGGTAAAGTGGCCAATGGGAATGAAGAAACTGGTAGTTCGTCTTCTGGGTCATAGGAGATCAAAATACGAACTAAAAGCATACCCACGAAGTTATGTGGCTCTTCTGGTAAATGCACTGGGATTCTTGAGTAGCCGGCGTTGAATATATCCTCGACTTTCTTTTGATCAAGAATCTGATCTGAAGATAAAGTGAATACTTTATTTATTGGAGTCATAATCTCTTTAACTGGTTTTGCTTTCAAATCTAAAACCGAACTAATAATTGTGACTTCATCGGCATTCAATCTCTCCACACCCATGGTATGATGAAGATTGACAAGGGTCTTCAATCCGCTTTTTTTATAAAGGGTTCCATGATCTTGTCCTAGAATCCAATCAAGGAGCATAGCTATTGGGTAAGCAATTGGATACATTACATACATCAATGCCAAGACATATGGTGAAAAAAAAGCACCAAGTTCTAAACCATAGCGGACACAGAGTGATTGTGGAATAATTTCACCAAAAATAACAATAGCAACAGTGGAAGAAAAGACGGCAGCAAACCCACCCCCTAAAAGCCTATCAAGAATAACAGGAAGTGTTTCATTAGTTATCACATTGGATAACAACAACGTGACCAATAACCAATGCTTACCCTTGCTGATCAAGTCCAAAACCTTCTTGGAACACTTCTTTTCAGTAGGAGTACCGGATGCTTCCATAACCTTCAAATAAATTTCATCCTGACCCATGAGACCTAATGTTAAACCCGCAAAAACACCACCCAGTAGCACAAGTGCCGCTGAAGTGAATAGATATATGTAAAATTCACTTTCCGTTAGTGGTGCACTGTGTTTGGTAACATGCATCTCTTCTGATCTTCCGATTAAAGTCATCAAGACACCTCGTGGTCTGTAATCTACTGGCAAAGCATTTGTAACCGAAATGAACGCAAAAATCAATCGTCTGTAGGGGTTCAAAGATGTGTTCGGGGGCATTTTAAGAGAAAACCACTATTGATAAAGTATATTAATTGATTCACACAGGTTAAAAAATATTCGTTTTTCACATTTCTTAAGTAAATCAGTTAAATTTTTCATTTAAACATGGAAAAGAGACCATGAGCAGGTTTCAGAAGACGATTGGAGTAATACATCGACAGCTAAATGATTATGAATTATTACCGAGTGTACAGAAATTGATTCAGCAACTTTCAAAGCAGCTTTTACCCTCTTTAAAGGATAAACTAACAAATCCTGAAGACGTTCATGTGTTCAGATTTACCAAATTCCAAGATCAGATACTAGAGAATCGAGTCAAGGGATGGGTAGTAAGTAATATGCTAGAACCAAGTCACATTGCGGTCAAAACTTCTCGGAGTATCGTGGAGCCAAAGGTATTTTTACTAAATAAAAGCTTTATTGAATTTCGACAAATGGTTAACGATTCAGATGAATGGAACAAAGTAGCCAATTACAAGAAACTGATACGGCTTTGGAGCGTGATGGTTGACGAAAATCTTGTTTCCAGCTTAAATGATAACGAGGTGGGGTTGTTTGTGAAAAAAGTCATTTTTATGAACAAAACTCTATCTAATAAAGACAAACACACATTAAAGGTGCAAAGTGCAAACACAAAATTGTTTCAACAAATTTTGCACTATAAATTCCCAATTTCAAACAAGGAGTTGTTCATGTTACTTAAATTGAATATGGTAGATGAAATATACGATATCAGGTTACAGTTTTACGAAATATACACTCAAAAGGATCAAATACCCACTTTGGAGTTTTTCCATGCGTTCCTAGAGATGAATATACCTTCCTCGTACATGGATTTTAGGTTCTCGAATCTAGAGTTCGTTAACAGAATAATCAAAGATTTCATTAAATCCAACATACTTCCTGACAGGTTCATGTCAATGTTGATACTGAAAGCATATGCCAAGAACTATATGGTATCAGAGAAGGAAGAAGATTTGGTTAAAATGAAACACCACCTCTCAAATATTTTACAAAGGTTTACCATTTCTTCGGATTTGATCAACTTTTCCATTGCATGCGCTTTGAATACCAATGACGTACACACTTTAGAGCTAATGAGTGAAATCTATAGAGAAACTTTTAAGTCCAGTTTCAAACTTTATGAGACCAGCGAAGATAAGCCTGAGTTTGACTACAAGGCCGACCGTTTGAGATTTGACATACGTGTAATTGATGCGATGCTGGCAAAAGTAAAAGAACTAAAGCTAACACAACCGGATAACGAGGATGATGTTGTAGGTGTTATTCATCAGCTTAAAATAAACACAGCACCTTACTATATGGTCAAATATCATTTGCGTCGAAACGAGACATTTACACAGCTACGAAAGGAAGAGAAAGAAGCTTTAGTTACCGAAAACGAAAAATTGGCTCCACTAATTGAACTATACAATGCCACTAAAGTCCAGATAATGAACAAGAGCAAAGTAGATAGACTCTATGCTAAAGACGATGACCCCGATACCCTAACTGTTGATGAACAGTTTGAAGCAGGCGAGTTTGGAGCCAAGGCCGTCGAATTGGAGGAAACAGAGAGGTACAAAGAGACGAATAATTGATAAAAGACAGTGTCCCTCATGCCCATATATGTACTTTACAGCTTTTTGTAGATCTTAACAACATTCTTCATCCCATCTATGTAGACGTGAAAAAAAAAAAACTCTTTCAGACGAAGATCAACATCTTCTTTGAAGGTGAAGTTATAATGGATTTCTCCATTGGAAGCTACGATAGGAAGCAGTCGCCTGCAGAGCGGTTAAAGTCGATTTACAAGCGGCTCACCAACAGGGCCAAATTATTGTTGGCAGTAGTGGTTTTGATCTTGGTGTATTTGTTGTGGCCATTTGGTGGATCAGGGTCTATTTCGTCGTCTGTAGACTCTGGCAGCCTAACAGAGGATTCTGAAAGTGCAGATTACCGTAACTATCAGTCGATATCTGCCCAATTGAATTACAGGCAAGACTACAGTAAATTAGACGTGTCGTACTTGAGTTTACCCCCATTTCTTGATTCCAAAGCGCAGTTTCCAAATTACTTTAACGGGGGAAACATGCTTTTGACGAGAAAGTCCGATTACGTTAGACTAGCCAAAGACGATTCGCAGAGAAACGGATTCTTGAGTTCAAAGACACCAATTTCTCAGAGCGATCTCAGTGCGTTTGAACTGGAGCTTGAGTTCAAGATCCACGGCGCCCAAGAAAAGCTCACTCTTATTGGCGATGGTATGGCCATTTGGTTGACCAGCGACAACATTAAGACAGGTGATGTGTTTGGTGCTAGCTCTGCTTGGGACGGTTTAGGGCTTTTTATTGACACATACAAAAATTACAACGGTAAGAAGAACAGAAACTCGTTCCCATATTTGTCTTTGCAAAGAAACAACGGTAATGCACAATTTTACAATAATGCCATGGATGGAGTCGACTCCCAAGCTGGAGGTTGTTCAATCCCAAATATCTACAATAACGAAGATCCAACTAAAATGAGAATCACCTATGTTCGTGCGCTAAATATCTTTGAAATCTCTGCTGACCTGCAGGGCAATGGAGATTGGAAGGTATACTTTAGAAGAGAAGGTGAATTTGTTTCTGATTATTTACCAAGGGGTAGAAATCTTTACTTGAGTGTCTCTGCTGAAACTGGCCAATTGCATCACAATGTTGACATATACAGTATCAAATTCACCAGTTTCAGAACTTCTGATGGCAAAGAAATTCAATCTTTGCCATACAGCCAAGCTGGATCTCTTGATAATAATGAAGAGGTTTCAGAAAACGAAGCAATCAATAAGAATACAAGAAGAAGAGGTAATCGTAAAACACTAAACAGACTCAGAAGACAGGAAAAGAAATTACAACAACAAGACTACGAAAAGTATGGTACTGAAAACGGATTTGTTGGCTGGATCTTCTCCAAGTTTGTTTCGTTTATTATCATCCTCTTCAAAATACTTTTGGTTGTCGTGGCTCTTTACAGTTGTGTCATTGGATACCGTATTTTTAAGGAGAAGCAAAAGAAGAAAAACTCTGGTGGGTTGTTATTGTAAAACAATCCATGATTCCATAGATTGCTTGTCACAAAGTAGTTTGAATGTTTTATATTATCTTTTTAGTACAAAGCTGAGTACATCTATATGGGAAAAAATTTTTTTATGTGGAAAGTATGCCTAAAGTAAATCAGCATTCATAACACAACAGCTTCAAGGTCATCAAACTTTAATAATGAGAGATATAGTAATCTTTTCAGGTTCCAACAGTGAATCACTAGTTAATAAAATTTGCTCCAACCTTTCACTCCCTCCAGGAAAGGCTTCTTACACAAAATTTGCCAATGGTGAAACTTCAATTCAACTAGGAACATCGGTGAGAGAGAAGGATGTCTTCATTTGCCAAACTGGAGCTGGAAATGTCAACGACTCCTTTTTGGAGCTTTTATTGATGGTTTCTGCCTGTAAAATGGCATCTGCAAAGAGAATAACTGTTGTTACACCACTTTTCTTTTACTCACGTCAGCCAGAGGTTCCAGGAGTGTTATCAAAAAAGCCAAGTACAGGTTCTTTTGCCGGAGGAATTCTGTTGCCAAAGAGCATAGGTACTTCTGAAGAAGATACATTTAATGGTACTTACAAACCTTGGATTGCGCAAAATGGAATGTTAATTGCATCTCTTATTGAATCAGCAGGTGCTGATCACATACTAACTATGGATTTACATGACGCACAGTTTCAAGGGTTCTTCAATATTCCAGTAGATAATCTCTTTTCAAAACCTTTAGTTCAGCACTATATCTCAAATTACATTCCAGATTATGAGGATGCAGTAATTGTCTCACCTGATGCTGGTGGAGCCAAAAGAGCTACAGCTGTTGCAGACTCTATGGGCTTACAGTTTTCCATGATTCATAAAGAGCGTTCTACAGTTGATAGCGCTGATCGTAATATGCTCGTTGGTGACGTTATTGACAAAAATTGTGTAATCGTTGATGATTTAGTGGATACTGCCAATACTCTTACTAGAGCTGCTTCATTATTGAAGTCACAAGGTGCCAGAAATATCTACGCAATTGTTACTCACGGCGTCTTCACAGGTGATGCTTTGGAAAAGGTTATCAACAGCGGATTGTTTAAAAAAATCATCACCTCTAACAGTGTAGATCAACATGAAAGACGTGAGTTGGAAATTGTTGACGTGTTAGACGTTTCCAGAATGTTCAGTGAAGCGATTAGACGTCTCAATAATGGTGAATCCGTTTCTATGATTTACAATCAACTAATGTGATTTTTGAGCTATATATACTTTCATCATTTCAAATAAATACTTTTGTGCTTTCATTTTTATATCGTTATAATCATTATCTACCAATGTAGGACGACATCACGCTCAATTGTCTCATATATAGTTCTAATATGTACATGTGCTATTTTGGTTTCATTTTTGTTTTTCATTTTCAGATCATTTCAATTTTAGACAAGAAGAAATGATACACTGACATTTGCAAGAAATTTAGTCAAAGGAATTCACTTCAATCGATGGCACAATTATTGGAGGGTTCTTATGAGCACCAACAACAGGCTTTTCTGCAGCTATACTATCCGCGCTCCCTTGCGGTAAGGTAACTGTTCCAATTCTTATCGAAGGGTCTTCACTTTGCCCATTTGGATTCCGTTCGGCAACAATCACATTTACATCTTTTTCATCACTTTTAGCAGACTGCTTTATTTTTTCTTTATCAGTCTTATCATTGTTAGCGGCCTCTGCTAACTCGAATTCCTGTCTTGTAATTAAATTATGTTTATGATTAGTGCTTGGAACAAATTCAGAATTATCGGAGTAGTGACAAATTTCTATGCTTTGAATAAAGGGATCCCTTTGAATGTCAAAAACAGACATTCGTGTATCAGGAATCAGTTCAAACATTTTACTCAAAAGCTCTCTGCTTTCAGCTGGAAGCTTGTTTAAAACCCTTTGCTTTCCCACTATCTTCTTCTTTCCGTTCTTATCAACAATCTCTTTATCGTTCATAGTGAACATGTTATATATTTTGTCCTCCATAGGCTTTGGAATTCTCCATGGGAACTGGTGTTCTACCATGCAATAGAAAATTATAGCCAATGACCAAATATCTGCTTTTGAAGGGTCATAATAAGGCTGATAAAATACCTCAGGGGACAGATATGGATCAGATCCAAGGATACCAGTAGCTCTAATGATCTCAGGTGTTTCAATTTCATCTTTATACGTAACAATTTTATCACTTTCAAACCAATCTCGTTCCCACACAACAGATGATCCAAAATCAACCAGTTTCAAAACACCATTTTTGTCCACCACACAATTATCAAGCTTCAAATCTCTATGAGCAATGCCTCGCCCGTGTAAGTAAGCTACACCATTGATCATTTGTCTAAAATAACAATACGATTCCTCTAGGGTGAAGTTTCCAGACATAATAATAGTGAAAAAATCGTATGGAATGTAATCCATGATAATAACAAACAAATCTGAATCTTGAAGTAAATCATATGTGACGACAAGATTTTGGTGGTTCATTGAGTGAGCTAGTTTGTATTCATCACGCAGTTTACTGTGATAGCTTTCCCATTTTTCATTTGCTAGTGGTTGTCTTATCTTCTTCAGCGCATACACTTTTTGAATGGAACTGTCAAAAATTGGCAAAACAGAACCACCCGCACCCTTTCCAACTATTAGGGCATCATCTTCTGAAGTTGCCACATCGACTTCCACAGGATGCTCGTTCAAATACATTTCAAGCACATCTGACTCTTTTGAGGGAATTACCCCGTACTTTTTCACTAACTTTTCAAGAGCCTTAAAATCGTTGAATTTAGAACTCTTTCTATCGGAAGCCTGGTCCACACCGTTCTTACCTTTTCCATGATGTTTGCCATCTGAATGATCCCCTGCCGGTTTAAGTGCACAAAATAGCCCGTCCTCCTTTTTCAATAGATGATGGTTGTTGCCATTTGCCCATTTCTTCTCCAAAAACCTTGATAAGCGTAGTTTGCGGAAGTTCAAAGAGTCGATAGAATCCGTCTTAGACATACTTGAGGCCTTAGGCGTCAAATTTGAACTTGCTAGAGTGCTATCACTCTTTTTATCTTTATCACTAGGGTTTACATGATTGTGGTTTTGATGATGTTGTTGATGCTGCTGCACTTCTCCACGCTCTTTTTCTTTGTCATGCTTCTTATTTTTCTTGAATAGCTTTCCCAATATACTCCCACCCGGCATTCTTGAGAGCTGATCTGACAATTGACTTAATATATTGATAAACAAGAGACACTCTGTATATTTTCAAAAACTGGGGGCCCATAGTACCAAAAAAAAAGTAGGCTTCAGATCAGCTCATGAGATGTTTTCATCTAAGCGTAATGAAGCAAGCTGCTTTGAACTATACAGACTACTTTATATAAAGCTACTTTTAAAATAACATTCTGTTTTCTATTTGCTTTTAATCAAACATTTTAGAAGTCTTTCAATTGTTAGTTGCATTCTCATTAAGATGTCAATACACATGATGTATTAATTAGTATGGTATAAACATGTGTGTAAATTATATAAATAAATATATATATATGGGTAGATAAGAAAAGGATCATTTGTTAGAATCGTCATTGCTGTCAATACTAACGCCACTTAAATGCTCACTAACTTTGTTCACATCGTTATCAGCTTTGAGCTTGCGAATGCCTGGGGCAGGTGAGGAGTCCTCTGAATCATCGATCATTACGGAAGCATCTGAGTTAGAATGATATGAGTCTCCAGAGTACTGTTGACTTCCAAACAACTTGGGCGGACCTTGTTTTTTCAATGGTAACATTGTTGACGTTCCGGTATCTGTAGGGGTTGTATTGATCGATAGATTAGGACTGGTGACGGCAACATGCTTAATTTGCTCTGGTGAGCTAGAACGTTGCGGTGTTGTAATGACTCTTCTTGTTCTCTTTTTGGTGACAAACTTTTTTCGTCTATTTTCAGCTGTTGTCAAAATTGGTTTTGTGTTATGGTTCATACCAGGCATTGGGAAAAATGACTTGAAATCAGAAACAATCGATGGATGTTCTGGCTGCACGTTAGAAGGTGGTGCCACATACTGCTGCTGTTGTTGCTGACTTTGCGACATTCCAGGCTGGGGATAAAAGTTCCGTTTTTGAGAACTTTGTGAAGACGGCGATGAGGTAGTTGATCTTTGGTGACCGTGCTTAAATAATTTGGTTAACAAGTTACCATTTTGTTCGGAGAACAAGTGGTGATGACTTTGCTGTTGCTGCTGTTGCAACGCTTGCTGTTGTTGAAGCAACTGTTGCTGTAACTGCTGCTCTTGTAATTGCTGTTGTTTCTGTTGTTGCTGTTGTAGCAGCAGTTGCTGTTGCTGTTGTTGCTGTTGCAATTTCATTTGACGTTGTCTTTCAGCACGTAATTGCTGCTGTTGTAATTGGTAATCTCTTTGCGCAGCCTGTGCCTTTCTCTTTTCATTCTCCAATTGAATTTGGTGTTCTGAAAAATTATTACCAAGATTATCATTTGCTCCAATGCCGCCATTGACCGCACCGTAATTAGAGTAACTGGTTGACAATGTCATCAAAGAGGTTCCACTTTCGTTACCTCCTCCAAAACATTCGTTAAAATCGTAACCAAAACCGCAGTCAACACAGTTCTTACAATCTTTAGAATGCCCTTTTGGCTGCTTAGGTTCAGCTTCAGCATCTGCAAACTTTATACCACCGTTGTTGAGAACGTCGTTCTTTGTACTTTCAGGTATGTAGTTATTTTCCACTTCTTGAGATTCACGAACATCTTCACGAGATCTTTGACGTTGAAGAGCAACGTGATCAACAGGAATTGGACATACTGAGAAGTCGTCGTAGTTGATATTCATTTGAGACTCGGTAGTGATGATATCCAATGCACCTAATGCGGAATTGATTGACAATGGACCAGTTTCTGTTAACTTGTGACAACTTAAAATATCAGTTCTGAGTTCAAAGAGGGTACCTCTTTCCCAAGGGTTGAGGGATAAATATTTACATAGTATGTGAAAGACTTCATTGGAGATAGGTAAAATTTTCATTAGTATTTTGCGATCTTGAACGAAGGCCTTGAAGGTGGTGTCATGGAAGGAAGCCTTAAGCCATGGATTTCTGATACAGATCAAGTTGATTAAAATAATTGACAATGACCAAACGTCACCTGCGCTAGTGGGGAACTTGACATTGCCATGCTGAGGACACTCACCGCGATGTGCCTGGGGATCGAGCAAGCGCTCAAGGTGAATCGAGTGAGATTCCATGGTATTGAAACCCTGTGAAAAGTTCTGGATACGTTCTGGTGACATGTAGTAACTGGAGCCACAGGAAATGTTGGAATCGATGAATTTGTCTTGTAAAGCCAACCCAAAGTCCGCCAAAACGACTCTCGTGCCGCCGTTAGCGACAAGGACGTTTTCTGGTTTCAAGTCGCAATGGAATACGCCCTTCGAGTGGCAGTAGTTGATGGCATCAACCATCTGCACAAAGACGGACTTCACCAAGTAGGGGTCATCTTTGTACCGCTGTTTGTCGACGATAGTGGCAAACAAATCACCCTCTGGGTAATAGTCCATGACAACAAAAATCGAGTTATCGAAATCGTAAACCTTGAAGATGGATAGCACATTGGGGTGCTTGTGCACCTTCAACTGTAGTGATATTTCTCGTAGAAACCGACAATCAGCACCGTGTTTTTCGATCAAATCCAAGTTGAGAAGGTTCGCATGCAACACCCCATTGTTCATAAGCGCCTGGTAGATGAGATTCTTCTCCAGCTCCACTAACAACTGCTTGTTGTTGCTGGTATTGGTAGAGTTGTTCTTCAAGATGATCTTCACCGCATAGGAGGCGCCTGTGAAGCAGTGCTGCGCAGCGTACACAATCCCGTAACTGCCTGACCCAATTCGGTTACACAACCGGTATTTACCGTTGACCACAATATTCGACAGGTCCTTCATCACTCCTGCTTTCTTGAAATAGCACCATCTCAACACCGGAAAGCTTTCCACCTCACCGCTTTTTTCTCAACAAGCAGGCGAGAGGGTTCGTTTACGTAAGCACTGGGGGTACGCGTCAAAGCTGAAGTTTTCATCGTTTACTTTCTCTTGAAGAAGGAGCAAGATCGGGCAATTATGGTAGGCAAGGACATCAGTTCGTTCTTTGGAGCAGACAGGCTCAAGACTAAGAAGGCAGTAAAGCGAACAGGTGAAACTGCGGGGGTTACAGAGGTCAAGAAACCTAAGTTAGAGACCAAAAGGCCAAAGTTGGAGGATGATGAAGAAGAATCTGCACAAGACGTGCTTCAGAGAATCCCCAATGCAGACGAATCGTACTTGAAGATAGACCCCGAAATGGAAGGTAAGAATTTCTTTCAGCTGAAGGCCATGCAGGGTCAGGCTGAGTGTACAGGGCACCGAGATTTGCCAGTCGGTAGACCTGGGTGTTTGACGGGGTTGACGATCGTGTTTACAGGTGTGTTGCCGTCCATTGACAGGAACGAGTGTGAAAGACTGGCGCAGCAGTACGGAGCCAAGGTGACGAAGTCCATCAGCGGTAAGACTTCGTGCGTGGTAATAGGCAGAGAAGCGGGACCCAGCAAAATCAAGAAGATTCTGGGTCTCAAGACCAAGGCCATCGATGAAGACGGGTTCATCCAGCTCATAGCGTCGATGCCCGTTGGTGGCGGGTCTGGCCAAGAGGCCCAGAGGGCTAGAGCCAAGCAGGCTGACATGGAACGAGAAATCTTAGCAGAAGCTAAACGAGAAGCGGATCTGGAATCTCAAAAGCTGTCACAAAGGAACGACGGGGTGTCACCATCTTTCTCTTCACAGAAGCCAACTTCTCGTTCTGCCACATCTATTGGCACTGTTGTTAGTTCGCAGGATGTCACCGACAGAGAATCTCAGCTATGGACGGTCAGGTACGCTCCTGATGACATGAAGCAAATTTGCGGTAACAAGGGTAACGTTGAGATGCTATACAGCTGGTTAGAGAAATGGTTTGAAACTGAACACAAGTTGTCTGGTGGAACCATCGACAACTTCAAAGCGGTTCTGATTTCAGGTCCTCCAGGTGTTGGTAAAACTACTGCTGCGACGTTGATTGCCAAGAAATTAGGTTACGACATAATCGAGAAGAACGCCTCTGATTTCAGATCCAAGAAGTTGTTAAACGAACAATTGAAAGTGGCCCTTGATAACACCTCGGTTGCAGGGTTCTTTGACTCTAGCACCCATGATCACGACAAAAAAAAGAGAATCTGCCTGATCATGGATGAAGTGGACGGTATGTCCAGTGGTGACAACGGTGGTGTTGCTCAGATTGCCCAATTTTGTAGAATCACAAAGACACCAATGATTCTTATTTGCAATGATAAATCGTTGCCAAAGATGAGGCCTTTGGACAAATGTTGTTACGACATGGTTTGGAGGAGACCCACTGCAAGGGAAATGAAGTCGAGATTGATGACGATTGCCCATAGAGAGGGACTCAAGCTGGACCCCAACCTGATCGACCAACTAGTGGCCATCACCCACAACGATATTCGACAAATCATCAACATCATGTCTACCGTTGCTAGAACGCAAAGCAGTTTGAGTTTTCAAAACCTGACGTCTGTCCAAGATTCATGGGAGAAGGAAGTATCGCTGAAGCCTTTTGACATCATTCCAAGACTACTTTCTGCGAACAGGTTGTCACTCAATGAAAAGATAGGCCTGTATTTCAACGACATGGATATCATCCCATTGATGATCCACGAAAACTACAAATCCACTAAGCCTTCTTCCAGTTCCCAGTTACAGCAGCTGGAGAAAGTTTCCAAAGCTGCAGATCACATTTCCGAGTCCGATTTGGTCAACTCGGTTATTAGAGGATCCGATCAACAATGGTCTTTGTTGCCCTACCACGCAGTGATGTCCACGGTATATCCAGCATGGGAGGTACAGGGTCAGCTGTCGGGGCGCGTTATGTTTACGTCGTGGCTTGGTCAGAACTCTAAGAGAATGAAGTTCGAAAGGATTGTTCAGAATCTACAGTACCATACATGCACCAGGACCCATACAAACAATTCGGAGTTAAGAGAGGTGTATGTTCCATTCATGAAGGACATGATGGTGAGTGAACTTTTGCAAAACGGTGCTGGCGGCATTCCGAAGGTGCTGCAGCTCCTTGACAACTACTATCTGACCAAGGAAGATTTTGACAACATTATCGAACTTTCGGTGAGTGGCACTCGTAAGCCAGACGAAGGGTTCAAGAAGATACCGACATCTGTCAAGTCCGGCTTAACCAGGAAATACAACTCCTATGTCCACCCGACGATTATTTACAAAACTGGTGATTCCGTTAGCAAAAGGGGCAAGGGGACCAACGCCCCAACTGCAGACCTGGATACTATTGACGACGACGCCAACAAAAACCAGGACAACGACGAAGAACCTAGCGAGGACACGGAAGACGTCAGCAAGGACTCACTTATCAAGCAGGTCACTAAAAAGCCCAAGGCCACAGCTTCTCGCAAGAAGAAGTGATTGCGCTGTTAACGCTTCTGCTATTATAATAAATAATAGCAACATTCTTCGGCGGAGATATTCGGTGATAATTTATTGTTGAAATTTCGGAACTTGCGAAACATTTAAAATTTAAAAAATCCTTGAAATATAGATGAAAAAGACCTCAAATTGACCAAATCCTTTTTTTTTGAACAATTGATCAATAGATCTGGCATAAGGATGGATATAATGGATTTGCTGCAGTCTTCGGGAATTCCGACCGGTTTGGACGCTCTAGCAGAAGAACTCACGTCTCACGTTCCGGTAACGTCCGTTCCAAGCGCAATGACGGTCCCATATGCAACAATTACGTCTGTGATCGACCATGTGCAGTCCGTACAAGATAGTGCTCTCTCCGTGTTAGCCACTGCTACTAACAGTATCACCTCAATCTCATTGGAAAACAAGATTCTGCAGGCACAAGCCACTCTCAATTACTACTCCGTTTTGAATGACATTGCTACTGCGACCACCACTGCCACTAGTGATCTTGCGCAAGCAGCAGAAGCTTCGGCCATCATGAAGAAGATCTTCGACGACAATGCGTTCTATTCCGGTCACTATCCGTCTCTTGGTGGTAACATCGCATTGTTGGTTGTTTACTCACTCATGTTGGTTGCTCAGATAATCTTTGGTGTTTTCTTCCACCAATGGTGGTTCTTGGTTTGTTTTGCATCCGGGTTGAGTTTAGAAGTTCTTGGTTACATTGGTAGAGTTTGGTCCTCACAAAATATCAACAATTTTAACGCCTTCGTTTTGCAACTTGTCTGTCTTACTTTAGCACCTTGTTTCCTAATGGCAGGTATATATTACATTATTGCCCAATTGACCCTTGTTTACGGTCAAAAGTACTCTGTTTTGCGACCAATGGTTTATTCTTTGGTCTTCATCGTCGGTGATGTCATCTCCATTATCTTGCAAGCTGTTGGTGGTGCCATTGCTGCTGGCTCTCTTTCCCTGTTTGAAAGTACCAAACAAGGTTCCAATATTATGGTTGGTGGTTTAGCTTTTCAAGTGTTTACAATAGGTGTTTTCCAAATGTTTTGGTATTTATTTCTTTTCAGAGTGTACAAAGCCTCTAAAGCATACGGTGATTCTGAGTTTAATCCAAATTTTGTTCATATTAGAAAACGTAAATTGCATATTATTTATTTAGGAACCGTGTCTATTGCCGTTCTTCTAGTGTTTGTTAGATCAATTTACAGACTCATTGAATTAGCAGAAGGCTGGTCGTCAAAGCTGGCCGTTGATGAGATATACTTTATGATTCTCGAAGCATTAATGATTTCTTTGGCATCTTTCTTGATGACTGTTGTTCACCCTGGTATTGCATATGGTAGAAACTCACATTTGTATATTGACAAGGGATTCAAAGCACTTTTCTCCAGGCATCATCAAACTGATCAAACAGTCGAAAACGATAAATTAGAAGATGACGGTGACGTTACCTATGACGATGAAAAGAGATACCAAGAGAATGAACAACGTTTCTTTGAATCCAGATAATTCTCTGTCTATTTTGATGTTTATTTCAAAATTAGAATCGCAAATTTTGTGTGGAATCATACAATTAATCATCTGACGATTGACGTGAAACTTTTGGCATCATAGTTTGTGATCCTTTCTGCCATTCCGGTCGTTACATATTTTATTCTTTTTTGTTGTCCTATGAATTGAGTATTTACAAAGCATGCTTTGACTCATTGAAAGATTATCATAGACTTCTTTCATTATTACATTCAATATGGAAGCTAGTACTTTTCCCTTTTCGTAATTAGGCGAAGTGAAAGCCATTTTCTTAAATCGTTCTTATATTTCAATCTAATTTCAATACCAATATTACAACTTATGCCTCACTGAAGTTAAGACAAAGTGCATTAATACTTAGGCAAAGATATGTTTATATCTTGTAGAGTGGCGTGCCAGCGTTTGGTTAAACAAAGTCTAAGCCTCTGAAGTTCAATCTTCATTGTCAAGAGCAACTTCAAATTCCAATTTTGGTGAATTACGATTTCTTCGTTTGTAATGATGGTTCCGCAATTGAATGAATGCACTTTGCATCAAATTGAGGAACATGTTCAAAAGCCCTGAGTTCATTTGCGAAAGCTGTGAATACAAATTTTTGTTGAAAAGAGACTGAGGTTACAATAATTCCTATGCAACCATGAGCAAAACTTACGATGCACATGTATTTGCCGCCGTTGATGCACACAGTCATAGAGTGATTTGTCTACCTGAAGTCGTTAACTGTAGTAAGAATAAAATTGAAAGAGTATTGAAATGATGATTTTCTTCTTGTAATCGTTTCAACTTGAAAACTATTGCTGGCTTACCAAAAAAGTGTTTCATTGAGCGTGGTGGCTTATTAGCAAGCATACATTGTTTTCAAAGCAAAGTCAAATGTTTATTACAATGTGAGTAGCAAGCTTGACTGCATTCAAGTTCATGTGATACAAGTCACGGGCTAGAACCTTGAATGGCTTAGGATGCTTCTGATTTACGTAGAACGAAAACAATTAAATGCTAACCAAGCCAGGAAAGCCCCTTAGATGCAACTGTTTACAAAAGAAAGCAGTCTAGTGTAAACACACCTGCCTTTCAGGGCCTGTAACGGTCGAGGCCAAAACTACATGCATACAGGCTTAATTTGTTGGCTTGTGAACAATAAGAAGGGTGAAAAAATTGCGCCAAGTAAAGATAGGAGGGTTGGTAAACTGATCTTGGCAATTTTCCATAATCAAAAGTTTTATCGTTGGAAATGGCGTCTCAGCATGATTGATGATATTATATTACAAATGCCTAAAACTTAAAAGGTTTGATCTTTTGATAGTCGAAGCTTTGTTAGCCGTTTAAGCTTTCGCTTGAAAAATAGACCCTTAAATCGTCACCAAGCCTCTTTGCTTGTCTGAAAACACTATTGTAGTGGATCTTACTGTTTTGAGCCAATCAATGGACCCCAAGCCTCTCTGAAGCCCGTTCAGGGAGTTGGTATTATTGTCCAAGCTTAGCTGTAAGCGATTGAATCTCATTTCAAGCCTCATTGAAAGACGTCTAAGCATCTTGATAAATGTTTGTTAAATTGTTCATTATAAATACTCAGTCACCTTCGTAGCTTTTTCTGTTTTAGCTACTTACTTCTCGTCATCGAATATCATGAGTGAAACTACAACATTTGCAGCAATCACTGCAACAATTGCAAGCACTACAGCTGCAGAAACTTTAGTTGCTCAGTTTACTACATTTCATCAAGCAGCTGCCACCACTTCTTCTGTGACTGAATACTATGGTGGAAACCAGCTCTCACTAGCTGCCAATGTTGTTTATATTGTTGCTTTCTTTGCCGTTTTGATTGTTCAGTCCATCTTAGGTATTCTGTATCGTGAATGGTGGTTCTTCATTAGTTGGTTCTGTGGTATCGGGTTGGAGGTTATTGGTTACATTGGCCGTGCATGGTCTTCAAAACATCTCGATAGCTTGACTGCTTATGCTATGCAAATGTCTTGTCTTACTTTTGCACCATCTTTTCTTATGGCAGGTATTTACTACATATTGGCTCAATTAGTATCCATTTTTGGTGTTCAGTACTCATTTTTGAAGCCAATGACATACACTCGCCTCTTCATTTGTGTAGATGTTGCTTGCATTTTTTTGCAAGCTGGTGGTGGTGGAGTTGCTTCATCTGGTAACAGTAAAGTTGGTTCAAATATCATGCTTGCTGGTTTAATTCTTCAGGTTGTTACCATGGGTATCTTTCAAGGCTTGTGGTATATGTTCATTTGCAAAATTTACAAGGCTAATAAAACATATGGCGACAGTGCATTTGATCCACAATACACTGAGATTAGAGCAAGGGGACTTCTACGTTGGTTCATTATTGCAGTCTGTATTTCAGTTACATTAATTTTTGCAAGATCCACTTATAGAATTGTTGAATTTGCACAGGGTTGGGACTCCAAGCTAGCAAACAATCAAATTTTTGTTTTAACTTTGGATGGACTATTGGTTTGGTTAGCAGCTGTTACATTGACTGTAATGTACCCGGGTGTGGCATATGGTAGGAATAATAACTTGAAGATCACAAAAAACTCAAGCAGTATCGAAGCAAGGGATTCTTCTGAAAAGTATGAAAGTAAAAACTATGTTACCGTTGAAAATCCTTTCCTTAATCCAGTCAACGAAAGATACAGCAGGTCTTCAAATGTTTGATTGTTAAGCTCATTTATGTTTTGCTTTGCTTCTTTTTGAAATCAGTGCCTTTAACAGTTTATACTACTTAATATTTTTTCATTTTACACTCTATTATACACTTGGGTTGCCATTTGAACAGTCCACTAATCACGAAAGAAAATCTTATAAATTGGGAATCTCACCATTTTAATGGTGCTATTATTGCACTACAGCATCACTAATCGCTGTAATTAATATTACTCATATAATTTGATTATCTCTGGCCAATCGAGAAAGTCAACTCATTTGTAGCTACAATTTGCTCTTATACTATAACAAAAAGCATAGCTACTCCGTTATTTTCAGTAACATTTTTCTACTATCAAACACACCGATCAAGATTAATTTGTAGTGTTGTTGCGTGAAGTATGTTATATTGAATTTTGTCCTGACACTAAAATCCAGTCGTCAAACTAATAATGCTGTAAAGATTTCTTTATTCAAACACAATCAAATGAAATACACAAGAAACTTATTTCAGTCTACAGCTGATATGCAACAATAGTATTTAAGAGTAGGTGTCTGGTGAATTAATTTGTTGCTGTTTACAAGCATAGAAATAGTGTTCATTCAAAGTATTATCTGTACACTTGAACCCTCAAAGCTTCAATTTTAAAGATGTGAGTTCTATTTTACATCCACAATTCGCACAACCATTAATCAAACCTTTAACACTTCTATATACTGTCTTAGCAAAACCATGTCACTTTTGATATAACTGGTCAAGACTTAAATAAATAAGCTGATAAATTGCTGAGCAAACCATCAATTACAGAGTTTCAGCTACGCGTAAAGATGGTTCAATAGGAAAGCTGATCCGTAATCATTAAAAGACGTATTCTTAGGACAAAAGCAGGGACTTTTAACCTTTATTTGTGGGTAAAATGACATTGTGTAAACGAATATGGGGCTTGGGTAGTTTGCGAGGTCTTGCTAGCTTCTCTAAGGAGGCCAATCCACAAATTTCAAACGCAGTACCAACGGTGATAACAAGCCCTCAGATCAGCACTCCAACACCTTTCACTGAAGAAGATGTTATGAAAGCCATTTCTGAGTTTAGTTATAGCAATAAGGGATATGATTCTGTTGATAGGTTCATAAAAGGGTTAGCAGGCATGATAAATGACGACCCGAATGATACGGCTTTGCCAAGTGAATTTATAAAGTCGATTGGCACAACACCATATGAAAGAGAAAGTGAGATCTCAGGGTCTTCAATTCTACATAAAACTAAAAGAATTAATGTAACTAGTGTGTCGATGAACAAAAAGTACTGTGAACTCAAGAGAATGTACCAGCTATACTCAAAAATGCCACCGGAAGTGAATAAATATATGAAAATGGGTACAGCCAAACATAGAGTCAAAGAGCTTGAAATTCATAAGCAAACCTTAGTGGATTTGATTGATGATGATGCTGTGGAGACATTGGAATTCGAACTCGATCTGGACGAAAGTGTGCTTAAAGTGTATGAAAATACTGAAATCATAGAAGAGACTGAAGTAAATTTAGATGACGAGCAGATTGAAGAAGATGTTGATGAAAGTTATCTAAACAAAAATGGTAATTTGCTCACCAATGCTTCATTTACTGAATCAGAGCTAGCAAGAATAAAGGAGTTATCTCAACAAGTTCTAACCACGAGCAAAACGACACCCATAAGCAATTTAAGTATAAACTCTGCAGAACAGGAAACAGCACAGGCGAGTATTGAAGAAAGTGCAACTGAAAAAAGAGGACAGACTAGCTTAGATATTGTTACTAGTACCCATCGATATATTCATGTCGATAATCTGGAACAGGTACAAACAGAAGAAAGTCAGTTTACAATTTCTTTGCAAATTCTATTTGGGAGACTAACAAAGCTTTTTTGTGAAGGAATATGTAGGGAAATACGAGTTGTCGGTCATTACGATACGAAAAATTCAAAGTTAGCAGATAAAAGTGAACAATTTGATAAAAAGGCTGACGATCTTATAACTCTGAGTGGAATCATTGATCAACTAGAATTGAAGTCCAAGAATTCAGGTGCAGTTGAAGCTTATAAAAGGGATATCTCTGTTGTTTCAAAAACAAATGACTTTGAAGAATGGTTTTCATGTATTAAAGAAAATTACTATTTGTGGAGTGACGAGATAAGTGTTGGAATTCGAGAGCTAAAAACGAGAAATAGATCATTTATCACACAAGATGTGATCATGACTGCTAATGATCAAGTTTCTATTTATCACAAATTGCTCTCAACTTTAACGGATGATGACCAACTAAATTTTGATAGTTGGAAAATAACATGTAAAAAGAGAGGAATAAATATAGAAAGACCTTTATCATATGACTTGGTGAAAATATTTGCTGCTAGTAACAAGTTTCTTGCTCATGATTTTCAGCGAATGAAAAAAGGGGCCTTATTGTCTTATGGTGGCCTCGATGCCAGCATCAGAAGCATTGAGTCAAAAAGCTCTCAATTTTCTATGCCTCAAATACTGAGCGATATACCCCAAATATCGTCTTTATCTGGAGATTGGGGAACATGTCCAACTTTGGCACATGTTATTGCCAGGTTAGTTCAGACAATGTCAATTATGAAAAGAAACATATCCAAATCAATGTGCATTGATTTTCTGATTCAGCAAGACGATACCACTAGACAACTTGTTAGATATTACAATAACAACTATGCTAATATGGTCATTGAGGAGGGTTTAAATTTGTGGATGGGAAAGAGGGAAGCCACGCACACAACAGATAGTAAAGTCTGTGCAAAATGTCCATTTCAAAATAACTGTATAATTGGACAAAAGCTGTTGCAATTTTTATAGAGAAAAAACAGTTTTTAGTGAACTAGTATTTTTCCTTAATTTATGCAGACTCATAGTAGTAAACTTCTGTTGTTTAAAATCATTATAAAAGAACTAAAAAAAAAAACGACTTCAAACAAAGGCAACAAACATACGTTCGAATGGTTTAAACAACAGCAAAAGGTTTGGAACGAAAAAAAAATATTGCTATTGTACCATTGGAGGAGTAAGTGGAACATTGAAAGCCTTTGGGGAAGCCGTAGCTAAAGTAAACAAAAAAATAAGATGATGATGAAAGATCTCTTTTAGATCTCACTCTTTTTCTCTCTCTCTCTCTCATCTCTATATTTTTTAAAACAGGCAATTTAAAAGTAGATTAACAAAAATTACCTTTAAAAGCCCAAAACAAGTAAAATGGCACCCATAACAGCGGTCATAAAGGAACTGCCAATAGTAGGGTGACCAACACCACCCTCGTAAATGGAAAAGTCTGTAGCGACAGTAACTGTTGAGGAAGCACTAGAAGATTTGACGGTAACAGGAGCCACAGAAGAAGCTGAAACTTCAGTAGAGGATTTGGTCAAAGTAACAGTGTTGAAAGCAATGGATGTGCTATCTTCCTGTGAAGAGACTGAGGTCACTGAAGTTTCTGCAGAAGTTGATTCTAGCGCTTCAGTGGCTGGTGTTTGGGTGACTGGAGCTTCGGAAGTTGATTCAGGAGCTTCTGTAGCAGTAGTTGCAATTGGAGCTTCGGAAGTTGTTTTTGGAGCTTCTGTAGCAGTAGTTGCAATTGGAGCTTCGGAAGTTGATTCTGGAGCTTCTGTAGCAGTAGTTGATTCTGGAACTTCGGAAACAGGACAAGTTGTAGTGTAGACGGTGGTAACGTCGTCGACAACAGTCGAGACTTCTGAAACTGCAGCCAAGTAAGTGGAACACTCATTGTCAGAACAAGAAGTGATGGTTTGAGTAGTTGTCAAAAAGGTAGTTTCTGTGGTGTTGTTATCCTCGACAGAGCTGGACAGTGGACAAGTGGTGGTGTAGACGGTTGTTAAATCACCAATAACAGTAGTGACTTCAGAAACTACAGCAGGAACGACGGTGGTGGAACAAATGTGGTCGGAGCAGCTGGTAGTTGTAATGAGGGTAGTACTGTATACGGTGATAGTAGAGGTTGCTGAGGTGCTTGCGGTGACGGTCGGAGTGCTCGTTAAAGTGACAATTAAGTCTTGGGAATCTTGTGAGACAATGGTGGAACCGGTAACAGAAGTGTTGACAACACTAGAAGTGACCGCAGTAGACGCAGACAATGACGAAACGGCGCCGCTGGAGGCAGCGGTTTCGGCGGCATCTGGGTTTGTGATCGTTGGGTTCACAGTGATAGCAAGCAGTTCTCTTTTGACAAGATCCAAGTCTCTTTTAGCAAGATCTCTTTTAGCAACGTTGATGTCTGAGTCAGCCAAATTGAGGTAGATAACAAACTGCGCCGAATACGAAGCGTATGACGCGTCGGAGATGCTGCCAACGATGGTAACAAGGAAAAGTGGGTCCTTCGTGAGGCCGACAAATTCGAGCGTCTCGCCGTTGACGGTGAACACGGACGGGTCGAGCTGACCAAAGTTATCCACATCACCAGAAAACAATTTCCACGAGTCTTCGTTGATTGAAAGGCCCTCGGACATGTCTGAGACCTCGATGTTGAAACCAATCGCGTTTGTGTAGTCCGCAATAGGCACGTACATACTGAATGTAGGCTGCAGGCCAAACGTTGGGTCTGGCACATACGCTGCTGTCGCAGTGTTAGCCACCTCGCCGGTGTGGAAGCCTGCGTACACAGGAACTGTAGTGACCTGTGTCACCGATTGCGTAGTCGTACAGTCGGCAGCGTGGGCCACGGACGCACCTAGAACAAGTAGGGAAGTTAAATTCAAGCGCACCATCTAGTGAGAGAGAGAGAGAGAGAGAGTTTGAGATAAAGAAAAAGAAGTTGTATCTACAGGGTGGAATCTCAAATGTGGGCATTAGCTGTTTTTTATACACTGAGAAAAAATTTCAATATTGCTTAGCACAATAGCAAGCAAGAGATGGCTGACATTAACGTGCAAAGATGTCTTCGCCGTAGTCTTCGTAGTCGTTATATTCGGCATATTCTTCGTCGTCTTCGTCATCGTCTAATTCACTGTCGTTTTGGTCTTTGTCGCCTTCGCTATCTTCGTCGCTCGTGTTGTTGTATAGATCTTGCATGCCGTCGTCTTCGTAATTCAGATGGATGTTTTTGAGCGTCTCACCCTTAATGTCGACGTTGGTACCCACAACGTAGGAGCCCTCAAGGTTGCAGTTAACAAGCTTGCACTTGGACTCCATCTTGACCCTGCGGCCAATGATACAGTTTTCAAGCTGGACATCGTCGCCAATGACTACGTCGTCCAGTAACACACAGTTGGAGATACGGCACTTCTTACCTATAACACAGTTACTGCCAATGACACTCTTCTTGACGCTGGTGCGCTCGCCCAGCGTGACACTGTCGCCCAGCAGCGAATCGTTACCAACAGTGGCAGCGTTCTTATCCTTAGACCCCACAGGCTTCGCCTGCGTTCTCGCTCTGGTCTGGAGCAGGTGCCGGTTGGCCTCCATGTACGTAGCAAGGTTGTTGCAGCGAATAAACAGCGCCTTGTCTGGTAACGCAAACATTCCAATCGTGGAGTTGGGTTTCGAGTGCTTCCACGATCTCCTGGCAAGATCTCTCTTGATCTTTGTTACCGAACGGTTCATCTGCACGTCGTTAGACACCTGGCGCAAGTCCGAGCTCACAAAGAAAATAAACGAGTCCAAGAGCTTCGTTGACACGTTAGTCGAGGGGTACCTCCACAGCAGCTGGGTCCGGATCTTCAAAAACTTGTCAAACGTTACAAAGTCTTTCGAGTACATGTCCAACAGCACGTTGTTATCATCGTCCTGATTTGCATACAGTGTGTAGTTCGTCTTGAGTTGCTTCTTGTCGATGTTCTCGAAGATGTTGTTGTAGAAAACCGACATGCCAATGTTCTGGTCACTGTATTGACGATATGTTTCGATCAGCACTTGCGGTGGTACGTCTGTGATGAAATCACACGGTAACACAACATAGTTTTCGTTCGTATGCTCCTCTGTGGGAAAGTGGTGTGCAATGGCGGCACCTGTAGACGCCGTGTCAAAAGGAATCAGCTTGATTGGTGACGATGCCTTCAAGTCTACGTCTCTTCTGCTCTCGTAGTCCCTGATCGCCTCTGCAATGCTGCGCTCTGATTTTACATCACACACTACATTGATTGATTTGAATGGCGCCTCGTCACACCATCCTAGAACGTATTCAACCATTGGTCTATTGGCAATTGGTAAAAGTGCCTTTGTTGATGAAAATTCGTTGTCGGTGGTCAACGGGTCCAGTTTGTGACCCTTACCACAAAACACTATTGCATTAAACTCCATTTTACCAGCTTCTGAGCCTCTTCTAAAGCCAATTAGCGCACTATTAGCCTCTTCTTCTTCCAAGTCCTATTAAATCTAATGACATAAAAAAATTTTCCCTTACTAAGAACTTCAACACTTTTTCTCTTCTCGTTATTTGCCACTTTCATTCAGCACAGGTTGACAAACTAGGTGCAATTGCAGATGAGTGACGAGCAAGACCCACTTTTAAGTGCATTCAATGAAGAGAGCGGGGCCGCAGATGCTGGTGGCGAAGTTGCAGCAGGCGAAAGCAACGCACACAGCACAAATAATGCTTCCTCAGCCAACGATCAGGACAACGACGTTGAAATGGCAACCCCTATACCAGAACCGGTTGATCTCGAAGCAGCACAACGAGAGGAGGCTCTCAACGGATTAAGAAACAAGCTTGTTGACCATTTGCATTACGAGGCCAAGCTAAAGGATATGAGAAAGAGCTTGATTTCCCTTGATAAGGATTTTGAAAAGACAGAAGACGACATCAAGGCGCTCCAGTCGATTGGACAGATTATCGGTGAAATCTTAAAGCAGCTAGACAGCGAGAGATTTATCGTCAAGGCTTCAAGTGGACCTAGATATATCGTTGGGTGCCGTTCTACCCTCAACAGAGATAAACTCATCAAAGGCGTGCGTGTGGCACTCGATATGACAACACTAACAATCATGAGAATCTTGCCAAGAGAAGTTGATCCTAGTGTCTACAGCATGACCACCTTTGAGCCAGGAGAGATTTCGTTTAGCGGTATCGGTGGTTTGAATGAACAAGTTCGTGAATTACGTGAAGTTATCGAATTGCCATTGAAAAATCCTGAATTGTTTCAAAGAGTCGGTATAAAGCAACCTAAGGGTGTTTTGTTGTATGGTCCACCGGGTACCGGTAAGACGCTTTTGGCAAAGGCCGCTGCTGCTACCATAGGAGCCAATTTCATCTTTTCACCTGCTTCTGGTATCGTTGACAAATATATTGGTGAATCAGCAAGATTGGTGAGAGAAATGTTCAGTTATGCCAAGGAGCACGAACCATGTATCATTTTCATGGATGAAATTGATGCCATTGGTGGTCGTAGATTCTCTGAGGGTACATCAGCAGATCGTGAAATTCAAAGAACGTTAATGGAATTATTGAATCAAATGGATGGGTTTGATTCACTCGGACAGACAAAGATTATTATGGCAACTAATAGACCAGATACCTTGGATCCCGCGTTATTGAGACCTGGTAGATTAGACAGAAAAATTGAAATTCCATTACCAAATGAAAGTGGTCGATTAGAAATTTTTAAAATTCATATTTCAAAAGTTCAAAAGCAAGGTGAAATTGATTTTGAATCGTTAGTCAAGATGTCAGATGGTTTCAATGGTGCCGATATCAGAAACGTCATCACGGAAGCGGGATTTTTTGCAATCAGAGAAGATAGAGATTACATTGTTCAAAGTGATCTATTAAAAGCTGTTAGAAAGATGAATGATAACAAGAAATTGGAAGGTAAACTGGATTATGAAAAGCTTTAAACTCAAATTTTGTAAATGTTTGTTTGATATAAGTTTATATCTATATACATGACAATATTATATATAATTTTGAAGTAAATAAAGTTTATGCAAGTTTATTTATTCAATCTTCTTGCTTTGTACTTGGCTTGAATAGCGGCCTTGATTTTATTCATTTCTTCGTTTTCGGCAACTCTGGCGTCTCTAAGCTTTTGCTGTTGTTCCTTGAAGAGATCTCTTGGATCTTTGTAAACAGGGTCTAGCTTTTGAATGAATTTAGCATAGTATGGGTTTTCGATGTTGTTTAAGAAATCCGCAACCTTTGAACCAACCAGTTCAATTGTTTCCTTTGATGGACTTGTAGGTAATGACTCCTTTATTGATTTTCTCTCCTCGAAACCGGCGATCTTTGCCTCTGACAATGGCATTTCAGGACCTCTCAATTTCTTGATATCTGACTTGGTGAAGGTCTTGTTGCCCCATTTGTATGGCCTCTTCATGAGTGGGTGTCTGAGAGATGTTATGAGATCTTCTGGAGTCGTGGCATCACCTGCTAGCGAAGTTGGGAAATATGTTCTTTCGTGAGCAAGAGCTTCCGGAGTGGAGTACAAACAATCTTCGACGGGTTCTGGCCTTGGCCATGGGATTGTGATGTGCTCATTGTACTTGATTCTTCTGATTGGCATCATCTTTTTATAGTCAGGATCCCATTCTTCACCTTTAAAAACGACGTCGTCTGCAGCGATCTGTCTCTTGCTACCGTTTTCCTCCTCGATGGTGGCCACAACTTTCAATTCTCTTGGACTAAACGCCATCGGATAGTCAATGACATGCGATGTTTGACCCTGTGACCACCAGTTCTTTGGCACCACCACCTTTCTTGAGCTGTGAACTTGTAAAAACACTCTGTTTGTTTCCGGTTGCAGATACACCACTTCTGAAACTGAACCTTTGTGCTGGCCCTTAGTGATCAACACTTTGTCCCCCACTTGCATTTTCCACTGTTCTGGCTTGTTAAATCTATCTGAACGTCTCACCTGTGGTGCGTTTGTTCTTTGGAATTCGGGTTGGGAGTTTCTTTGCATTCTATCAAAGTGTTTACGTGAAAAGTTTGGCAGGTGATCCGTCGTGCCGGGATATCTTTTTGAAAAGACCTTAGAAGCTAAACTTGACATTATTGTACCTATATGTTAACTCTTTTAAGATGAATGTGAGTTTCAACTAAATTTGACTATATTATGAATTTCGACTTTTTTTTGTTTCCTTGGTAGCGTTGAAAGAAAAAAAAATTTTTAACAAATTGATTCCAATTCGCGAAAACTTTTTCTCCATTTTTAATACGATGAAAATTAAGCCCTATTCGCGTCATTACGTAATATATGTTTGATTTTCACGCCCCATTCGCGAAAGCGTACGTAATAGTACCCGCGCTCAATTACATAAGCAATTTTCACTTTTTTTACAACTATTCTGCTCAGCATTTTCAATTTTTTTTAATTTTTTTTTTCAAATCGGGCGATGCTGCCGGACCATCGCGGAACGCAGATAATGTCTACTGAAACAGGCATTTCTGCTATCAGTTGCTGCTGCTGCTGCTTCTTCTTCTTGGTGTCGCAAATCAAAATTGTAAGAGAATCGTAAAGCAAATGACAGGCAGTAAGATTGAAGTAAAGACAGCAGACCATATCTTGAGCTATCCTTTGGTGGCAGAGCCAGCGGGGTTGGTTTTGCAGCTTTCGGTAGCCAAATGGGCTCATTCGCAGTTGGCAAAGGCATCACAGATGATCTTGTCATACTTGTCATCATTTTCGTTGGTTGTGCAATACTGGAACTACGTGGACTCTTTGTTGAACTCAGTGTTGGTGTCCTTCGACAAGACGTTCCCGCTAATTGCAAATTTCAGCTTTGTGGCAGTGTGGCACTACGTGGTGCAAAGAGCAACTGCGTTGTATGAACGCGTGTATGCGCAGTTAAAGGCACTTTACAAGGCCGCATATGACCAGTTGTTACCGGTTGTCAAGGTGTTTGACCCTGTGATCAAGCTCGCCAACGACTACTACGAGTACGTGTTGAACTTGGTGCTCCCATACACCCAGGAGCTTGGTAAGGAGGCCGCTATTGTGCAGAAGAAGTTCGACTCCGAGTACCACCGTGCGCTCCAGTTGTGGGTGGACACGTACAAGCGCATCCAAAAGGTAGCTTCCAAGGTGTCGGACATCCCAACTCACGTGTCCGACGTGTATAACGAAGAGGCCAAGGAAACAAAAACCACCGCCGAAGCAGTGACCAAGACCACCCAGAAGCTTACTTCCGAAGCCTACGACACCATCAAGCCTACCATCGAGAAGATCGTCGGCAACACCTCTGCTCCTGTTTCGAAGGACAAAGAAGGACCTGTCGATGCCACTTTGACCACGCTTGACGCTCTCAAGGCGGAGGCAACAACCGCCATTGCAACTTCTACTGGTGTCGAAGTCCATTGATACTGTACCACATATTCTACTATTCCAATTGTTATCCTAAACACTCTTTCTTTGTTACAAATTTCATCACAGAATTCCCCTATTTTTTCTCCCTTATTTTATTTCCTATATTCTTTGATTTGTCTAGCTGCCATCTAACCAGCTTCTCTCTTGCTGTTGTCCTTTTATTCTTTCTATTTAATAGTATCTTCGTTTTACACACAGTTTGTTTATTTGCTTACGTAATATCACGTACCTTTCCCCCCCCCCCTCCAACTCCGTGCGCCTCTGAAGATACCAAGAAAAATACAGACAGCAGGATCAAAACAGTAGTGTTTTGCTAAAAAGACCAATAACGGAGCATAGGATATGAGTGTGGATGTTTTAAAGGTGTTACAGAGGCCCAATGGGTTGGCTGATGTGGATGATGGCACAAGAGTGGCGATATTAGAATACGTGGAGACGATGCACAAGGAAAATGCAGAACTGAAGAGGTTTACTGAATACAAGATTAAGCGTAACAGTGCGTTTAGGACAGCGTTGAATGATATTGCCAACATAATCAACAACGTGGCAAAGGGAGATTTGAGCACTCGGTTTGATTTGGACAACCGTGAGGACGAGATTGCGCCGGAAATCACCAACGTCAAAAAGACCATCAACAGCATGGTGAGCCAGCTTGACGCGTTTGCGTCAGGCACGACAGAGCTTGCGACACAGGTCGCCAACGGGAAGTTGGGTGGGTGTGTCAAGATCGACGGCGCAATCGGTATTTGGAAAGATTTGATCTTCAATATTAACGCGATGGCCAGTAACTTGACAAACCAGGTGAGAGAGATCAGTATTGTGACACAGGCCGTGGCGGCGGGTGACCTTTCACAGAAAATTGAAGTTGAAGCACAGGGTGAGATATTGGAGCTTCAGAACACCATCAACAAAATGGTGGCACAGTTACAAACTTTTGCCATCGAGGTGACAAGAGTTGCTAGGGAAACTGGTGTTGAGGGAAGATTAGGAGGTCAGGCCGTGATCCCCAACGTGAGCGGTATCTGGTCTGAGCTTACTGAAAATGTTAACGCCATGGCGTTCAATTTGACAACACAAGTGAGAAATATCGCCAACGTTACCACCGCTGTTGCAAAGGGTGATTTATCTCAAAAGGTCACTGCCAACTGCCGTGGTGAGATCTTAGAATTAAAAAACACCATCAACACTATGGTGGATAGACTAACTTCTTTTGTAGAAGAGGTGAGAACTCTTGCCACTGACGTTGGTACCAAGGGTATCTTAGGTGGTCAAGCCAATGTCACTGGTGTGGAAGGTGCGTGGAAAGAAGTCACTGAAAGAGTGAACCAAATGGCGAATAATTTGACCAACCAAGTGAGATCAATTGCCACCGTCACCACCTCCGTCGCCAGAGGTGACCTTTCACAAAAGATTGAAGTGGAAGCTCAGGGTGAAATTCTTCAGTTGAAGAATACTATCAATACCATGGTTGATAGTTTGCAAGTTTTCACTAGAGAAGTTACAAAGGTTGCCAAAGATGTTGGTACTGACGGTAAACTAGGTGTTCAGGCAGAAAGTAATGATTTTGATGGATTATGGAAGGCCATTATCACCAATGTCAATACCATGGCGTCAAACTTAACTTCTCAAGTTAGAGCTTTTGCTCAAATTACAGCGGCTGCAACTGACGGTGACTTCACTAGTTTCATTACTGTTGAAGCTAGTGGTGAAATGGATGCCTTGAAAACTAAAATTAATAGAATGGTTTCGAATTTGAGAGATTCCATTCAGAAGAATGCTGCTGCAAGGGAAGCAGCTGAAACAGCCAATAAGTCTAAATCTGAATTCTTGGCCAACACTTCTCATGAAATTAGAACTCCAATGAACGGTATCATTGGTATGACTCAGTTAACTCTAGAAACTGATTTAACTCAATATCAAAGAGAAATGTTGACAATTGTTCATAATCTAGCTAATTCTTTACTAACAATTATCGATGACATTCTTGATATTTCTAAAATTGAAGCAAACAGAATGACTATTGAAAAAATTGACTTCTCTCTACGTGGTACTATCTTTGGTACTCTGAAAACACTTGCAGTCAAAGCTATTGAGAAGCAATTAAATTTAACGTATGACGTGGATCATACGTGCCCTGACCTGATGGTGGGTGACTCTTTCAGATTAAGACAAATTATCTTGAATTTAATTGGAAATGCAATCAAATTTACACAACAAGGTACGGTCAGTATTGTTGTTACAAAGAAAGGCGAAGTTATTACACCAGATGGTGAAGAAAAATTGAAATTAGAATTCTGTGTTAGTGATACTGGTATTGGTATTCCAAAGGATAAACTTGATCTAATTTTCCAAAACTTTTGTCAAGCTGACGGCTCTACGACAAGAAATTTTGGTGGCACTGGTCTTGGTTTATCCATTTCTAAGCAATTAATTCATTTGTTAGGTGGTGAAATTTGGGTCAACTCCGTTCTTGGCGAAGGTTCTCAATTTTACTTCTCAGTTTTGGTGTCCCCTGCTAAGGTCTCTATTGAAGAAGTGATGCGTCCATTAAGACCATTCAATGGTTACAAGATTTTGGTTGTTTATGAAACGTCAACGGTTGAAACCGTTAAGATCTTTGAGGAACAGCTCAGAGCTCTGAAATTTGAGCCAACAGCAATTTATTCAAAGGACATGGATGAAAGTCTTTTAACTGATGGTAATAATTATGATATTATTGCAATTGATGCATTGGAAACGGGTTATACTCTTAGATTACTTCCTCAAGTCAAATATATTCCGCTGGTTTTATTCCATCATCGTTTGCCAAGTTTGAATATGAGAATTTGTATGGATTTAGGTATTTCATCATATGGTAACATTCCATGTCCTTTGACTGACTTAGGATCTATTTTGTTACCTGCACTAGAAAGTATTTCTCTGCCTACTGCTGATGATGAATCAATATCTTATGACATTCTTCTAGCAGAAGATAATTT
Organism: Saturnispora zaruensis; assembly: GCA_003705435.2. Taxonomy (NCBI): domain Eukaryota; kingdom Fungi; phylum Ascomycota; class Pichiomycetes; order Pichiales; family Pichiaceae; genus Saturnispora; species Saturnispora zaruensis. The sequence goes on along the minus strand of PPIM02000004.1, from coordinate 781,457 downwards.
GGTCAACCAAAAATTGGCTGTCAAAATTTTAGAGAAACATGGCCACAACATTGAAGTTGTCGAAAATGGTCAGTTGGCTCTTGAATATTTTAAGAAAAATAGATATGACGTGGTTTTGATGGATGTTCAAATGCCTATTATGGGTGGTTTTGAAGCAACTAAATTAATAAGGGAATGGGAGAAAAGAAAGTATGCCGATGCAGCTTTTACTTTTAAAACTCCAATTATTGCTCTAACAGCTCACGCGATGCTGGGTGATCGCGAGAGGTGTTTGCAAGCTCAAATGGATGATTATTTATCGAAACCATTGAAGCCTTCTTTACTTCTACAAACAATTGGCAAAACTATACATAGTCTTAATTTGCTAAAGGAAATAAGTGTCAAATCACCAAATGAAACTGACCCAATTGGTAGCAATCCTTTCGCAAAATATATCAAAAAAGAACTGAATAGGAGAACCGTCGACGATATTACTACAGCCTGAAACTGGTGACAAATACATTAGTAGTTATTATAATTGATAAATTTTAGAACTAAATATTTTAAACTTACGACAAATCAAATCCAGCTTTGGAATTGATTGATTGTAGCAACTTTGCACGAAGGACTTCCCTGTTTTGATAATCCGGTATTTTCAATAAGTTGACACAGGTAGAAGCAGTTGGTAACCTGATCAAATCTGATCTGCCTGCATTTCGTATACCAAATTTTGGTTGAAGTTCTTTGAAACCAAGCAAAGGCTGTTTAGGACAGGATGTTACGAATCTCAAAAAGCTTGCTCTTGAATCATGATCAAATTCTTTCAAAGTTGAATAAAGATCTTGAACAGTTTTATCTGTACGTAAAAATCCTCCTAACTCAGCATTGTTAAATAAATCGTCAATATCAATTTCTTGCTCTCCTCCTGAAATTAAGGTTTGAATTTCATAAGAGTCAAATAAAGACAACCAATACGGTTTAATAATACTGAATAGACCATCCACAAAGCCATTAACAAATGAGTTGGTTTGCAGCTCAAGTTTGAATTTGGTTAATGTTAAAACAAATTGAAGTTTGTTACTTATTGTAACTGGCACCTGTTTGCCGTTCGGTATTAGATTGACTTCCACATACCTAGTCTCACCATTGACATCAAAATAAAAATCAGTAACACTAAAGGTTAAGCCTAGTGCATCCATTTCTGTCTCTTCTTCAATTGCTAATATGTCATTCAAACTTTTGTATAAAATAATATCGTATTCTTTCAAATCTTGAAACAAGGTTCTACTCGTATTCATCGTGCTCTTTTGCCCAAGTAGATTCAACTTTTCCGAATTTTGGCACCATTTTCTTAAAAAGAAATTGGCGAACGTAAGATCAACCAAAACATTTTCATAAATACATTTTCCCATAACCTTTCCTAAAAATCTCATCATTTCAACATAACTTTGAAACTCAGCTGCTATAGGCTGATTTAATTGATGTTTGTGTTGACCTTTAAAAAACATTTCATGATTACAAAACAATACATGATCTGTTCCCGTAGTAAAAAATTGGTAATTCAAATTGCTTTTTCTATTTTCATTAGATGGAATAAATGAACTCGTTACTATTGATGTCAGTAATTCTTTAGTCAATCCGCCACCATCTATACCGACCTCTCGCTCGCCAAACTCATTTATGAATTGAACTGAAAAAGGCTTTTGAAATTCGACACCTTTCAATGGACCAAATGCTTCAAAAGACTCCAAAAATATTTTATCTCTATGAACAACGCCCTCTATTGAAGTTGGAAACCATGATTGGCTTTCATCATAACGTTTTCTATAGCCCTTGATAAATTCATGAAACAAATTCGCCCTTACTTCGAAAGGTAGCATATATGGTACATAAGTTAACGCGTAAAGAAAAGTTATCAAGTTCTTGGATTTATTTCTAATAATCGACAAATTAATGGAAAAAAGGTTGGCATCCGTGGTCTCACTTTCTTCAAAATTGTTCAATTCTGTGATTACGGTAGCCGCACTGGCTACCGAATCTATTGTAGGTGAAAAGTTTTTCAGATGCCAGAAATCTTTATCGAAAAGCTGTAATTGATAAGACCTCAAGTGGAGTGTATTTAACGTTTTCATTGTGGATTTAAGCAAATCACAATACAAATGTGCTTCAGACTCATTGAGTATACTGTTTTGGGTATCTAACTCATGATTAAGAATAGTTATTGACATAATGTTCCTTAAAAAAATTGTATATTTGACAATAGAATCATCTGTCATTTTTGACCTTTGAAAAATCATAGCATCTGAGCTTAAATACATGATGTTCCAAAGCATATCATTAAGTGTATATATGGTATACCAAATAAGCCTACAATTTGCATCAGAAAATGATTTTAGTAAGTCAGAATAGGATGAATTTTTAGATACACTACTGAATAGATAAGAGGAAAAAATATTTGTTTGTGATTGTAAAAGAAAACTACCCTTGATATCTGTTGTGATTATTGTTATTGTCAAACTGGATCCAAAGGTCTGGAATTCATTGGGCTCCAATATATGATATGCGAATTTGTTTAATGAGTAGTAAAATACCACCAATGTATCCCATTTGATAAAATTAGCACTAAATATAGATTTAAAAAACTGCAGGTTGCAGAATGCATTGAGCTTGCTTAAATCCACATCCTTCAGCTCGGGGATTGTTAAAAATAGGGCTGATAGACCTAATAACTTGTTGCTGTCAAAAAACTGTTCAAGGTCTAAACTGTTACCAAATATTAAACTTGATAAAGTTCTTAAAATGGATAGTTTTTCACCAATAGTGAGTCCAAGTAACTGATCTCTTGATTCATATAATTTCTCCAAAATCTTAGATGCTGCGTCCTTCGTTAAGTTCAAAGCTATTATGTCATTGACGAAGGTATCATTTCCTTCAACTATTAATGACAAAAGAGGTTTAAGACTAGTACCAGGCACAAAATGAAATAAAAACTTGAGAACCGGTAACGAGCGGTGATCTAGGTATATGCTAATTAGCGTATCTAGTAACAAGGATGTACTTCCATTAAAATAATTGAGTAATGGTTCATCACTTTCAACGTCTATTGTTACGATATCGATAATCAGTGCAATTAAATTTAATGATGAATTTTGAAACCTATTTATGGCATCAAATGTGCTAATAACAGTTTTGAGGACAAGTTTTCGTTCAATAGCAGATAACTGGGAAAATTGACTTCTTATTGATGTTAGCTGCTCGAGTGATCTCTCTGTTGATTGAACCGCCACCAAATCGTTGAAAAATAATGCAAACAAATATATATTAGATCCGTCCCAATTCTCACTTAACTGCAAGTGCCATTTCCTGCTGACCAGAAACCTTCTAATGCAACTTTGTAGTTTAACAGCGGCATTAGACTCGACTCGTTGCTTCTCTCTCTTTAACCGATCTTCTTGTACACTCTGCAAGAAAGAATTCTTGTTTTTGGACCCCAAAGATCGGTTGCCCAAATTGACCCTCCTCTTTGCTGTTGAGCCAGTAAAGTTTAGTGACATCTTATCACACTAACAGTGGTGTAGTAATGACTGATAACTACCGCTTAACAATCAGATGCTCCTTTTTTTTATTTTTCCCACTATACTGGCGGGTCACGTGAGTAAATTTGTCACGTGACCAATTCGAAAATATTGTTTGAAAAGAGTGTAACACCACATCGTTCATGTCTGTTCAAGTGATTTCTTGGCAGAAAAATTCCACTTTGAATGACAATCAATTATTGTCTGCATTGTTCGTTTTTACGATTTTTTTTTATCGTGATGAAATTTTGACTCGAACAATCTTATCTGTAGCCAAGTTCACACCAAAAAGCTCACTATTCAAACTGTAACATTCTTTCAGTACCCTATCGGTCTTTATCAGCAGACATAGAAGTGCTTCAAGGCTCATTTCATTCATTTTTCAATAGATCAAAGAGCAGTGAACGCGTCTTGACAAAAAAATATTAAGACGCGTTTTCCACTGGAACCAATCAGTTATTTGGTTTAGCATATTATATAAAGGACACAGAGGATGTCTAAATCAATAGCAAAGAGACATTTGCTACTACAATCTGATCCAGAAGCACATATTAAAAGAAGATGCCTGACAATAGAAGAGGTTTCTCATGTGGGGTTTAAAATTCCCCTTAAACAGGAAGAAGTGAACACTAAATCAATTCATCAGAAGCTTAACGCAAAAGAGCCAGAAAACGAGCCTTCTGCGTTTGAGCAGGAGCTCTTAAACATGACACAGGATGCTGCATTGGTACAGGAGACAAAAGCACATGAGTTCACCCAGAATTGGGGAAGACCACCTATTGATGAAAACTTTTCAGCAGATTCATGTGACGTCGTGTTCCAGCAATTGGACGCAGAAGAGTCGAACTTGACTAGAAATGGGAGAGAAGAAAGCTGTGTGAGGTTCTTTGGTGTCACATCAGAGGGACATTCTGTTCTTTGTAACGTGGTTGGATTCAGGCATTACTTCTATGTGCCAGCGCCAAGAGGATTTCCTGGAGATCCTGAGGAGTTTGGATTTACAAAGCATCTGCAGGAGATTTACCCCAATATGGTTGAAAGGGTTGAAATTGCATTAAAGGAATCCATTTGGGGTTACACAGGTGGTAAAAAGATACCATTTTTAAAGGTTATTGTAACAAACCCAAGATGGGCAGGTAAGATTCGAACAGGATTTGAGAGGGGTGAAGTCAATTTTAATAATCTATTCAACCCGACAGGCACAACAACTTTTGACAATATTCAGTATCTTCTAAGATTAATGATTGATAGAAAAGTTACCGGTATGAGTTGGCTTACGGCGCCAAAGGGCAAATACGAAGTTATCAGTCCCAAAGAAAAGGTTTCAACTTGTCAACTAGAAATTACACTGAATTATGAAAATCTAGTAAGCCATAAACCAGAAGGCAAGTTTTTGGAGAGTGCACCATTGAGAATTTTGTCTTTCGATATTGAATGTGCAGGCAGGCCTGGTATTTTTCCAGAGCCAGAGCACGATAGCGTTATTCAAATTGCAAATGTTGTTTCAAAGGTGGGAGACTCTGTTCCATTCATTCGTAACGTGTTTACAGTTAAAAGTTGTGCAGCAATTGTTGGATCCGAAATCTATAGCTCAGAAACAGAGGAGGAAATGCTCATGAAGTGGAAAGAATTCATTGTCAAATCAGATGCTGATGTTATTATTGGGTATAATACCACCAACTTTGATTTACCTTATTTGATTAACAGAGCCAACGTACTCAAATTGGATAGATTTCCTTATTTTGGACGTTTGAAATCAACAAAGCAAGAAATTAAAGATTCCGTTTTTAGCTCCAGGGCATATGGTACCAGAGAATCAAAGGTCTTAAATATTGAAGGTAGGATGCAGTTGGATTTGCTTCAATTTATTCAAAGAGAATTCAAATTAAGATCGTATACATTGAATGCCGTTTCTTCCCACTTTTTAGGAGAGCAGAAAGAGGATGTTCATCATTCAATTATTACTGATTTGCAAAACGGTGACAGTGAAACTCGTAGACGTTTAGCTGTGTATTGTTTGAAAGATGCATATCTGCCGTTAAGATTAATGGAGAAGTTGATGTGTTTAGTTAATTATACAGAAATGGCAAGAGTTACAGGTGTTCCATTTTCATTTCTTTTGAGTAGGGGTCAACAAATTAAAGTTATCTCACAATTATTCAGAAAATGTTTGGATTTGAATATTGTTATTCCAAATATGAAAAGTGAAAACGTTAATGAAGAATACGAAGGTGCCACAGTTATTGAGCCTTCTAGAGGTTATTACGATGTTCCAATTGCAACCTTGGATTTTGCTTCCTTGTATCCATCTATTATGATGGCACATAATTTGTGTTACACTACATTATTAAATAAAAGAACAATTGACACATTGAAATTACAAGAGGGTCAAGACTATACGAAGACACCAAATGGAGATTATTTTGTTAATGACAATGTTAGAAAGGGTATCTTACCAACTATTTTACAAGAATTGCTAGATGCAAGAAAACAAGCGAAAAAGGATATGAAGAATGAAACTGATCCGTTTAAAAAGCAAGTTTTGAATGGTAGACAGCTGGCCTTGAAAATTTCAGCCAATTCAGTTTACGGGTTCACAGGTGCAACTATTGGTAAGTTACCGTGCTTGGCGATTTCATCGAGTGTTACCGCATTTGGTAGAAAGATGATTGAGGCCACTAAGAATGCAGTTCAAGAAAAGTATAGTGTGAAGAATGGGTTTCCATATGATTCCAAGGTCATATATGGTGATACGGATTCGGTGATGGTGAGATTTGGGTTCCAAGAGCTAGAAAAGTGCATGAAGGTTGGGGAGGAAGCAGCGGCGTTTGTTTCGACACTATTTAAAAATCCAATCAAGTTGGAATTCGAAAAGGTTTATTTCCCGTATTTGCTAATTAACAAGAAGAGATATGCAGGATTGTACTGGACTAATCCAAATAATTTTGACAAGATGGATACCAAGGGTATTGAAACAGTGAGAAGAGACAATTGTCGATTGGTGCAAAATGTTATCACTAGAGTTTTGGAATTGGTTTTAGAGGACAGAGATGTGGCAGGAGCAGAGGAGTATGTTAAAAAGACGATTGCCGATTTACTTCAGAACAGGGTGGATTTGTCGCAGTTGGTTATTTCAAAGCAGTTGAGTCGACAGGATTACGCAAACAAGCAACCACATGTAGAGCTTGCTGAGCGGATGCGAAAGAGAGATCCAGGTTCAGCACCGAACGTTGGTGACAGAGTTGCGTATGTGATCATCAAGACCGCGTCGGGTGACAAGAACTACGAGAAGTCGGAGGACCCGCTCTATGTGTTGGAGAACTCGCTGCCTATTGACACAAAGTACTATTTGGACAACCAGTTGAGTGGGCCCTTGACGCGAATCTTCGAGCCGATCTTGGGGGAGAAGCGCACGGGAGAGCTACTACATGGCTCGCACACTCGAACGGTGAAGGTTTCTGGGGCAAAGACAGGTATGTTGATGCGGTTTGCTAAGAAGGCAAACACGTGCAAGAACTGTAAGACCACGATCAAGGACAGCGAGACGCTTTGTTCGAACTGTAAGACCAAGGGAGGCGAGCTTTATGGTGAGGCGTTGGGTCGTATGACTGCGCTCGAGGAGAATTTTGGCAAGCTATGGACTGAGTGCCAGCGTTGCCAGGGTTCGCTGCACCAAGAGGTGTTGTGTTCCAACAAGGACTGTCCAATTTTCTACATGAGAAAGAAGTGTCAAAAGGATGTTGTACATCAATCCCATGTACTGGAGAAGTGGGACACTACTTCCTGGTAGTGTTGATAATATGTATACAGCTACATATAGATATATATATATACATAATTAAATTCATCGATGAGTAATCCGTGCTGAGCGCCGGCCCAAAGCAAACAAACAGATCAGACGAGGTAACTATAGAGGGAATTTCGAATCCAAGATAGTGACAAAGGAACTTCCGGAATGATGTAACAACACACGGCTTACAACTACGCAATGGTCGGACTAGACACGGTTGGTGCTGGCTGTGTCCGGAGTCTGGCAGGTGCGATCCGAGCCCGTGTTTTAATAGCTTAAAGGCGGCGAGAGTCGGAACAAGTTAAAACGCTCGGGAAGTGCGGGGGACGCCCAGCAAACGTATAAAAGGGAAACAAAGTCCATGAAGAATATATACGGGAGGAAAGTTAATAGATAGAACAACAGCTAAGTAATGTCTTGTTTCACTAGGTTCCAATATACAGACACATACGCGTTGGCGGCACGCGTGAAGACGAAGCTCACAGACGAAGCAGTGAGGGCAAATGTCAACCTTCGTAGACTAGTTTGTCAGGCTAACTTACTAGACACGCTAATAAATACACTAAACACACCCTCCAACAACGTGAGCTTCGAGTCGATTAACAACAATTTGTTCTACACGTCCGATGACTCAGATTTCGATGACTCCGACAACTCAGATGACGATGAAAGTGAGTCGGATCTGGAGTCGGATTTATCAGTGGATGACACCGACTTTGTGACCAAAACAACGAACGACGAACATTTCAACTACCTCTCGGACGCGCTGCAAAGACTCAACATGTCGAGCCAAGGGTACGTGGAGAACGTGGAGGAGATTCTCTCGTCAGAGTCTGACTCTGAAACAGAGCAACAGTTCGATGTTGTCAATTTTGAGGACGACGACGAAGACGAGTATGAAGGACTCTCGCTTTCTAAGATGGCATCCAATGCAAGCCACATGTACCAACACTACAATAATGACGACCAATACTTTCACGACGATAATGACACGCTACATGAAAACAGTAGCTCTGAAGAAGACCTGCCCTCGCTTTCCAACTGCTCCTCTCTTTCTTCGCTAGAAGAATCTCCAGTGCTGAAGGCCAGCGAGTATCAGCTCAACGATATCAAAAATACCAATACCAATACCAATACTCACTCATCATACCCACTACTAAACTATTCTTAATGTCCTCTGCATTTGAAATACAAAAAATAAATTTTCTAATGACATCCATGCAAACAATAAGTTCTTTTTTTTTCATGTTACCACAATAATATACACATGTGTTGCTCTATTCTACGGTAAAGGTGGCTTTACTTCATACTATGTATAGTCTTTTTAATTAATTTTCTTTAAACTTTTGAATCTGTATTGCAAATAATTTTTCAAAGCTGAGTCGGACTTACGCGGCGGTACGATTTGTCCGAGCTGCTCGGACAAGAAATACCTCATTGAGACAATTTACAGATCTGTGTTGCACTGCAATGATAGCAACCAGAGCTTACAGTACTTGACAGGATTCTAGACCCATGCTTTGAACTAATGGCATGATGGGTGACAGTTTAATGTAGTGTATGTTAAGTTTCAAATGTTTGCTGGGCAGTCAGTTGGTACTAATTAATGAGTTGCGGGTTTTCCTGATTTAGCACCAACAGAGCACAAGCACTGAACTTTTCGTTTATTTAGCTACAGAAAAAGGCAGATTGCTTGTATACCGAGATAAATTCCAAGGCAGGTGGCTGTAGTTGTATGTATTTGCAGAACAGAACAAATACCTCACTTGGCTCCCTGTTTAGAATTATCGCTCACAGACATTGCTATTATTACATGTGTACTAAATAGTGCACTATTTTTATACCTGTAATAGAAAGTGTCCTCGCATCTGGTAATTCTTCACTTTTAGTTAGACAATACAAGTGAAGGTATATGATCAGTGACCAACTTTTTGTTTATAGTCTTTATTTTAATATTTTTGAACTTGCAGTTTGAGTAATGATACAGTTTGAAAATAAATAAAATGAACTGACATTTGTCTTATGTTCAATATTGTAAACACTATAGGTAAAACAAAGCTATACTTAACCCTTTTTAAAGTAGAGCAAAATTAATCCCATATATCCATTTAACATCTATGCACAGTTTTGCTTTTGAACTCCACTGGCATATAAAAAAACAATAGTCCTGTCAAAATCCATACCTTGGATGAAATTGTTAATTTGGTACTTGCCGTTCTGCAGCTTTTGTGTTTAATGAATAAAAATGGTTAAGCCAATCAACCTGGTGCGTAATGCATATTGCATGTAGGTAATGGTACGTTCAGTATACGACTATTGGTTTCATGACTTCAAAATCATTTCATATACTTCAATAACTCTCTGGTGAACCATTTATTTCGTCACATTTGGTATTTCATTTTTCTTGCATGCTAATTATTCTAATAAAGTCTGTTCATTTAAGTAATCAGTTCAAATTATTTGGTCGTGATGCCAGCATTTTATTTTTTGCGTTTAGGTAATTGAACTTGACAATCTTGCTAGCAACACGTCTTGGAGCATATAACAGTAAACGTTAAAGCGCTTTTCTTCTTTTTTTTCATGATACTGAGTACTGCAAACAAACAATATGAGTCAGCTGGATCAGTATCGAAAACATTAATATAGCGTATTGAATCCATCATCACTTTTTTAGGGTACTATATTTAAGGCATACTTCTTTATTTCTGCACTCTGCCTTTGTACAAAGAAGAAGCTTGCGGTTTTCATCTTTTATGTATCACCTTAGTGTTGTTAAATGATATTCATGGAGGTGTTTAAAATTTCATACTGAGCAATGCCATTTTATCAGAAGATGCTCTAAAAATTTATAATTCGTCAATTATAGCTTATTACTTCTGTTAAATTTTACCCAAAAACAAAATTATTTTGTCATCACTAACATGCTCAACGCCACTAGATATATTGGTTTAACTTTCTTAATCTTTTAACAAACATATCCGTCTTAATACTTTGATAAAAACAATGCTTTAAGCTATATTTAAGTAACAACAAATTATTTGTAATAAAATATTATGAACGATTGCCGCCTCGTATTGTTTAGTCAATTGAAAAACACCCACTCTCGCCTCCCACAGCTACTTTAAGCTTTTCTCCAACAAAAACCATACTCATTGCACTTAAATTTTTGATACCTGTGTTTAATTCTCTAAGTAAATCCCTTCCATAATTATTGTAAATTTCAATGCTACCATCTGAAAAGCCAACAGCAACAATGCCAAAATCTCGTTTGTACCTATTATCCAAGTTCTTTAAACACGCCACGCACGATAAGGCATCCTTCCCAATTTTAACCATACTAACCTTTACTCCGTTTATTGTCCACACCGTAAGTTGTCCCGAATTATTGATAACATATATATGGCTATCTTCAAAATTGATACTGAAGTCCCTAATGACGCCCTCAATTTTAATTCTTCTCATTTCATGAATTGCTTGCTTGTTGGATATATCCCACAAGGTTATGCAGTCTCTGCTACTACTCATACTTAGAACAACACCTTCTGTGTTCCAATATTTCAGTTTAATTATTGGTTCACTTTTTCCACATCTCATCGTTAAATCTTCAGTCAATACAACCGATCGATCTTCTGTCGTACCGCTTTTGAAATTGCTTTTCGACTTTGAACTACCCAAAACATTAGCTATTTTATTTTCATAAATTATTGTTTCTTTATATGCATTGGTCACATTGCTGAGTATGTTGAAATTCATTATGAACAATTTAATAATCCCATTGCTAAACCCAAGCAAAAATTTCCCATTGGCAATAATACAACAGCTTGTTACATATCCACTATACATCAAATGCTCAAACTGATATTTCCCATTGATTGATATATTATTGGGCTCATTTATTACAACTCTCATATCTGATAAATCACTTCTTCTCAAAATCTTGAGGTTCCAAGGTAGAGGGATCCATTTCTTTTGATATTGATCATATAATATTTCATCAATAACTGGGAATATACAATGTATGTTACTTTGCTCGTTCTTAAAATTATCCAAACACGCAAGGACACTTTTATAGCCGATCTTCTTAGGTGGGTGTGGTTTATGAAATATTTGCAGTGGCGTTTGTCCAAAGTTGTGTATTATTGACGTTACAACACTTCTCTCATGCTTATCTGTAATACTATTCAAATCAATATTTCCCGGATAACTGTAGTTATGAAAAACATTCGTAGCATTAATAGCTTCTTCTCCCTGTTGTCTGTATCCGAAAATCAAATCAATCCAGTGATTCAAATTTTCACTAACAAAATCACTTTCTAATGCTTCTCTCATTATTTGCACAAATTTAACTGGATCATTATTGGCCCATGGGGGCAAATCAACATCATCTACTTTAATACCATCTTGTGTTTCTCCAAAATTGTAACCATTAGTATTAAGTAAAAAGTCTGGCAAATAATAAAACTCAGGAATCAATTCTCTGACATCAGTTGATATGCAAGATGCTGATTTCCACAATTTTGAAACATCATTAAATAGTCTATCAGCGTGATCGAATTTACCGCCTTGAAGATTCAAATAAAAGTCAGTAAATGGCATAATTCTAATTAAATATGACGCCACAATCATGGCCGATGAATAGTGCGTCCCATAATGAAATGGATGTAAATCTCCCATTTCGCTAGCTGCATCATATCTTTCTTGAAATGCAAGTTCTCTTTCTCTGTACTGTGCTCCCATTGGTTTTTTCAAATCTCTATAAATTGAAACATCTTTTAAATCTAATATTTTAGATTCATAGTCTTTTAGAATAAAAGGAAAGACTGGATACTGGGTTAAATCATTGAACGTTCTACCTGCAATTGTATTTACCAACATTAAATAATAAAAATTTGATACTTGTCCGTGGCACCACCGGTCAGTCAAATCAGAAAGAGAAATGTCTGTCAAGTTGGTTAAGAGCGCATCCATAAGTTTCATGCCTGTGAATCCTTCATCTGATTTTTCAAAACTTCTTATTTTTTGTTGTGATGCAATGTCTAATGCCTCTTTTAAATTTATATCTTCAAGTTTTATCACAATTTTTGAAGTGAGCTTATTATAAATATCATTTCTTTTATTTCCAGTATTACACGTAAGTAGAATAGACTCTCCTCCCTTGAAAAACATTTCGAATGCGGTATCTCTCAATAAGAATTGCCTTTTAGATACACTGAGTAATTGGTCAAATGGCCATGTTTTTCTTTTACCTATGCTGGTACTCAAATCAAGCTCATCATTGGTGTTGGTAACATCCTTTAGTAAACTAACAAATGTGTCTCGTTCAGTTTCAGGAGCATTAATCAACTCAATTATGTCCCCACTTTTAGTGCAAAAGTAGCCTCCAACAAGGTACAAGTGATTGGTGCCTACTATCAATATAGATTCAATAGTGTCCAATCCCACTATCTGCACAACATTATAAATTTCATTAATTTGATCATGAGCAATCAGGTTTCTTGAAACACTTCTATTTTTATCTTCCTTGAAATCGAAATCGTCATCAGCATCTTCTTTGAACCATACCAAAAAGGAATCATTTATATCTGCATCTTCCTTGATATTTTTTAAGCTGCTTTTATTTATCAAATTAAAGAATTGGAAATCTTGAGTGTTTTGAACTTTGATAAATTTATTCCTCATTCTATATTTACCCTCTGTCAGATCAAGCGTGTATAGCTTAGTTTGGCTATAGCATGGAAGATTTCTTGTTAAAGTGTCAAAAGCTTCTATTATAATTTTGACATCATCCAAATTATCTTGCAAATATTTATTGAAACCTTTCAGTTCAGCATTAAAAACAGCGTTAATGAAAGGCTGAATTTCTTTATCTATTTTTAATTTCATTTGTTTTTCATGTTGAGGCTCAATACAACTTGTCAGAGCTTCCAAACCTTTCTTTTTTGCTCCTGAATTTTTTAAAACTCTATCGAAAGACTTGTCAAATACATCTCTAATATTTTCATCCAAGTTGAATGCTTCAATAACTTGATCATCATTCCAATGAGCAAAATCCGTAAGGATTTCACTTAACTTTGTTATACCATCTTCATTACACTCTAGGAATTCTAATAACTTAGCTGTTTCTGGCCACTTGAGAATAAAGACTCTCATGCAGTTAATAATCACAGATTGCGAGTCACAATTTTGAGTGGTCAGCATTTTCACAAAGCAAGTAAATATCATTGCTTTACTTTCGGTGGTTTGATACTGCAACAAAATTTCCGAAAATGCCATGAAAACCTCTAAACAATACTTGGACTCTACACTTAATGATGTGCTTGTAGATATCATTAGTGTAGATAAATATGCCAGGCAAAACGACTCAAGAAACACTGGGACATTTTTTTTGAGTTCAAATTTTGAGTCTTGTTGCATTATCTTGTCTATAATAGCTCCAATCTGGCCAATAATGTTTATTTCACTTTTGCTGTTATGATCAATAGTAGACTTCAAATATTTGTAAAAAACTTTGATAACGCATGCTTCCCTTTTGCTATAGTTGGCCAACTGGAAAAATGGTGAATCTGCTTCAGTCAAAATTGTAGTGATAATGGGTATTATTAAAAAATTAAATTCCTTCAAACATTCTTTGTTTAATCTCTCAATGTAGTTATTATCATTATCTCCAGACGTATACAATTTAACAGCTACGATTTCTTTTATCAAAGCATTGTATTCTTTAAATAAGATAGAACTGTTTTCTTCCTTCAAAATTGAAACTATTGATAATATGCCTTTGAACCATATAATATTTGTAAAAAAGTAACAGTTCAATTCATTATTAATCAATCTCACTTTATTCAAAAATTTGATATAATGCTCAAGAACTGCAAATACACCTGGATCTGTCTTTTTTATTCTCAAATTCAATGCTGCATTTTTCATCAAATTATTTAAAACAAGTAAAAATTCAGTAGATTTCAAAGTTACATTTTTTATATTCTGTGTATCTATCGCAAACTCAAGCAAAGTTCCAGTAGTATGAGCTAACGAACAGTTGCTAAAGCTTGAAGCAAATAGCAATATCTTCAGCTGTTCATCATTCCAATTATCCTTTAGAAGATATGAGCTCAATCCTAAACTTTCACCACTGAGAACTTTACACGAAGGAAAAGCTGGACATCTAATCAAGACGGCAATCAGTTTGATTGTAAGAAATTTCATTTTGGAACTTCCGCATAAACATGCGACAAGCCACTTCTGGTTAACCAACTTGTAAATATCAAGTTTTTGTTCATTACCGTTATTAGTATTCAGAAAATCATTGAATAACAAAACTAAAACTTCCATAACCATTTCCCCTGAAACAGTTTGAATTTCTTTTTTATAAGACGAATCATCACCTTCATAGTTTTTCTGTATGGAAAATATGGTATACTTCTCTAGTGATTTGATGAGCGGTGCCGTCAAATGATTTTTTAGTATAATCAAAAGTAAATCTTGAACCAAAGGTAAAATTTCAATGTTAAATAAACCGTCTTTCAAGAACAGTACTATTTTCCTGATGATTCCCATCTCAGTTATCAGTCTTAAGTTAAATTTATTATATTTGCTGTTTTGTACAAACACTGTGAACTGAAATAATAAAAACTTCAATATCTCCTTATCATTCTGACAATCCCAGATATCAAAATCAAAAACCAAAGTTTTATATGCAAGGGTATCACAAATTAGGGATTCAGCTGGCTCAAAATGATTATATCCAACGTATTCAAGGATAATATCTAGCGTTTTCAAGGATAAAATGTTTTTTTTTTGTTTTAGAACAGTTGCTAAAATATTGTAGTGAAGGTTAGCAGCAAATACCTTTTGTGAGTTCTTATCTTCTTTTAAATAAAAAAACAATACTTGAAGTAGAGCATGCAAGTAATTTGCGCTGGAAGCGTTGGTAATTTTCTCTAGTAGGATATCAGTGCCACCAATGCAGTCTAATGTTTCTATTAAAGGAATGTTCACTGGGCACAGATACCCATCAAGTGTATGAAAGCCTTCCGCAAGTCCCTTCTCGGGTGTCCAAAATATATACCTGATTCTATTGGAATGCTTTTTCTTGCTCATAACACTAAACATCAATGTTATTTGAGATTTTTCAAAATCCAAACTTACAGGAGACCTTATTTCACCTTTTGCACTGATAGTGCTACAATCTTTGCTAAATTTGATTAGATTTCTCGATGTCAATAGAGATATTATGTTGTGGTGCAGAAAGTTTCCGGCATAACATGGCCCGAGATGGTATATTAAACTCGTTATTGCTTGTGCAGGTTTTGAGTCATTTAATAAGACAACATTCGTTACTTCAATTAATGTGTTTGACTTTACCGGTGGTCCATGGATAACCAAATGAAATTTCTGTCGTTGAGGATTGGCGTGACCTTTGAAAGAGGAAAATAATGATGAACGAACGCAGGGTTCTTTGAATATAACATCAGTCATCTTTGATTGTATGTTTTCAGAGTTCACGTAAAGCGTGAACTTTCCATTTTTCGATTTATGAGTTTCATAAGCAATTGTAATATTGTACATAGTATCCAACTGGAACGTGAATAACTCAAAGGAATCTTTGTACTCGTGACATTCAAATTGTAATTTTCCATTGTGCATATTGAATGAAACTATGGTGCCCCTATTGTTGTCAAGAAGTTCAAAAAAAAGATAGTTCTCTTCACTTTCATACGCAATCTGCCTATTGCTTTTAAATTTCATCCAACAAGATAGAGTGAACCCATTTTTTGGATCTTGCAAAGTCAAATCATTGAATTGCAAGCAATAAGAAGAATTTAAAACAACTGATGGAATAGCCAGGCCGTTGTCCTTAAATAATCTGGTAAGGATTTCGTATGACGAAGATTTGAGTACACTGTCAAAGTGATCTGCTGACAGTCCTGATTTGGCCAGACAAAAAAGTAACTCAGTAGTGGTATCATAAAGCATTGTCTCATCATCCATGCTAAGCAATTGCTCAGTTAGCAAATCTATAAGAGCATTACTATCAAATTGCAGTCGATTTTCCAAACTTTCAGATATTAGATTAGTGATAAGGTGCAAAACGAATGTCAAAAAGTGGAAGGAGGACTCAGCTCGTCGGCTATCCATATACAACTCTCGTAGAAAACCAAGCAACTGGTCAATAATCAGCACTGACCCCTTCACCTTTGGATACGATGCCAGATTGTCAAAATACGATGCAATATACTCCGAATCGTACTTGAAATGGCGCCAATTAGACAAAAAAAGAACGAAATCATTCCGGAAAGACGGCCCACACTCAACCAATTCTATTAGAACATCGATGGTCTTATCCAGAAGCCCTGAGTCCATTTTTAAGGTGCCCAAAATGCGTCAAATATGCTCGATTCAATAGACTGCAAATGGGCAATGTCACAGATTTTTTACACATGGAAAAGATTTTTCGTTTCCTGGGCAGATTTGGCATTGGCAAGGGAGGCCATCTTTAGCTAAATTGAAGGCAGTAGCACTCCGAATGCGCGAGGACAGCTTTGACAAAGGCAGTGATGGCGGAGAACACCTTAGTGTTGAGAAAGCAAAAGAAGAATGGCGTGATGAGGCAGATGGATCTTTAAACGCGTGCCAACGCCAGTCCATTGAAGAGACAGATATCGGAGAGGAAGTTAGTGAAGATGAAGCAGATGCCATACTGCTGGATGTTGAGACTAAACTTGAACTTGAAAAGTCACCGTACCATATGCTTGAGGAGCGCCGCTCGCTGCTCACAATGATGTACAATGAGTTCGTTAACAATATTTATGAAGGTGCAGAAGTTTACTTTATTGATCCAGAATGGATCAATTGCTTCTTAAAGAATGAATTTGATAAGAGCGATCCCAACATTGAGGCGAAGATTGGGCCCATGCACACAGCTGTTAGCGAAAGTTCCATTGATGGAAAAGCAGACTTTTTCTTTCCAAAAGATATATTCTTTCTATTGCAAAAATGGTATGGGCTTGCAGAAAGGAACCTTGTAATCAGACGCCAGTATGTTATGCACAAGAAAAAGCTGATACTTGATTTGTCACCGCTTCTGATCATCCCGCACGTGCTGGGCCTTTCAGCTGCAACTGCATCTAGAGTCGCCAGATTGAATATAGAACCGTTTCAAATCTCGTCTTATAAAACAGCATCAGTGTTAAAGACAAAGCTTTGTGAAACATTTGGTTTGGATACCAATCGTAAAGATATCAGATTGTGGTGCATTGAGTACGAAAATGGCAAGGCTCCAATTATCTTTAACGTCTCCTCGCTGGTTAATATTGGCATCAAAATGCAGATTAGTATGAAGAAGTCAAGAAGCAAGCTTTTGAGCGATTACCATTTGCCATCTGGCGACTATCTAGTTGAGCTTAAACAAAGCGATGGTTCTTATCTTCTGGATCTCAATAATCAAATATCTATTGGTACGGGAACCCTTGGATTGTCAAACTTAGGAAATACATGTTACATGAACTCAGCTCTGCAATGTCTGACACATGTTCCTGAACTATCAGACTACTTTATGTATGGATTCTACGAGGCAGAAATCAATAAAGGTAATCCTTTGGGATACCATGGGAAAATAGCATCAGCGTTTGCTGATTTGATCACCAACATGTACGACCGAAGATATAGCACTGGTCACAGCTCATATTCTCCAAGAGACTTTAAGTATGCCGTTGGTCACTATAACTCTACATTTGCGGATTATAGTCAGCAAGATTCACAGGAATTCATTGCTTTTCTTTTAGATGCCATCCACGAAGATCTGAATCGTGTTATAAACAAACCATATGTGGAGAAACCTGAATTGGGTCTCAATGAACATACAAATACCCAAGCCATTAAAAAACTTGCACAACGTTGTTTGGACGCTCATAAGCTAAGGAATGATTCCATCATTGGGGACTTGTTTGCTTCAATGTACAAGAGTACTTTGATTTGCCCTGATTGTGAACATGTTAGTATTACATTTGATCCGTATAATCAACTAACTTTACCATTGCCTATAGTAAAAATGTGGTCACATAAAATCAAAATTTTACCAGAAACTGGACACCCTAAGGCTCTAGAAGTTCAGTTGCCACAAACTTCAACTTATACAGATTTGAAACGATACATTTGTGCACAGACGAATATTTCAGAATCTAATTTATTTGGCTTTGAAATTCATCAACAATTCACATATAAAAATTTTGAAGATCCCAAGTCTGTTTCGAGGTACTTACCTTTGTCTTCAATGATACATCCTCAAGACGAAATTTGGTTTTATGAAGTTATTCATGATTTTCAAAATGATATCATTTTACCAGTATATAATACAGTCAAAGGAGAAGGGAGTTATGGTTCAAGCCACCTATTTTCGATTCCCTTTTTCATTTCTTTATCTCCTTTCGAGCGTACTGATTTCAGTTCAATTTTAAAGAAAGTTTTACAAAAATACAGTCAAATCTCAACTGCTCCTGTTATTTCAGAGCTAGCTGCGATTGAAAAGGGTCAGTACAATAAAGAAGATTTTCCTGATATAGATGAATTTATGAAGCTGAATAAGTTGAAAACAGATTGTGCAAGTACTGATTCATGTTGGTCAAGTTTAATTGGAACCGCATCCCCTAACCTCACATTTGATGAAAAATTCGAAATCAAGGTTGTTAGCTCGACTTCATCTACTATGTATGGATATAGTAGATATGGTAGATACGGAATGAACAGTCAGCCTTATGATAATGCTGAATTGGATGATTCCAAAATTTGGACGCCACCAGTTCCGAATATTGTCACTAGTAAAAACAGCAAATCTCTAATCAATCATCTGAATTTGAAAACTAAAGCTTTCTTTTTTTACACACCTGAGAGATTGGAGATTTCGAGAAAAGCTCATCAAGCAGCTGCGAGGTCACTTGATGAAGAGCAGACAAAGAATAATGAGGGTAGCTTCACTAGCTGCCAAGCCAGCGCATTGGAGGAAAAAGCAGACGTGATGTCAAATGATTCTTTCTCAAATGCAGCTTCAGAAGATCTTAAATCAGAAGTAGAAGATGAGAAAGACGAAGAAATGTTCGATATTAGTGAAAGAACCGAATCCTCGTCAAACATCAAAAATGAAGCCGTTGAAGGTCTTGCTGACGATAACGATAGTGAATTAGTATCGCTGAATGAAGAATCAAACACGAATGACAACTCAGAAGACTCTTCATCAGTATCAGGTTCAATATCTGCTATCAATTTAGTTTCAACTTTAGAGGATAAAAGTGATGGAGAGTCCAAAGTCACACAAGGAGAAGCTGATAGCCAAAGCAACCAGTTTCAAATTTGTTTGGGGGAGAAGGATGGATTAGTTATTGAATGGGATGCTGAATGGTTTAATAATTGTTTCTGTGATATGGGAGATACTGATTTCATATCGGGAAGGGAAACAATTTCAGATTTACAGCTGATCACCAATGATCAACTGGAACGTGAAAAGAAGGAAGCTGAAGAAAGGTCTAAAAGAACAATCACTTTATATGACTGCTTGAGCATGTTTTCCACTAGCGAAGTTCTAGGTCAAAATGATCTATGGCGTTGTCCTAAATGTAAAGAAGAGAAGCAAGCAACTAAAAAGATTGAACTTTGGTCTACACCTGATATTTTGATCATTCATTTGAAAAGGTTCGAAAGCTCCAGAAGTTTCAGTGGGAAAATTGATGCTACGATTGATTTCCCAATAGAAGGTCTTGATTTGAGTAAGCAGGTTGCGGTTGAGAATGATGAATGGGAGAAAGATGTTGTTTATGATCTATTTGCGGTTGATAATCATTACGGCGGTATAGGAGGCGGTCATTACACTGCCTACGTTAAAAATTTTGTTGATAATAGTTGGTATTATTTCAATGATTCTAACGTGAGACCAGTGTCTGATCCAGCGGAGTCGGTTACTGGTAATGCATATTTGTTGTTTTATAGGAAAAGAGGGGTTGATCCCCTTGGTGGTGGGAAAATTATCAGCATGTACGAGCACGTGGAAAAGGAGAGGGCAGATGTGGAGGCTACATTAGATAAACTACAACATGAAGAGGAACTGGCATTATTGACTGATTCTAGTGAAAGCTCTCTTGAGGAAAAGTCAGGAGAGAAGGAACCACCAGGCTTGCCAAAGTTGTCCAGTGTTGATGATGTTTCCTACAGAACTCCTGCTTCTTCAGACACCATAAGCGTATGTGAGAGTGACGATGGATTAAAAAGAAGAAAAGTGGAATTAAAATCTCCATCAAGTCAATCTTCTGTAAAAACTGGGAAGGAAGATGATTTGCTAGAGATTCCTTAATTCACTAGCCTGTATTTAATATTTATTTTCTAATCTATTGTTAATTTCATTTCTCTTCTTCTACCAAGACTTCATACCCTAAGTAAGCTGAACAAAATTTTCTTCAAGAATTTTTTCCTTCTCTTAAATATTGTCTTTGTTCAACTGTACATTCTTTCATAAAACAGCTAAGATAGAGAGGAGAAGAGCTACGAGTATGTCAGAGGTTGAAGAGAAAGTCACAATTCAAGCACACAATTTTTTGCCATCCGAGCTTGCGCTTGTGGCACCGGATATTGCAATTGAAAAGTATTTAGATGCAGGTTACAGGCCATCGTTAAGAAAGTTCTTTGAATTTAAGCCAGTCACAGTTGCCACTGGCGGGATTTCACGATACGACTCGCTTTCAGGCCAAACGCCAAATGAAAAAAACAGTGTTATTGGATCCTCTATTGTAAAATCACACGGAACCACTGTCATTGCCTATGTATCTGCGCAACTAATTGAGGATTCTTTTGAGGCAATCAATGACTACAGGACAAAGTTGGAGTCTGACTTGGTAACGTCAGCGGAAGACCCAGCTGCGGTGGAGCATGTCTTACAGTACAAAAACGGGGTTGTGTATCCTGTTGTCGAGATAGCCAAAGGTATATCAGGTCCACCAACGAGTGACGAGATTGAGATTGGGGAGCAGTTGTACAGGTCTGTTTTGACGTCAGGATGCATCCCAAGGAGCTCTCTGAGTGTTGAAATTGGTCTGAAGACCGTTGACGAACAGGGGAATATTAAGATCATTTTCAAGGGTGAAGACGATGTCAGCGACGAATTGCTAGACGGCCTTACAGACAAAACGTTTAGCTTTGTGCTGGAGGCAAGAGTGCAAGTATTTGGAAGCACAGGCGCAGTCTACGATCGGTGCCACGCTGCGCTTCTGAAGGCTTTGCGAGACACCAAGCTTCCAAGGGTCTATCTCACAGAGAAGGAGACCATTTTGAGGGCCCGTCGTGGTAAGTCCAGTGTTGCAGAACAGGCTATCGAGGGATACGACTTGATTTGCGATCCTATTCAATACAAGGAGCTAGCTTTGAACGAATCGAAGCTAAGTTGGAATTCTACATTTGGTCTTCTTGACATTGAAGTTGACAAGCAAAGCGACTCTGATTCCACTGAAATGACAGACAACGAACCTCCAAAGAAGGCATCTGTGCTACTTGCGGATCTCGAGGGTGACATTGAGTCCACCATTGACAAAAGAGTTTCAGTGTGTGTCAACAAGAGCCACAAAATTGTGAGTTTGCAAGTGCAGAAGTCCGGGGGACCTGGTTCTAACAAAATCACAAGAGAGGCAATATTACAAGCCATCACCCTGGCGTCTCAAAGGTCCCAGAACATGGTCTCCGTTATATGAACTGTGTAACTATCTTTGTATAAACCACAGTAACAATGGTCATGAGCATATTTGACATAGCGCGATTGTTCAATGTTTTGATTACGTTGAAGGAAAACAGAAGCCAGGAGACATTAAATTCTTTACTTGGAAAAGAACAGCTTGACACATGGCAAGGTCCACCTGTGACGGGGACGCATACATCCATAACCTTGCTGTGTTTATTCGGACGCATGAAAGACAGCTTGCAAACGCCCTGGTGGCATATAAGAAGCTTTCTAGGAAGCAGAAATTAGAAAAGAAGTCAGTAAATGGTACAACAACAACCAATGATACCCAAGACCAAGCGGCATCAGGCACAAGCAACGAAACTGTGGAAGAAGGAGGCAAGAGTTTTGACGATTCGCTAACAGCAGAGGTCACTAAGCCAGTTAGATTGTCGCTATCGCTACATCATCTTTATTTCATATTGGAGAAATTCCAGGAACTGGGATTTACAGTGGGTCCAATGAACTTAAGACTAGACAACATTGACGCTGAAAGTAGCAACAACTATGTCTCATTTTTGAGCGAGTTTAGCCATGGTAAGAAACTACAATCTGATACCCAATCGATCCATTCGATGTCGTCAGTGAAATCAGTCATGTCAAGCGTGTCTGCACTATGGAGCACATTGGGGTTGGCTTCAACGAAGGGTGAAAACATCTCGTCAGACTTGCGATACCTTTTTAGTGCATTCACAAAGTTGCCATGCTTGAGATTGGCAAACGAACCAAATGCAAAGCTAATCGAAGGTCATGAAGAATACCCATTTGAAACAGCTACTCCTGTAAAGGTCTTCAAAAACATTGTAATTCTAGAGATATCTGAGCTTGAACCAAAAGAAGTGTTTGGGTGGGACTTCCTAGCAGAAAAACTAAGACATTTGACCATCAAAAAGACAAACATTGTCGACCCATTTGAGATTTTAGTCGAGCTAGTCACTTCTGATGCCAAGATAGCTAATAATTCAATATCCGACGAATCAAACAACAATAACAGTAATACCAACGATTCAGAGCCATCGTCGCCAATACAAACTAATTTATCATCTTCAACTTCAATTTCACATAATGGCAGCAGTTCCATACTCCAGCCTTATTCAACAGGACAACCAGTCTCTCTTGCTAAAAAATCAACCTCTCCATCTCTGCCAACGACACCATTTTACCCTAACTATCATCACCACGCAAGTTATTATCATCATCACAACTATCAATCAGGATATCATCACAATAATTCCTATAATCATTCACTCAACCTAAATCATGATAATTTAAGTAACAATCAGCTTTTAATGTCAAGCCCGCCTTCAGCATATCACAACAGAGGCAGTTATGTGGCTGATGAAATCAATAATGCTACTCAGTTGTCTTCAACGCGAAGATCCCATTACTATTATAAACCTAATAGCAGGAGAGGTAGAGGAGGCTCTTCAGCGACACAAGAATTCAAAAACGGAGACGAATACATTGATAGCAAACATAATCTAGATTCTCTTGAAGCATCTAAAAATTTAAGTTCCTTATTAACTAAACCTTCGGATGGGGAAGAAGGCCTTAAAACAAAACAAAACTGCATAGATTTAACAAATCATTGGTTGCCACTAAAAAAACTTTCGTTAACGGAAAACAAAATTGAAAGAATATCAAATAACTCGTTTGATCAGCTTTCTGGTCTTTTATCATTGGATTTATCTTACAATAGTTTAACTTTCATTCCTGAAATTGCATTATCAAAGCTTGTCAATTTGAGAAGTTTGAATTTATCATATAATAAGTTGTTTACAACACGATCATTCCCAAAAGGTTTAATTAAACTATCATCCATTAATCTTAGAGGTAACAAATTGACAGATCTAACTAGTATTGAAAATATAACTGCTATGGAAAATATCGATTTGAGAAATAATAGAATCAGCAATGCCAAAGATCTGAAACCTTTATTTATTTTAAATAAATCTACGGGAAAAGTTTTAGTAAAAAATTTAATGTTACTTGGGAATCCAATAGCTAATAACAGAGGCTACAGGATTGAGATATTCAATTTATTCAATGGTGTTGATATTAACAATACAGTTAAGATTGATGGATATGGACCTGGTATCTTAGAATCAAGAATGTTACTTGATGAAAAGACAGCCAGAATGAAATATTTGAATTTTATTGACGAAAGTATTATCAGTAAAATGACTGCCAGTGTCTCTAATATGAATTTGAGTAGCGTAGTCAAAATGAAGACAACAACAACTACTGCTTCGAGTAATGTTACAACACCAAAATCCAGAACATCATTTGCGTTACCATTATCACCAGCACCGAAAGAAACTTTAGATGAAACGACATTTGCAGGTACAGCTAACGATATATTAGCAACAAATATTAATCTAGTTAATACACAAGCAAGTAATAATGAGTTAATGACAGCAAAGACTACACCAGTTAGGATGGGGTCTCATTTAAGTTATGGATCAGGAACGATAACACCAGATTATACACCAAAAGACTCCAACAGTGCGAATAAAGCTGGAACACCAAATTCAACTACAACAATTACAAGGGGTATTACCAATACGACAGCAAGCTTCTTGCCACCACAACTTGGTATTTTAGGTAGCAATTCAATAAAGAGCTCAGAAGATTTACGTGCAATATCTACTAGCAGTAATGTGAATTTCAATAGCAGGACCAATTCCATTGTGGTTTCTAGACGAGCATCTCAGGAGACGACAGCAACAAATGGTACGGCATCAGCAAATAGCAATCCTATTCAGAGATTATCATTAGCAAGTCCAGCTTTACCTATCATTACGCAAGCGACCACAACGACAGTGGTTGCTAACAATGAGCCAGCGGTAGATAACGGCAGTGCATCGAGTGTTTCTAAGATGAGAACCTCGTTGTCATCAATCAAAAGCTCACGAAGTTCAACCAGTGTTGTGGATAAGGGTAAGAGTTCTATTGTGGGGGCCAGTGACGAAGATTTCAGTGCTGGTTTGAAGATCAGCGTTACCTGAAAAATCTCTCTCTATATAATTGTTTACTATTTACTCATATAAGAACATTTAACGATATTAGAATATTCAACATGTTGGTATATACCTGATATATAATTAAATTTAGATAAAAAAGGAAAACAAAAGCGTGCATTAAATACTTCTGATGGACTCATGTTGGTTAGTGCCAACATTTATGATGCTTCCAGGGGCTAGAGCGTTTGTTGAGACGTTGGTGTCAATGCTTCTTCGGCGTCTCCAGTCTCTGGTTGATGACGCAATTGTCACCACAGAAGCCGAGTCGTTTCTGGTGACACCTGTGACCATGGAGTGCACGGAGGGTGCTCCCACACCGGGGTTCACCAATAGAGAGTTCACTGTAGGCTGATTCTGGTGGTACTGGTTCGATAGCACCAGCGGGTTGACCGGAGCTGAAGCCATTGACGTTATGGCTGTGGACTTGCTAGAGGTTGGATACCGTGAATGCGAGTCAAAAGTTTCGTCGAACGTGCTGTGTCCGTACTCTGCGTTGTAATCGATGTCGTCTGATCTCTTATCGTTAGCTTCATCATTGAATCTCAGGTCCTCTTCATTATGTTCTTCCTTTGACGACTGCACATCGCCGTCGCCGTCCTCGTAGTACATATTGTCGTAGCTTTCATGGTCCGAGATCATCGCTCTGGTACTCGCATCATCGTCCCACTGCTGTATCGAGCACACCGACTCATTTTCATTGCCAAATCCATGGCCAGGACTCGCATTCACGGGCCGCATGTTCATCCTAATTGCGCCCGGCGCCTCCAAAACGCCCTCTCTACGATTGGCAACCAATCTTCTGACCCACGAGAACCTCCTAGCATGCTGTTGCTCCTGCTGATGGTGGTTGCTGTGTTGCATTTTATTAGGAGCATCTTCTCTTCTGTAAAGCTTATATTCTTTTTTTCTTAGATCCCCTTTTTATCGCTATCAACGCCACTTCGTCTTCACCTTTAATAACTAGAACACCGCCTAACATGTTACTCAGAACCGCTATACTTGTTGTGTCTGCATTCATTCTTCCCCCACTACCCGTATTTCTCATATCTGGGCTCTCGGCACAGCTTTTGATCTCCCTCTTGCTCTCAATGGCCGGCCACCTTCCAGGCGTCATCTACTCTATTTACATCATCTACAACGACACTCAGCAGCAACAACAGCACATCACACTTGATCTCGAGGAGGGCCAAGCCACTGCGTCACCTTTACTCGTGTCCCAGAGCGAAGAGCCTTTGCTGAGTGGCAGCTCGCCTAAACACGATGTACAGCAGCAACCAGTTGGCAACTCCAGCAGCGCTGCAGATCCAATCAATCCTGCTCAGCCCCCTTCCTACGACACCGTTGTAGGAGATCACAAGATCCAATACTAGGTACGCTACACCCTTTCTCTTATCAATTGATCACCTTTATATCTTTTTAGATTTCTTTATCAGACAAGTAGAAAAAAAAATTTAATAAATTTTTTTTTTTTCACTACTACATATATACAGAAAAAATTTTCAGAAACCTCCTGTGTTTGTTGGGACGTTGGTATATAAGGTATAGACAGAGGACAAGGTATTGTTAGAAGTTATACTATCTAAACTTCACAAGAAAACGAAAAAAATATCACAAAAAAAGGTTAAAATAAAGGTCAGGAAAGGAAATGAAGATTAAGACTATCTCAAGATCAACAGATACTTATGTGCCTGTTAGAAACACACAAGAACTAGCATTGCCAAGAAACTTGAATCCAGAATTGCATCCATTTGAGCGGTCCAGAGAATACACTAGAGCGTTGAATGCCACCAAATTGGAAAGAGTGTTTGCGCAACCATTCGTAGGTCAGCTCGGAGACGGTCACCGTGACGGTGTTTACTGCATTGCGAAGAACTTTAGATCAGTCGCAAAGCTTGCGTCCGGATCTGGTGATGGTATCATCAAGTACTGGGATGTCACAGCACGAGACGAAACGTACTCTTTCAAAGGTCATTACGGTATGGTGACAGGTCTCTCGGTGACTCCTGATCACAAGATGCTTTCCTGTGGTGTGGACAAGACCATCAAGTTGTGGGACGTCAGTAACCAGGGTAATTATGGTCAAGATTACGACAGAGACGACACCAATTCGGATAACGTTTCAAAAAAGGGTCTTATAAAAACCTTTGTCACAGATTTCGCCTTGTCTTCCATGGATCATCACTATGAGGACGACATATTTGTCACCGGTGGCTCAAAGATTAATATATGGGACGTCAATAGAAACAGGCCTATCTCAGATTTGTCTTGGGGTGCTGACGATGTCACTACGGTTCAATTCAACAAAACTGAAACTTCAGTCCTTGCCTCTGCCGGTTCAGATAACTCACTAATCCTTTACGACATAAGAACAAATTCTCCAACTCAAAAGATTAAAACCAGTATGAGAAACAACGCCATTTCTTGGAACCCAATGGAGGCATATATCTTTGCTACCGCTAATGAAGATCAGAATGCCTATCTCTGGGATATGCGAAAAATGGACTACTCTGTCAACATCTTCAAGGACCACGTTTCGGCAGTCATGGATGTCGACTTTGCTCCAACTGGTAAGGAAATCGTTACAGGATCGTATGACAGAACTATTAGAATTTTTAAAGCAAACCATGGTCACTCACGAGATGTTTACCACACAAAGCGTATGCAGCGTGTGTTTATTTCTAAATTCTCAATGGATTCTAAATACATTTTTTCAGGTTCTGATGATGGTAACGTTCGTATTTGGAGAACCAAGGCAAACGAACGATCTGCTCCAAAATCTTCCAAAATGCGTGCTAAGGAAGAGTACGATGCCAAATTGAAAGCCAGATACGCTAATATGCCTGAGATTCGTAGGATTTCTCGTCACAGACATCTCCCAGAAGCCATCAAAAACGACAGGGATACTAAACGTATTGAATTACAATCCATTAAAAGAAAAGAGCAAAATAAAGCTAAACACAGTAAGGAAGACACTTTTGTTCCTGTTTCCGAAAGGGAAAAACACGTGGTTGGAAAGGTACACAAGCTGTAAAGATGCTGCTTGTTTTAGTTACAATAACTCTATAATCATATTTTATAATACAAAGCCATAATTTTTCAATTTTGATTTTTTTCCAACTTTAGGCATTTGCTAAGTGATAACAAACCTTAAAATTAACACGCTTCTTATAGGAAGTCATGGCTGGTATCAAGATTGCTATTGACGTACGTTGTGCATTTAATTATATCTAATTTAGTTTCCGCTCGATTACTAACTAATTCGGTTATATAATAGCGTGGAGGTACGTTTACTGATTGTGTTGGTAACTCAGGATCCGGACTACAAAAAGACGACCATATTCTTAAAATACTATCAGTGGATCCAAACAATTATGCAGATTCCAATCTAGAGGCGATTAGGAGAATGCTTGTTCATTTCACTGGCAAAAAATATCCCAGAGGAGTTCCTCTAGACACCTCCGACATTGAGTCATTGCGATTAGGAACCACAGTTGCCACTAATGCATTGCTAGAAAGAAAGGGCTCATCTTGTGCTTTGGTCACGACAAAGGGATTCAAGGACATCTTAGCGATTGGAAACCAATCAAGACCAAATATATTCGATCTTTCAATTTCAAGACCTGACAAATTATATGAAAGTGTTGTTGAAATTGATGAGAGAGTTACGCTAGAAGATTACGTTGAGGATCCACTAAACAAAATAAGTGACATCAATAAAGATGCCGGCTTAGTGAAAGGTGTCTCAGGCGAAATAGTTAGAATTTTGAAGGGAGTCAACGAATTTGAGGTAAAGCAAATGTTGCAACTCTTGTACAGAACCGGCATACAATCAATTGCTATTTGTTTGGTTCATTCGTACACGTTTCCCGACCATGAACAAGTTATCGGAAAAATTGCCAAGGAAATTGGATTTAAACATGTTTTCTTGAGTTCAGATATGAACCCTATGATTAAATATGTTAACAGAGCAAACTCATGTGTTGCAAACGCGTATCTTACTCCGGAAATTAAAAACTATTTAGAAAGTTTTCAAAAGGGTCTTAAGTATGGCCTATTCAATAAGAAGAATGAAATGGGGGTTAAATGTCAATTTATGCAAAGTGATGGTGGATTGGTTGATGCATCATCATTTTCTGGTTTAAAGGCCATTTTATCAGGTCCAGCTGGCGGTGTTGTTGGGTATTCTAGGACTTGTTTTAATCCTGAAAACCAAATTCCTTTGGTTGGGTTTGACATGGGTGGTACTTCAACTGATGTCTCTAGATTCAGTGATGGTAAATTCGATCACGTTTTTGAAACAACAACAGCTGGAATTACTATTCAATCACCTCAGTTGGATATCAATACCGTTGCTGCAGGCGGTGGATCCATTTTACAATTTAAAAATGGACTCATGCAAGTTGGCCCAGAAAGTGCATCTTCCCACCCTGGTCCAGCATGCTATAGAAAAGGTGGTCCATTGACAGTTACGGATGCCAATTTGTTGTTAGGTAGATTAGTTGTTGAGTTT
The DNA here is from genome assembly GCA_003705435.2 of Saturnispora zaruensis. NCBI lineage: Eukaryota > Fungi > Ascomycota > Pichiomycetes > Pichiales > Pichiaceae > Saturnispora > Saturnispora zaruensis. The sequence continues at coordinate 751,831 of PPIM02000004.1, read as the reverse complement.
TTTCCCAAAATATTTGGTTCAAATGAAGATGAATCGTTAGATGAAATTATTACTGAACAAAAGTTCATAGAATTATCTAACATAATCAATACTGCTCATTGTGATTTAGGTGAAAAGTCACCACAAGAAATCGCTTACGGGTTTTTGGAAGTGGCGTGTGAAAACATGGCAAGACCAATTCGTCAGTTAACTGAAGCTAAAGGTCATGTGATTTCTAACCATAGGCTAGTTTCATTTGGTGGTGCCGGTGGTCAGTGTGCTATTCATGTTGCGGAGTTACTTGGCATTGATACCATTCTAATCCATAAATATTCGTCAGTCTTATCTGCGTATGGAATGGCGCTAGCAGATGTGGTACAGGAATTCCAAGAACCTTGTGCTATGCAATATAATAATGATAACCTAGCAGGGTTGAATCAAAGATTAGGAAAATTAAAATTGCAATGTTTGAATGCTTTATTGAAACAAGGAATCAAGGAAGAGGATGTCATATACGAGGAGTTCTTGAATTTAAGATTTGAAGGAACAGAATCTGGGTTAATGGCAATAAAGGAAGTCAATAAAACTTTTGCTCAAACTTTTGAAGAAATGCACAAGCGGGAATTTGGCTTTTTATTTGAAAACAGATCTATTATAGTAGATGATGTCCGAGTGAGAGCATCCGGTAAAGCGATGCAAAGGACTGAACTCTCAATTGAATCACAAATTGAAGAATTGAACAAAACCAAAGGTTTTCACGATCCCCACAACGGTACATTAAAGTTAGTGAAACCTGCGTTTTGGAAATTGAATGGTGAGTTGAAAGAATTACAGACTCCTGTTTATCGTTTAGAAGATTTAGATATTGGAACTGTCATGGCAGGTCCCGTTATCATAGCTGACGGAACCCAAACAAATGTGATTCCTCCAACACATATGGCTACTATTTTGAAAACACACCTTTTCATTGAAAAGATAAAATCGAATGAACAAATTGATAAACAGTCGAAACTTGATAGCAAGAAAGCGGAAACCAAAATCGAGCCAGTTTTGCTTTCAATCTTTGGTCATAGATTTATGGATATTGCTGAACAAATGGGAACTTCATTGCAGAAAACGTCTGTTAGTGTCAACGTTAAAGAACGCTTAGATTTTTCTTGTGCCTTGTTTGATAAAAATGGTAACTTAGTGGCAAATGCACCGCATTTACCGGTTCACCTTGGATCCATGTCAGCGTGCGTGGCAATTCAAGCCAAATTATGCAAGGGAAAATTGAAACCAGGGGATTCATTAGTGACTAACCATCCATCGGCAGGAGGAACTCATTTGCCGGACATCACTGTAGTAACACCAGCTTTTGAAGGCGATGAAATTATATTTTATGTTGCTTCCAGAGCCCATCATGCAGATATTGGTGGATTATTGCCCGGTTCAATGCCGCCACATTCAACCGAATTATGGCAAGAAGGAGCTGCCATTTACTCTGAGTACCTTGTTAAAGGCAATGTATTTCAAGAAGAGAAAATGATTGAAAAGTTATTGCTTGAGCCTGCCCAGTATCCTTCTTGTTCAGGAACTAGAAGGTTATCTGATAATATATCTGATTTGAAAGCACAGGTTGCTGCTAATCAAAAAGGTATACAATTAATTGCCCAATTAGTCGATGAATTTGGATTGGTTACAATAAATACCTATATGAAAGCTATTCAAGATAATGCTGCCAATACCGTAACAAAAATGATTCATAAGCTTCTAGATGATCATTCGGATAGGGAGTTAAAATCTACAGATTACATGGATGACGGTTCACAAATATCGCTCCATGTTTACAGAGAAGAGGACTCATCTCAAGTTGTATTCGATTTCAGTGGAACATCATGTCAAACTTTCAACAATTTCAATGCCCCAACTGCAATAACATATTCTGCAATTATTTATTGTCTAAGATGTATGGTTGACGAAGACATTCCTTTAAACCAAGGTTGTTTGCGTCCTATTGTTGTCAAATTACCGAAATCAAGCTTAATATCTCCAGATAATGGCTCAGCAGTTGTTGGTGGTAATGTTTGTACATCACAAAGAATTACGGACACGATTTTAAAGACATTCGATATTATGGCCGATTCTCAAGGTTGCTGCAATAATTTTACATTTGGAAGTGGCGGCAATGATGAGAATGGTAATTATGTTGCTGGATTTGGGTATTATGAAACCATTGCGGGCGGTCATGGTGCCTCAGGGTCTTGGAATGGAGCATCTGGCGTTCATACCAATATGACGAATACCAGAATTACTGATGTTGAAGTTTTTGAAAAAAGATACCCTGTCATTTTACGTGAATTTTCGTATAGATTGGGATCTGGCGGAAATGGTAACTTTAAAGGTGGAGATGGTGTAATTAGAGATATTGAATTTAGAGAAAATGTGACCGCGTCGATTTTATCAGAGAGAAGAGTTATTGCACCGCATGGTATGCATGGTGGTGAAGATGGTCAAAGAGGTGTTAATCTTTGGATTCGGAAAATGCCCAATGGTGAAGATCGTGTTTGTAGTATAGGTGGGAGGGCAACTGTAAACATTAAATCCGGTGAAAGGATTGTCATTAAAACACCAGGTGGTGGTGGATGGGGTAGTTTTGAGCCTAACGATGTTAACGAACATAAACAAAAATTGAAATATCAAAATGCAGGACACCACATGAAAGGTGGGTCTCTTCATAGTAGGAAGCGTGTGCAGTTAGAGAATTAAAATAAATATTATTCGTTTCATTTATCATCTATGTACATGTACAGGAAAATTTATTGATTTACGTATCTGTTCATTTGAACAGTTGAAGAACACTGTCAAACTTTACAAACATTTCATCCCATTCACCTTCATCCGTGCTGAGAATAGTTAAAGCACCGCCAGCACCACATCTGTACACTCTTTCGCCATTGGTATTCAATAAATCATCTCCGTAACTAAAAAGAGATCTGATAATCACACTCCAATCGGCGAAGTCATTCACTGAATAATATCCACAAACACCCGAGTATAGACCTCTTCTTTCATGAGCTTCTAAATCATGAAGTAATTCAACAGACCTTTTCTTTGGTGCGCCTGTCATTGATCCAGGTGGTAAACAATGCGCTAAAACGTCAATACCTTTAAACTTTAAACTTTTATCAAAATAACCATCAATGACAGAAACTAACTGATAAATAGTTTTGTATTCTTCTACTGTCATTAGTTTTTCAACAGTAACTTTTTCAAGAAGGGTAAATAAATCGTGTCTAATAAGATCAACAATCATTAAGTTTTCTCCCATTTCCTTTGGAATCTTTAATCTCTTAGTGGCTTCTTTTATATCAATACCTGGAGTCTTTTTCAAAGTACCTTTGATAGGTCTCATTTGACAAGAATCCGGATTCCAGGAAATAAATCTTTCAGGTGAGGTCGACAACAGATTTGAAGTTTGGAAATCTAGAAATGCTGAATATGGTGAAGGATTTCTCTTAACAAGAGCCTTGTATAAATCCCATGAAGATGTTTCGTTTTCTTTTGGAAAATGCAAAGTTGTAGGACAAGTGAGGCAAAGCTCATATGAATCTCCAGACTTAAAATACGATTGTGCTTTCTTAAATGCACCAAAATATTGTTCTTTATTTGGTGTGCAAATAGTTACATCTGCAAGATTAATGTCGGAACTAATAGTTGAAGTTTTTAAAGATGATAAAGTTGAATGAAGTTCACTGATAAATTTACAATCGTTTTTTCTTATTGAAACGATAAAAGCTTCATGATCTTGGTTAATTGCAATAAATCTTTCAACGAAGCATAATTTTGTATCGTCAATATTTGATTTGGTCAATTTCTTAAGTTTTTCATGTTGGATATATTGGCCCTCTTCATAGGAAATATAACCAACCAAACCACCAACAAATGGACAAGAGTTGAGAACTGGATCTTCAATTGTTGGCTCATAATACCTTTGTGACATGTAGTTGGCAATGTATTTAAAAATATCATCGATGTTTTCCGTGATGGAAGTATTGTCCGATTTCCATTTAGAAAGAATCACATTTTTTGGAGATTCAGTTGAATGAGTTATGACATCTGATTCAGCGGCAATTGGCAAACCAATGATAGACCACATACCAGGCGCAAATGCAGAGTTTAGAAGCAAAACATTATTGTTGAGACCCTTAATTTTGTCACATATGTCCAAAACAGTCAAGTCGGGATTAATGCATAGCTTTTTGAATTGGTAATCGAATTCAAAGGCAGGTTTGAATGAGTCAATATATGGTGTGTTTCTAACAACATGGCCGTCTTTTCTAAGAGCTTTATCAGAACCTTCGTGTTCCACGTTGCAAAAGGCCCAGAAGTTTTTGATCAGCTGTTCCCCCCAAGTGGAGCATATAGACTCTGGATGATACTGAACACCAAAGTGTGGTTTGCTGATGTGCTTGGCCGCCATCATCGTGTGTTGACCGTTGTCGCTATAGAATGCAAGCGGCTTTATACTACTTTCAGGGTCTTGTGGGGTATTAATAAATATAGAGTGGTATCTAACAGACTCGAAGGTATTTGGGAAGCCTTTGAACAGGTCAGTTTGGTCGACAACCTCAATCTCGTGAACCTGGCCATGAATTGGATCTTTTAGATACCCCATTGAACAGCCATTGTGAAGACACAGTGTTTGAAAACCAAGACAGATTCCTAGGATTGGCTTCTGAGGATAGTTCTGATAGATATATGGGATGATGCCAATGTCTTCCTTGTTCTCAGGAGATCCTGGTCCGGGACCAATGACGATAGCATCAACGTTGTTGATTAGCGCATCCAGATCGTCAGAATCTTTTGGAAGGATGTACGAATCGTTATGAATGGTAATTGTGTGTGCATTTGTGGATGTTTCAATTAGATTTTTTAGATTAAAGGTAAAGGAGTCGTAAGAGTCTACTAGTAAGAGAGACATCCGAAAGATGGATGATTTGTCACCAATAGTAAGAGGAACTACGGCTTAATAATATTGGAAAATTTTATTTTCGATGTTTTCCACCAACAGATTTAACGGTTTTATAACTACAAAAGAATATTATTAGATTCATATTTTAGGCGAAGATAGAAATCGGAATAAAGATTGAACATAGCTTAATGAGCTCTTGTTTTACGCTTTGGTTTTGAACCAGTTTTGGTAAATGTATAAGCAAAATGGTCGGATTTATAATTGGCTCATGATTGACCATAAGGAAGAGCCTGAGAGTACGTCCAGTATGTAAAGCAATGTGATCTGCTTTTTAATGTGGTTTTTCTTAATTGGCTTTAAAGTAGATAAATAGATCAACAATTTTGTTTACAGTTTCCGGAGTTTTAACATTTGACGAACATGCACATTAAAACATTCTAACATCAAGGATTAGCCAGAGTGTTAGTTTTATTTAAGAATTGATCTGAGTAACCTGTAAACGGCTATTACACTCTCTAAGGCTTATTACATTAACTCTTCTTGTTGTTAAAAGATCAAGGTAAATTCTAAATTTTCAGCTTCAAAATGGTGCTATTACATTCAACCTTGAATGTATACAAAACTAGAAAATTTTACCAGCACAATGGTATCCCATCGGCGCAGATTGTCTTCTAAAAACAATTACTTGCAAGCTGTTTTGTTTAAAAAGCAGTGAAAAATATCTTCATAGAAAAATTTTCTAGCTCTCATCAACTTTCAGCTAGTGGAAATACAGTTGTTGATTAAAGATGCTGGCAAACTTGAGAGGAACCAGAGGTTACGCAGCGTCGAGAAACATGGATCAGCTCATGTCGAAGCTTGCGAGTTTGAGCAAGGCTGCTCCTGCCGCAGAGAGCACCGGTAAGGCTGCCAGTGGTGCCGTCAAGACAGGCAAGAAGCCATTCAAGAAGAACCACAAGAGGGAGTTCAAGCAGCGTGAGGGCAAATCGGAAAGGCAGTACCGTGCAAAGAATGGCCAGGGAGAACAGAGAAGAGACGGAAGGTCTAACAGAAGAGCCAACAATGGGCCAAGAACGGTGTCGCAGTATGACCGTTTTAGAAACCCAGAGATGAAGAAGAAGGCCAAGTCATTGAATACCAAGGGTGAGAGTTTTGCTAACGAGGCCAAAGTTAAAGCCAGTTACATCAGAAGAAAGTTAAACAATGGTGCCGATTTAGTTTTGACCTCTAAACACATCATGGCCAACGAATTTGCAGCTTCTCTTTTGAAGCACGAGCCAAAGTTTGCTGTCCAATCAAGCCCATTTGCTAGTTGTTACACTTCACAGGCGTATGATCTGACGCCAGTCAGCAAGGCTGAACTGGAGCTGTCTAAAGACAAGCTAGGTTACGATACCAAATCAAGAGTCTTGAGAGCACTTGAACAAATGACCATCAAGAGGGGATTCACGTTGACCGACGGCGCCAAGACCGGGTTTCAGTTTACTCCTTTTAACGCACAGTTGTATCCGTTTGCTAATACCACGTTGCCTGCAAATTTAATGAGACACCACGCCAAAATCAGCAACCTCTCATTCATCCCAGAAGCAGAGCTGAGATCTACTTTTGCCTCTGTAGTTTTGGGTAAGCGACCAGAGCTTGTTTTTGACTCTTCCAAGGATTACAAGACTTCTCAGTTGAAGGTTAACGCTCAAGTGGTTGCGAATTCTTTGAACAACAATGCACAATTACAAGTTGATGGATTGCACAACGCCATTTCTTCCGTTTTGGTTGGCGAAGCCCCTATAAAATCTCTTCCACAGCCAGTGCTACCACCATTGAAGCTCTAGTGATTTTCAACTATTCTATACACCTGTAAATAACGTCAATTTTATATTTTGCAAACCAAAATGGTTCAAATTCAAACCATTTGCTGAGCACTTTGGTTCACCTTCTCCAAAATTTTCAGCGGATGGAAATTTTTTCCCATTTTTTGGCATTGAAAGAATATCAAACACATCTATAGAGCGTAGTAGCAGGTCAGAGAAACTGAAATGAATGTTGCTCGCAGAAGAATGTTTACTACCTTTGGTAGAAACTTGCAGAAGGTAGCTGAGACTCAAAACGATCCAAAGAAGCTTGCACATATGCAGTACCTAATGAACTACTATTCACCAGATGTTGTTGAATCAATCCTAGAGGCAGAAACACACATTGATCCTGTACATTGGTCCAAAAGACAAATTAATCCAATTCAGTTTGCACCACATTACTTAACAGATTTCACAAAGAAAGATGCATTTTTTGACCATCAAAACCATCAACCAAACTCACATTTACAAATCACCCAACCAAATAAACAGGATATTCCAGAAAACCAGATTCTTGACTTAAGCAGCAATGAAAAGCGTTCTGAATTGGGTGAGTTGGCAAAGAAATTGTCATTGGCTTCAGGCTTCGATGAAAGATACATCATGGGGTTGAAAGTCAAAACATTAATCCTGAAGACTGTGAGAAACCAAACCTCCAAGGGTAAAATAAACTCTTTCTACGCATTGGTTTGTGCGGGTGATGGTAAAGGAATGTTGGGAATTGGCGAAGGTAAAGATCCAGAAGAACCACGTACAGCTATTTTAAAGGCACACTGGGCAGCTGTTAAGAACCTTGTTAAGGTCCCAAGGCTAGAAGACAGAACCGTGTACGGTAACATTGAACATAAGTTTGGTGCCTCTGTTGTTCATTTGAGATCAGCACCACCGGGTTCCGGTCTTAGATGTAATCCGATGGTTTTCGAGTTGGCACAATGTGCCGGTATCAAAGATTTATCGGCATCTGTTTACAGGTCAAGAAACAAAATGAATGTTGTTAAATGTACCATGGAAGCACTATTAAAACAGAAAACAGTGGAACAAATTGCGCTCGAAAGAGGTAAGAAGGTTGTCGACTTAAGAAAGGTTTACTATTCCGTTGAAAATTAGTAATAGTATTATATTATATGATTTATATACGTTAGAATCTTGTACATAAAAGATAAAAAGCATAAAAGATATATATTGAAGATGTTGACAACAAAATTGAAGCAGAAACAATTATTTTTTATGCTTTTTAGAAGACGCTTCAGCAACTAGCTCCTCAAATAAACGTGCTTCTTCTGCCTCCCATTGAGATCTTTCGACAGATTTGAAAACTCCACCAAGTAACTTGAGCGCATGCGCTCTTTCAATACGTTTTGGTAAACTTACATCGCTATCATACAAGACATTTGAAACTACTTGTCGTAAGTTTGATGAAACCTCCATGTGTGATCCCCTCCACGCAGCAGCAAGGATTTTACCCATTAGCAGCTTCTCTAGTTCTGCAACTTCCTCAGCAGTTGGTATAACAGTTTTTTCTTTTCCAGTATGACCTACATCCTTTGGTTTATCGCTGGCGATAGCTTCAGGTTCAATATTGGCATCCGTTTTGAGCTCTTGTTCTTCGGCTTTCACATTAGTTTCTTCAAATTTTTGGTGCTCCGTAAGGTCCTCAGATTGCTCTTCATTAGCCTCTACATTGTCACCACCCTCAGTTTGCTCTTTATTGTCACCTTCTGCTGATGCCTTTTCGACTATTTCATTCATTTCACTCAATTGTTGGAGGGTTCTCTGTGCATCAAGAGCTGCACTTATAGTGTTATATGTGTCTTTAATAATCTTTCCCTTTTCTTTGATCTTACCAAACCAGCCGCCAACACCTAAAAACGTCGATTCTGATTTTAAGAAATTGTTTGCCTTGCTGTAATATATACTACCAATAGTATGTAATAATTCCAAACCAAATGACTCCATTTTCATACTTTCAGCTTCAATCCTGAACTTCTCTTTAAAGGAAGCAATAACGTCATCTGATTTATCGGTTTCGGTATATAGGGATAGTCTTTCAATTAAATTTTTAGTTAGCTGTTGCTGAATTTCTTCACGATGCTGCTCTTGTTCTAGTTCAACTTTCTTACGTTCTTGTTCAAATTTCTCTTTAGCTTCTTCTTGTAATTGCTTATTTTGCTCTTCTAATGACAAATCATTTAGGTGTTCATCACCGAGTAATTTGTTTGAATCGCTAATTCCACCACCTTCTACATGCGAATCCTCAGTGGCTTGCATCTCCATTTCCTTATTAAGGTTCTTCAATAGAGTCATTTCACCAATCCAATCAACAAAGGCCTTACCGCCAAATATCATTTCAAAGAATTCTTCAGGATCAAATGCTTCACTTTGCCCATTTTCTTGAATACCATGATTGTCGTATTTTTTCCTCAGTGCTTCGTCTGATAATATCTGATATGCTTCACTTATGTTTTTAAATGTCTCTGCAGCTTCATCATTGCCTGGATTTTTATCAGGATGATACTTAATTGCCAATTTTCTATACGATTTCTTGATTTCTAAACTAGTTGCCGTTGTTGAGACTTGCAATAAGTCATAGTACGTAGTATCAACAGCCATAATAGCACTATTAAACTAAGAAAACAGTGACTGAATACAAATTACCTACTTGGATGTTAAAAAGTTGTTAACTATTATCAGGAAAACCAAAAAAAATTTTCCCCGTCTCTATTCTTACAGTTGATGCGTCACTCTAAAGCGCCAACTAGACTCATCATTGTTTGAATTAGAGGCCTTCTCTTCTCTTCTTTTGTGCAGGCGTGCATTTGACACCGTTGATGATGTCTTGTTTGACCAGGGTATCAGCGGCAACTCTTTTCGGAATATATTCTAATAGCTTATCAAGGTCTTGCGTCTGATCAATTCTAACAATACCGTTATCATCACCAATGATAAGATCACCCGGTGCAATCACTTCCTTGCGTGGTTCAGGATAGCCATCAACGAGTATCTCTATAGGCTCATTGATGGCAACCATCTTAACAACAGGACCGTGTGCAGAGGATCCTAGGCCATAGGAAAAGACATCTCTCTTTAACTCCAAATGTTCATCTATGTCTCTGATCCTCCCAAACACCACAGTACCATTGGATTTCAAATACTCTGCTCTTGTTGACATCAATCCCCCATACAAGGCGCTCGACAACTTTGTGAATGGTGCATCCACCTTTTGCAGACTCAATGTTGTGGCAATAACTAGAATTGAGTCTTCTGGTAAATCATCAATGTACCCGCCTTTCAAAGCCTCTCTTGGGTCGTCCTTTGGTGCAAACAAAACCGTGTATGCTTTACCCACCATTGGAACCGAGTTATCGTTTTTGGAATATCTATTTAGATTAGGTAAGTAGCCTCCGTATGGTTGGCCGAACTTGACCAATGCATCAGAAACATCACATGGTGTAAACTTGCGTAGTGTTTGAATCAAAGCTTTAGTCATCTTAAATTGTTCAGTGGAAAAAAGAGCAATACGCTAATGTATTGGACTGCTACCCGTTTGTTCTGAGGTTTTGGTCTGAAATATCGATCTTCGGAGTAAGGGAAATCATATGTGAAGAGGATAGCTTACGTAATATCTAGCTCTATTTGCTCATTTAATGCATCTAGCCCACCCTCATGTATAAATGACAAATTTACTTGACAGCACCGAGAGCTTAGCCATTGCACATATTGTAGCTTAGTCTCTCATTCTTTCCGTTTCCTTCTCTTGATGTATCTTACTTTTTGTTTTTCAAAATAAGCTCAACAGCTTTCCGTTTTTTATTATCAGCAACGTAAAGGAACTAGTGAAACTCTACAAAACACCGATCTGCCGCTTGTGTTTATAACCTTTGTTACCAGCAATTCAAAGGTACAATTCAAGCCTAGATGAGATTCTTTCCGCTATCATAAAAAGCTCATCTTAAAACATATTTATCAATAGTTGTGATTGGCGTCACTGACCCACGAGACTGTATTCCCCCTCCATAACTCTTTCAATTGCCGTTATATTTCCTCTTAGTATCACCACCTCAACCTTTATGCAAACTCACCATATCTTTCTTTGTCTATTGCAATATATGAAGAAGAGAAAGTTAACAGCTCAGCCAAAAAACTCCTTTTGCTGCCACCTCTTCTTTCCCACAGTCCAGGCTGTGTACAACCATACTTTTGTTGCGGTTTACAGGTGCACCATTACGTAAGCAAAGGGGCAAGTCAAATTTGCATGTCACGTGTGTTTTGACTTGGGACCATTTTGAGATCTGATTTTTTTTCAAATTTTATCAACAAGTCAAAAAAGGAAAATTTTTCCATGTGCCAACTGAAAAATTAAATAAAGAAAGGAGACTTCGCCCTTAGTTTAACGACTTTCTCCTTTTAAGTGATATGAAAGCTATTAAGATGCCTCAATTCAAGAGACTTAAGCTCGATTTATTAAAGCCAGTGCCATCGGATTACGAAATCTCGCGTAACCAAGTTCCAAAGCACATTACGGACGTTGCTAAGGAATCAGGTATCGTTGACGCAGAAATTGAACCTTATGGGTCATACAAGGCCAAGGTCAAGTTGGATGTTCTTGACAGACTTGCAGACAGAAAGAACGGTAAGTACGTCTTGATTGCTGGTATCACTCCAACTCCATTGGGTGAAGGTAAGTCTACCACCACGGTGGGTTTGGCACAAGCCATGGGTGCTGTTCTCGGTAAGACTTGTTTTGCCAATGTCAGACAACCATCCATGGGTCCAACCTTCGGTGTCAAGGGTGGTGCTGCCGGTGGTGGTTACGCACAAGTTATCCCTATGGATGAATTCAACATGCATATCACTGGTGATATCCATGCTGTTGGTATGGCCAACAACCTTGTTGCCGCTGCTTTGGACACCAGAATGTTCCACGAAGCCACTCAAAATGACGTCGGCTTGTGGAAGAGAATGTGTCCTGTCAAAAAGGACGGTTCAAGAGACATCCCAGTCGGTTTGACCTACAGAGCCAAGAAACTTGGCCTCGATGTCGCCAAGTCCAACGAATGGACTCAAGAACAAATCTCCAAGTTCGTCAGATTGGATGTCGACCCTCAAACCATCACCTGGAAGAGAGTCTTGGACTTGAATGACAGATCCCTTAGAGGTGTCACTATCAACGAAGCTCCTACCGAAAAGGGTCTCATCAGAAAGACCGGTTTTGATATCACCGTTGCTTCTGAAGTTATGGCCATCTTGGCTCTTTGTACCTCTTTAAAGGACATGAGAGAGAGATTTGGTAAAATCGTTGTCGCCTCCTCAAAGGCCGGTGAACCAATAACCTGTGAAGATCTTGGTTGTGCTGGTGCTCTTACTGCTATCATGAAGGATGCCATTAAGCCAAACTTGATGCAAACTCTTGAAGGTACCCCAGTTTTTGTTCACGCTGGTCCTTTTGCTAACATCTCCATTGGTGCATCTTCCGTTCTTGCTGATAAAATCGCTTTGAAGTTGGCTGGTGTTCCTGCTAATGCCTCTGCTGCTGAAGAAAAGGAACAAGCTGGTTACGTTGTCACTGAAGCCGGTTTCGATTTCACCATGGGTGGTGAACGTTTCCTCAACATCAAGTGTCGTAACTCTGGTTTGGCTCCTGATGTCATCGTTATTGTTGCCACTGTTAGAGCTTTGAAGGTTCACGGTGGTGGTGCTCCTGTTAAACCAGGTGTCCCATTACCTTTTGAATACACTTCTGAAAACGTTGAAATGCTTGCTAAGGGTTGTGCTAACTTGCAAAAGCACATTCAAAACGCTAGAGCTTACGATGTTCCAGTTGTTGTCGCTATTAACAAATTCTCATCTGATTCAGATGCTGAACATGAAGTTATTAGAAAAGCTGCTTTGGAAGCCGGTGCCACTGATGCTATTGTTTCTAATCACTGGGAAGAAGGTGGTGAAGGTGCTAGATCTCTTGCTGAAGGTATTATCAAGTGCGCTAACAAGGAATACCCAGAGCAACCTCAAAATGAAAAGTTCCACTATCTTTACGACTTGGAAGGTACTATTGAAGAAAGAATTGAAAAGATCGCTAAGGAAATGTACGGTGCTGGTTCCATTTCCTTTTCTGATGTTGCCAAGACTAAGATTGCAGAATACACTGCTCAAGGGTTTGACAAATTACCAATTTGTATTGCCAAGACTCAATACTCTTTGTCACACGACCAAAGCTTGAAGGGTGTCCCAACAGGTTTTGAATTCCCAATTAAGGACATCAAAGCTAGTATTGGTGCCGGTTACTTATATGCATTGGCTGATAACATTATGACCATTCCTGGTTTAGCTACTAAGTGTGGTTTCATGAACGTTGAAGTTAACGATAAGGGTGAAATTGAAGGTTTATTCTAAGCTTTGTTTTGCTTTAACTAGTTATTACTTATATCACTTATAATTTCTATTATTATTAATCTATGAAAATAGTAAAAAAAAAAGCTATGAAAATGTATATATAATAAAGGAAATCTCAATATCTAAAGGTTCTAATTTAATGACTATTCCAATTGAATGCTGGATCTTTTATAATGATTTCTTTGTCTATTATTGATGTGTTCATTATTGTTAAAAGACGATTTTTTGAATGATCGGTTGTCACTATTGTTATTGCCCGAAGAGTTTCTTGAATTGGGTTGATCATTTGAGCTATTGTTAGATGATGATCTTGAGCTCCTTTTGTTCCTATAATTGCCCCTGTTCACATTTTGGGACCTCTTATTAGTGTTACCACATTCTGGATTGTTAAATTTCTCGGTGACGTGACCATTATTTTTGCTACGATGTTTAGAAACCTCTAATGGGGTTCCTTCAGCTTTGCTGGCTTTTATGTTATTGTCATCGGGCTTCATATTGTTGATGACGTTTGTTGAATCTGTTAGAATGGAGATGTTTTTCATCTTTTTGAACTCTTCCATCTTTTCGATATCTGTCAGCGGGCCCTGGGTATCGGTCTCAATTTTCAGAATGACGTCTTCATTTCTGTTGAGCTGTTTCAGTATGTCTTCACAGTTTTGCAGAATTATAGACGTGGAGGCGCCGTGCTGCTTTGTTGATGTGGCCAGTAGGATCAAGGACTCATTAACGGTTTCGTATTTTTTTGCATAGAGCTGCTCTAATCTCTTGCAATTGGTTACGCAGAGGTTATAAGAAGACGATAGCTGGGGCTCCTGTGACTTGATTAAGCTGATGTTGTCGTTGAGCTGGCGCTCACGCTCGCTTATGAATTCTGGCACCTGCCTACTCAATTCGTCCACTTTGGCACTCATGTTGATTTTATACTGTTTGAACGAGCTCAATACCATTTGGTACGCCGAGTCAAGACGCTCATTCTCGGCCTCAAATTGCTGTCTGTCCTTGTTGAACGACGAGGCTGTCGTTTTCAACTTATCGTAGTCGAATTTCATCGAATCGTAATTGGAAATTGACTCCGTGACTTGCTTTTCCAGGTCCTGCACGCGTCTCTCCTTTCTCTTAAGCATTGCCTCTGACATTTCCGCTTGGTGCTTTGCGTTACTCACCTGTTCCACCATGGTTTCGTTCCTCTTCTGCAAGATCGAGTACTTTTGCTTTGTTTCTGCCAATGTGGCCTTAGTTTCCATCAGATTTTCTTTCAACTCATCGATCTCCCTCTGTAACGTCGATATAACGTGCGACGTCCCTGTTCTTGGCTGTAACGACATCCTAAACCTGCCAGATATCTCAATTCACTTTCAACCTCTTCTATATACCCATTTCTACATATAAGCTTTCTATATTTTTTCCCCTATTTACTAAAAGCGACGGGATTTTTTGATGTTTGTTTTGATTTCGTTTCAAGTCGCAGTTGTTAAATTTTGAGAACACTCAAAAACTTGTATTATGACTTCAGCGAGTACCAGATTCAAATGATTTGGCTTCTTAGCATCAAAATGATACCTATAAAGACTTACTTTGAAATAATTTACCCCGCATTTTATCATTAGCTTCGATTTACTAGCCACCCCCACGCTTCCCTTCAGGTTTACACATATTGACTTGTAGCTCCCGTTTGGATCTTTCTTATATTCAGCCTTTCGTTTTGTGCCTCTGCTTCTACCACGGTCACTTGCGTTGCAAACTCTTCAACACCTAGCTTTATGTCCATTTCTACTTTTCTCGCTGTAATCACTCGATAAAAAAAAAGAAAAGGTTCCCTGGACCCCAAGGGAAGCTTCCAATATTTAGGTAATAGCTTTCTTTACATCGACCAATTAATTAAAGGTCTACAGAACAGATCAAGCGATTACTAGCACGAGAAGACACAACACACTAGTGCTATGACATTGACACAATCATTTAAGAAACTGATGGCGTCCGAACGCACGCACTCACCATCGCCAGAACAGCTTGCGCCTCCGCCAAGAGAACTCAAGCAGGCCACTACCAAAGCCAATGCAGACAGCAAGGGCAGGAAAACTAAGGCGGACACCGCAGGTGGCGAGACTAGAGAACGGGGGTTGATGCCACACATCAACCGAAGCTGGACATCTAGCGGATTCTTGACCAAACTGCCATCGAGAACAGCTAGCCAGGCAGATATATTTGAGCGTAACGTGCAGGTGAGTGAATCGGGGTTGAACGAGCTTTCGTCCTCAACAACGTCGTCCCCTAGAGACATTCCCGCTCTCAACCTCTCGTTCGATCACCCAAGACACTTAGCAAGCGAAAACTACACCTCACCAATCTTGGATTCCACAGTGGAATTGATTGCCAACAACGACTTTGACAACATCGACGTGGTTCAGGTGCCCCACAGAAAGGCCTCAGTGGGGTTGTTGAGAACGTGCACAAAGTGCACGTCAAACCAAAATTCCTTACCCTCCTCTCCAAAATTATCGATCACCAGGAAGTACAGTAATTCCTCCTCCTCAAGGCTAGTGGGCTCACGTCCTCTGGTACTAACGGACTCCTCCACTTCAGTTCTCAACAACAACAATAACAGCACTGTCTGTCTTTGTGGCCTAAATAATAACTCTACACCAATTCAAGATCCAAGACAGCAGCAGGATTTCAGCAATCCTAAACTAGCCTCTGCTTTAGGCAGTAGTGAAGGTGATTTTTCCCCAAGAAAATCGATCTCGTTTTACTCGTACTCTGATCTCGTCAATTTCGAAAGAATGTCCCATTCTAATCCTAATAATACAATTGCATCACGTTCCGAACTTGAAAGATCAGTTACAAACTCAACGAATGTGGATCCTTCCAATTTAGAGTCCTGGAAATTCGATAATGACTGCTCCAATCATGCCTGCCCAAAACACGGTTTGCAAAGAAGACCAACTCTTCAAAAACAAGGTACTGTCGGAGAGGTTGATGTTACAATTGACGAACAATTGGACTATCAAGACCCACTCTATGATGGCAGTAATAACTTCACACCCTCTGAAGATAACAGAACAAGCGGCAATGTTCTTTCCAATTCTATATCCAGAAATAAGACGTCCAATGCTGTTGATGACGAATCTATTCACTCCTGGAATCCTCTGAACGATGACTCTCAAGCCTGGCCTGCAAAACCAAGACACAAGAGTGTGGTGGAGGACTTGGCCAGTTTGAAATCCGTCACCACCAACAACTCCTTCTTTGAGGACGAATTGGAAAATTGCTCTCGGGAAAGATCTCAAATCGGCGAGCCTCTCATCAACATTTGCTCTGCTAAGGACTTCTTAAGAACCAGAAGCAGAGAACTGAGACAAAGTTTTGTTGACAACGATATTGGCTCCCAAAGAGTCCCAATTACTCAATGAATTTTTCTCATCAATATTCCAACTACTTCTACTATTCTGTTTATTCCAGCATGAAACTTTCATGCTTCTCATTTCTATTCTGATTTCCTTGATTGGTCTCACTCATTGCTTACCAATCTATTTATACCACTGTACATTGGTGTCTCTTCCTTTTCCAAATTGAGAAAACCAACAGATTTGCTTTCAAGGTTTCTTTTACTTTATGCTCTGGCCATATCATTCTATGGTTTATTGACACTTCATTTGTTAATGATGATCGTTGTACTTGATTTTATCTCCTTTTTGTTGCACTTCTTGGTTATTGTCATCTGTTAGTGTTCTTACGAGCACCTATACTATTTTGTTTTTTGTTTGTTTTTTATTTTTAGTTTAGTTTTTACTGATTTTGCCCCTTTATACATCATTTGCAATTTAAAACTGATTTGCTTGTTCAGTCTAGCACATCTATAGACCTCTACTACCATTCATTTCGCCATTCCGTTTCATTGGAATGGCAATGCGCCACGTATGCGTGGCGCATGTTTTACCTTTTCTTCTCTCGGTGATGAAAAAGGGCACTTTATACATAAAAAATTTGCTGAAGAATGAAATTCACTAGGAGAGAATTGTTAGTTCTCTGGCTATTGAGATCAAACGTGTAAATAAAGCCAGCTGAGTAAGAATGGCAAATGTAATGGAACTAGGTGGTGTGGTTGGCGAAGGAATTTCGAATGTTGGTTATGGATACGCTGGTTTTGAACCAGGAAACGGTGCGCACTATGAACATTACCATAACGTTCATACAAATGGGAACGATGGATTCATTGACAGCCCGATAGTAGAAAGACCAGAAGTATCGTGCTCATATTGTGGTGTCTTTTCTCCTCAATGTATTATTAAATGTGAGTTGTGCAACAAATGGTTCTGTAATGGCTCTAGTGCAAAAGGCGGTTCGCATATTGTTACTCATTTGGTTTTGTCAAAACACACTTCTGTGAGGACACACGAGTCCTCTGCAGTTGGAGACACTAATTTGGAATGCTACAATTGCGGTACAACAAACGTCTTTGTTTTGGGATTCGTTAGTGCCAAAGAAGAAAATACAGTGGTGATTCTTTGCCGTTTGCCCTGTGCTAAGCAAAAGGATCACAAATGGGACACCGAAAACTGGCAGCCCTTAATTGAAGATCGTAAATTTTTGTCTTGGCTTGTCACCGAACCAAGAGACGAAGACAGAGCCGAGGCAATGGCAATCAACATTACAGCAGACCAAATTTCCAAATTGGAAACCAAGTGGAGAGTAGACAAGACGGCAACTTTAGATAATATTCAAGAGGCTGCTGAAGTTGAAGTATTCCCAATTCTCATGAGGTATCAAGACGCATTTGAGTATCAGCGTTCGTTTGCTCCTTTAGTAAAAATTGAAGCTGATTATGATAAAGCGCTCAAAGAGTCTAAGGGTTTAGAATACTTATCTGTTCAATGGGGGTTAGGTTTGAATAATAAGCACATTGCCACCTTTACACTATCAACAGTGGATTCGACTTCAATGAGAGTTGCTATTGGTGATGAAATGACCTTAAAATATAATGGACCCGAACTAGATACTCCTTATGAAGGTAAAGGTTTTATCATCAAAATTCCTAATTCCTTCCAAGAGTACTATACATTGGAGCTAACTTCTAGCAAACCGCCTCCTTTGCATATTAATAATAGATTTACTGGTGAGTTTTCTTGGAAGGGAACTTCTT
The DNA here is from genome assembly GCA_003705435.2 of Saturnispora zaruensis. Classification (NCBI taxonomy): domain Eukaryota; kingdom Fungi; phylum Ascomycota; class Pichiomycetes; order Pichiales; family Pichiaceae; genus Saturnispora; species Saturnispora zaruensis. Next base: position 733,518 of record PPIM02000004.1, on the reverse strand, counting down.
ACATACGAATGCAAAAAGCCCTGCAGGCTTTTGCTCTTGATTCCACATGTTTGAGTGAGTTTCTTTACTCAAAATTACTAGGTAAAACTGTTCAAGATGTTTCGCTCAACGTGAAATTACCTAAAAAGTTGTCAGTACCATCTCAACCCACACTAAATGAGTCACAATCAAATGCCGTCGAGGTTGCCCTAAAATCTCCGTTGACTTTGATTCAAGGACCTCCTGGTACTGGTAAAACAAATACTTCGGCAACAATTGTCTATCATTTGAACAAGTTGAATCCAAATAAAAAGATTTTAGTTTGTGCTCCGTCAAATGTTGCAGCTGACCACCTTACTCAAAAAATGGCTCAGATTGGCTTGAATGTGGTGAGATTAATGGCTAAGAGTCGTGAAGCAATTGATTCTAATGTTGTCAAATTTTCAATGGACTCACTAGTAAGATCAAAAGCAAAGGGTGAACTTAAAAAGCTTTTCAAATTAAGAGATGAAATCGGCGAATTGAGTAATTATGACGAAAAACAATTCAAAAAGCTTTATATGAGAAAGAAGAGAAATATTTTGAAAGATGCTGATGTTATTTGTTCAACTTGTGTTGGTGCAGGGGATCATGACTTGGATGGATTTGATTTTCATGCTGTTCTAATTGATGAATCGACGCAAGCAAGTGAACCAGAAACTTTGATCCCGATTACTCGTGGTGTCAAGCAAATTATTTTAGTTGGTGATCACCAACAACTAGGCCCTGTTATATTAAACCAAAAGGCAGCTGATGCTGGTTTGAGACAGTCATTATTTGAAAGATTAATTTTTATTGGGCTGACGCCAGTTAGATTGGAAGTTCAATACAGAATGCACCCATGTTTGAGTGAATTTCCTTCAAATATGTTCTATGACGGTTCACTTCAAAATGGTATAACAGAAGAAGACCGTACAATGCCCAATTCGAGTTTCCAATGGCCAATGCCAGACACCCCAATGATGTTTTGGTCAGTTTATGGTCGTGAGGAAATATCAGCCTCAGGAACATCATATTTGAATAGAGTTGAGGCAATGAATGTAGAAAAGATTGTTACAAAATTATTTTTAGATGGTGTCACCCCAGATCAAATTGGTATCATTACACCATACGAAGGTCAGAGGGCTTACATTTACCAATATATGCAATTGAACGCTACCTTAGCAGATAAGCAGCAGTACCTAGATATAGAAATTTTATCAATTGACGCCTTTCAAGGCAGAGAAAAGGACTATATCATTTTATCATGTGTGAGAGCAAATCCATCAGAATTGATAGGTTTTCTAAGAGATCCTCGTCGTTTGAATGTTGCCATAACAAGAGCAAAATATGGTTTGGTAATTTTGGGTAATCCAAAATCGCTCAACAAGAATAAACTTTGGAACTTCTTGTTGACATTTTATCGTGAAAGAGGTTGTTTGGTGGAAGGACAATTAGAAAATTTGCAATTGTCAACTGTACAGTTATCAAGGATTCCAAGGCAGTATGAAAATTTCTCCAAATCTAATAATGCTCAATCACATCCAATATCTAATGAACGTATTTCAAGCAAAAAGTTTTCAGATACTGCATCTATTGTTTCATATAATGGGGGAAATAGGAACTATCCATCTCTTAACCAAGCTTATGGAAAAGATACTGATGATGATAGAGACACTATAGTATCATATTCAGCTAATAAGAATGCCTTTTCAAATGCAAGCTCGAGGATTAATGACGATCACATCGACAATGTAAATAATTTTGAATCAAATAATGAGTCCGGTGAAATAATTGCTGACTTGAAAAAGCTCACAGATTCTTTCACAGAGTTTACCTTCTAAAACCTTCGATCACCAATTTTTTTATGACTGCAGTTTAAAACATATGTAACTATATATAATGTTAATTATTAATATGCTAAACTTAATAAATAAATGAATAAGTTAAACCATAAAGTACAAAGTGAGCGACCACATCTTTTTGGAAAGTGAATATAAAAGATAATGGAAGTTTAAAAGCTGTAAACCAGAAACATGAAAAAGGAAGAAAAATAGCGCAGACAATTACATAATATAGTCCATATTAATCAAGTGGTTACTGAATCCCCATTTTTGAAGTCTTCGTTATCCCCATTATCCAGTAGAATTGCTCCTTGAGCGAGAGGCTGTTCTTCTAGTGGCATGTTGCGTAGAACGTCATCTCTACTTAAACCTAAATGAGTATCCTCGTGATTCATATTCATTTCCAATGTGTCTATCACTTCGGGACCTAATTCTTCGTCAATAATATCAGAAGGATCAAAATAAGTATTCTTGTTATCATCGTTCAAATTATGAGAGCTAGCATTCTCATTTTCTGATTCTAACTCATTGGGATTACCCAAGACTTTATTGTACATGGCACTGATATCTCTCAAATTGGTCTCAACAAACCTTAGCCATAAACTGAAATCATATTTTTGTTTTAACCTTGAATCCTTGTCAAGTTCTTCTTCGTTTGTTATTTGGATTTCTTCACCTCCATTAAAAATAGTTTCCCAAAGTTCCTCAAAAACAAAGTAGCTACTTTTCCACCATACGGCTCTTTCGCTGTCATCTTCTTCTTTTTTCAAACCAAATGCATTCTCAGATTTTGTTAATCCAAAATTCTCAACATAATTTTGAAACTTATGAATTTCTTCTGCAATAAGTGTTAAATGTCCCATATATCCATACCTGAAATTAGCACCATTATACAGTTCATTTGATTTATTGAATAAAAAGAGAATAAAAGCTGGGAGATTGAAAAATCCAGGAAAATCTTTATTAGGACAAATGTAATCATCATTTGCGTTACTTTGTATTGAATCAAATAGTTTTTCATAGTCGTTGTACTCACCAAATAAAGACCATATAAGATTTTTATTAAGAGACAAATTGTCATCCCAAACCGTTTCTTCTTGATTAACAGCGCGATCTTCGTCCCAATTAGCTAATCTTCCATTGAAAATTTGTTGAATTAAATCAAAAACAACATTATGCATAAAATTGTTCCAAGGAAATCTAAATATTTTTAAAGTTATTAGTGGAACTGTGTTGGTATTCATCAATTGATATTTGAAATAATTACCAATTGATAATTCAAAGGCTGTAGGAAGGTAATCATTAGCACAATTAGTTGAAGAAGAAGAACCTTTATCCTTTAAGTGAACTGTGTCAAGATTACTTGTGACTTCAGCCAATGAAATATCATCCATTTTATTGTTACCAATTGTACTATCGAGTGCATCACCCACCCAATCTTGTAAGACATGTTTGTGTCTTAAATTTTCTCTTTTCCAAAGAAGAAAATCTAGTTCACACTTTTTATTCATTAACATCATGTTTGAGCAATGTAGTAGTTCTGCTAATAATTCCATAATTTTAAACCTCTCATATCCTAAAGCTTCAACTGGCTTACCAATTGATGAAGGGATTGAATGTTTATTAACACCATCTTGATTAGCAAACCAGAATCCAAATGTAAATTCATGTTTGTAATAATCACTGGATAAATATCTTTTGACAATTCTTGGTAAATGAAAAGAAAATGCCTTTAATAATGTACCAAGGTAAATTGGGTCTCTAGAGCTTGGTAATCGTTTCTCATTTTTGTTAGCATCGTCAGAATTGGTTCCCTCTACGCTTTCATTAGTAACACAAAACACGCAATTTATCCAATCAAATTCATCGTAATCACTATTATTTTTTCTAATAAGTTCAATGACAACACTAACAACAGTTACTAAACCATATTTACCGCCATTTACAATGATGTCAATCATTAGCTCAACACATTCTTTCGAAACTAATTTCCTGGTTAAGTCATTTGGACCGATGTTAGGATTGTTTAAACTATTGTTTTCGTTATTATTGGCGGCGCCATTTTCATCAACTCCACCATTGTTAGCGTCATCCCAGAATCCTATGTTAGAGCTTATACCAACTATTCCATTCAAGACTCCACAAAGGCAATCTTGCACTAAATGATCATTGGCATATTCCATACAACGATTTAAAACCCTTGCAATAAATCCTTGATCACTAAGTAGCTCTATTAAACCAGTTGATGCAAATGGTTTATCAAGTGATATTGATCTTACTAATAAATCACACATTGTTGGAGAATGAGAAAGATGAGAAATCAGTTGATCAGTAAATGTCTTTGTTTCAACTTCTTGTTCAAAATGAGAATCATTTTGTTGATCAACATCATATCCTGCAGCAACTTGTTCAAATCTAATAAAGTTCATAACTGCATTTGCACTACTTGCTGTTAAATCGTCTATTAATTTTAAAAAATTATTGAAGAGAACAGTTTCAACTGCATCTCTTAATTTATCATATTGATTTTCTTGTTCCAGTTCGACAAGTTTTTGAGAATCTGTACTTAAAATTGAAATATTATCGTCATCATTAGTGTCTTCATTTTCGTTGTCGTTATCGTTCTCATTTTCATTTCTATTTTCATTATTTGTCGTTTCATTCTTATCGTTATTATTAAAATTTGTCTTAGTACTATCATCATCCTTTTCATCTCTACCAGACACCCAATAATTGTCACAATTCATGATTCCTCTCCAAAGTCTTTCCAAAAGAGAGGTATTTTTAAGTAATACCTGTTCAATACCAGTTGAAGGTAAAATAAGAAGTTCGGATGCAATGCTAGACCTGTTTAAAGCTCTCATTAATGAAGCTAAAGAAGGTAAAGTATCAGAGGCTGTATTGAAAGAAGAAACTGATTGAGTACCCGATGAAGTTGTTTGATCACTTTTGTCACCACCAATATTATTTACAAGCAGTGGATTATTATTTAAGATATCATCTTGATCGTCACCTTCAGCATCGGTTTCTTCAGGATCAGTTTCCACCTCCTTTAGTATATCATGACACCAAATGAAATCTAACTGATCTCTTGTTATATGCCATTTTGATGTCAGTATGCTCACCCAATCGGAATTTATGTTTAGCACATCTTCATCGTTGGCAGGATTTGGATTCAACAATCTAATGGTATTGATAATTTTAGATAGGTAAAATCCAACTAGTATGTATTCATTAAGGACGCCAATTACTTCTGGGGTTGAAAGATAAGCAGCAAGCTTAGATTGTTTCTGTGTTGAGGATGAAGCCTTTTGAGACGTAAAATTGTTTGGATGGTTCAATTCGTCGAGTAGGTTGGGTTGGTCCAACAACAAATTGAGCAATTCTACCGGATGGCTGTGGTGAGAGCCGTACAGGTGATCTGTGTCCAGAGGGATAGGGGTGTAACCTGTAAAGATATGGTTTGCGCTCTTGTCTAAGATGGAATCCAGCAGATTTTGGTCGCCGCCGTTGGCAATAAGCAAGTGGCTTGATTGTGTGTCGTTGTGCTGAGAATTGCCAGTGATGGAGATTACGTCGGAAGGGCCAGATGTGTTGCCGTTGATGACATCGTCGTTGTTCTGTTTAATCGAATGGAGTAGCTCGGAGGCTGTCACACCGAACTTGGTAACGGTTCCAGGTGAATATGCAACGTGAGGTGAAAGGCCTGCAGTGGACGGCAAATCCGGCAAAATGTTGGGCGAATCAAGTAGCGTTGTAGGCTGCGTTGGTGGGGTAATCAAAATCGACTTCGTCTTGTCTTGCACCTGCACTGCTGCCTTATCGTTGTTATTTAATGAGTCCTTGGATGAGCTCGACCCCAATGCGACGCTTCTGGCGGCCTTAGCGGCAGCATTCCCCACCGCCACGACCCGTAACTTCGTGTCAATATCATTCAGGATATTCAGTATGTTTGTGTTCGGTGTCGCCGTATTAAAAAACGGCCAGATGGTCGACATTGCAACACTTTACAATAAAGAAGAAGGGCAATTAATTGTCTTCTCACCTTCTTTTCTTCAATCTTCAACAAGAGAAGAAAATTTGGATGGAAAGGTGAGGATTCATCAGCCACTTTGCATCAGCCACTTTCCTTAGCTTTAGCACAAGATGGACGTATTACAGGTGAAAGACGAGATTAGTCAAGTGGTAGAGCGTGTGGAGGATCGAGAGCTGCTTGGATTGGGTGTTGAAGTGGGGTTTTGGGGGTCTTTAGGGCCGCTTAGGGCTCGGGTGGTGGCCTTGTCTACAAACGAAGATTTGGTGAAGGAATGGAATGCACTTATAGCACACTTGGACGGTGAGAACCAGTGGTATGTGCATAGCACAGAGCAGGACGTGATGGAACAACCATACAAGGATGATTTGGAGGCTGACGTTACTGATGGAGATATCACTAATACCAATATTGTGGCATTTGCGCCTTATAAAGATGAGATTATGGACAATCAGCAGCTCTTCATACACAATACGCAGCTGCAAGACTCTCAGGACACACAGCTGGATACACTACACCGGTCTGTGAAGACCCAGCGGCACATTGCTGGAACAATAAACGACCACCTCAACGAAGAAGGCATTATATTGGGAGACTTGGAGAGTCAGCTGGGGAGATCAAGTAGACAGATCGGCGACGCACAGACGAGGTTGACGGCGTTCAACGACAGGAGCGGGGGCTCGCCGTGGATGGTGAGAGAATGGCTGATAATTATTGTCTTGTTAACCATACTATTACTTCTATTAAAGCTATGAACATATAAATGTTACTATCTAGCGACCCGGTTAATGGAATGACGTTAAACCTGTTGTCAAAACCATTATTGAATGACTTGGAATGTGATTGAATCTATTAAATTTATTATTGGTAGCATATTGTAAATATCATCCACCAGAAACCTATAATTTAGCCTCTTGATGCCAATCTTGCAGCAGCAAGAACCTTGGCTAGTGCCATGGCATCCACCTTGCCGTTGTTCTTACGCTGAACTGGCATCTCTTGGTCAAAAAGTGGACAGAACATTCTATCCTCCTCTGGTGAGAAGTACCGTGCCTTGTTCACATTCAACACGTACCGTGCCTGTGATACACCGAGTAAACTGCGTGCCTCTGTTGCGTTCACTGCTTGCGACATCAATCTCCACACTACTCTAAGCTTAAGAAGATCAAGTTCCTTCAATATAGTGAAATTTTTTTAGTGTATGAAAAATTCCAAGCTTTGGTTGGCTATTGTAATAGTTCAAGCACTTAAAGATGTCTGCTAGACTATTTGCTACCTCTGCTAGACAGCTGAAGTTCTCTTTGCGGAATCGGGAAGTTGCTGCGAAAAGTAAGGAAACTGCAATTCGAACCAGATTTGCTCCGTCTCCAACTGGATTCCTCCATTTAGGATCACTAAGAACAGCTCTCTACAATTACCTTTTATCTGTGGGGCATCATCACTCACATCCGGATAGCGACTCAAAGTTTATTTTGCGGTTAGAGGACACAGACAGGAATCGGCTTATTGAAGATGCAGAGTCAAATTTGTACAAAACGTTGAATCGGTTAGGTTTGAAAAGTGCTGAGAACCCAGAGATCGGCGGGCCATATGCTCCATATAGACAGAGTGATAGGGGGAAACTTTATAAGCAGTACTCTGAGAAGTTGGTGAAGGACAGAAAGGCATATCGTTGTTTTTGTTCCAAAGAAAGATTGGACGGTCTCAGAGACTCTGCTAGGCAACTGAAACCTCCAAGCACTGTTTCCTACGATAGGCATTGTTTTAATAACGTTTCTTTTGAAGAAGGTGAAAGGAGAGCGGCCAATGGTGAACCGCACACTGTACGTCTAGCGTCTCCTGAAAAGTACCCGATTTTTCAAGATGTTATACATGGCACAATCGATTTGCAACCGCAAATTAATCCCCACGATCCACGATATGATGATCCAGTTTTACTTAAATCGGATGGTATGCCAACTTACCACTTTGCAAATGTCGTTGACGACCATTTAATGAAAATAACTCATGTTATTAGAGGGGAAGAATGGCTGGCCTCCACTCCTAAACACGTTGCTCTTTACGAAGCCTTCCAATGGAAAGACACCATGCCAAAATTTGTGCACATTCCATTACTTACTAATCTAGAAGGTAAAAAGCTTTCAAAGAGACATGGTGATGTCAATGTCTGGAGTTTACTTGAAAAAGGCTATGAAGTTGAAGCAGTTATCAATTTTGCCGTTTTGTTTGGTTGGAACCCAAAGAGAGAGTTAGGTGAAAAGACTTCTGACGTATTCACTTTGCAAGAATTAGTTGGACTTTGGACAGGCAGAGAGTCGCTTTTAGAATTGACTAAGAGCAATGTCAAAGTTGACTGGAGAAAGTTAGACTACCTAAACAAGCAGCATTTGCACTACAAACTGAACAATCCTAACACAAAAGAAAGGGATATATTTGTTCGGTACACCATTGACAAATTCTTACCGTTGCTGGAAGAAAAATGGGGTGTTCCAATTGAGCGTGAATACATGGAAAATGTACTGAATCTAATTGGCCCTACGGTGGTCAAGCTGTCTGACCTTCTACAGGATGAATTCAGATGGATATTTATTGCCCCTATCCGTCATCCTTATTCACAAGAACTTGAACTATTAAAGGAATCAACTGGTTTGACCGATACAGATGCTTTGAAGCACATTGTGCAAAGAGTCACTGGTCACATAGACGATATTATAAACCCAAACGTTAAGCTCAATCTAATTGTTAAATCCATTGCTCAAGAATTTGATACCAATATAATAAAAAACAAACATGTTTTCAAAGTTTTAAGACACGCCTTATCAGAATGTGATAGCGGTCTCAATCTTCCGGACGTTATCAAACTTCTTGGAGCAAACGAAACAAAAGCAAGAACTAGTGAACTTAATTTCATCATAAATGCATAGAGTCATTAAAAATACACAGAAGGCATTCATTTATAAATATATATACTGTACATAGATTTTAGAATGCTTTTATTGTTTGATCAAAAATAAACTGGAGTTTCAATTACTCCAACTTTTCCAGATAGTCAGGCTCGTTTGCCATTTTCACCTTAAACTTATTCCACCAGTCGTTGAATTTACTCAAGTCAACTTTATTTGAGTTGTCTGCAAACGAAGAGAGGAAATTATATGCATTGCCAATTATTTTGTTGCTAACGGCTAAGATCTCTTGCTGGCTTGGTTTTATGGATGTGGCTGGAGCAGAAGCGTTTGCTGTTGCTGCCAGAACACTTCTATTGACTCTTAACGTTTCTAATTGTTGAAATGCGACGTCGTTTGGTTCTACACTGATTCCAATCAAGATGTTGACGGAATCAACGCTATCTGTGAGACTGCTGCCTCCAGCATCCACGTCCATATCCATATCTATGTCACCCTCTTGGTGATATTCGTGTTCCTTGATTAGCTTGCCAGGATTCAACTTAAAAATTGAGCTTTGCTTTTCTTGATTTAGGCATCCTAGTAGCCTGAATCCATTGGCTGTTGCCAATTCCGTTGACGGCATTCCTGAATCTGGATTGTTGGTCTGTATTTGGTAATAAATAAGTGCGGTGAATGATGGATCAAACTGTACATCGGGTAACATGAATACCGATAGATGATAAATAGGTTTCACGGGGACATTGCTGAAGTTCAGCGTGAAATTTTGCGGTGATATTTGTTGGGCGATAGTAACCGGTCTATTGGAAACGGTGGATGCAAACATATTATAACTAATTTATAATCTAAATGTGCACAATATTCATTAGGTGATAGAAGTGCGTTCCTCTTCCTTTTGTAAGATAACTCGTGGAATTTTCTAGAATAGGCTGCTCGATTGCTCAGCATTGGCAGACTTGAGAGCTTCTGAATGCATTTACAACTTGAGGAGAGACATTTATATGGTACGCAGCTGTTATTGAAGCTGACACAACGGTAATACAGAAAGAGTTATTAGCGTATAATGCGGCTTTGTTGAGGTAAAGCATATCTTAATACTCATCGGAACTATAAAAATAGCTGAATAGATGTAATGGTATTTAAATGAATTATTATTGAGATAGTATAGGGATATAAAGTAGTATTACAGATTAAAATGACCCTTTTTATTAGACGAGGTCTTACGGATACCTGCAGGGCCAATTATTTTCTCACTGCTTGGAATTCTAGAGCCAGGTTTCACTGATTGTAAACTTTTACGCTGTTTGTTGATCTTGAGAGAGCCAGCAGCAATTGCTTCTGCTGCTGGAGATTTTTGGATCGTTGTGGTAGTTGTAGTGGTGGTTGTTTTGGTGTAAAGTGGTGAAGCATTGTTTTCCTTGTCTGCATTCGGCTTGACAGGACTCGAACTGTTGTGAGTGTGATTAACCATCGACGTATACTCGTCTTCCTCATCTGAATTCTCATACGTTTGAACCGGATTGTTCAAAGTTCTATATTTTCTTGGCTGGCCAGGAGAAGTGGAAGGGACCGCTTTTATCACCTTTAGGTTTTCACTAACCTTTCTGGCTTTGATTGGCGTACGAAGCAACTTGTCCTCGCTGAGATTTAACTGGTCCTCACTGATGTCGTCACTGAGCTCAGACTCTCTTTTCTTGAATTCTTCGTATGATATCAGCTTGTAGAGGCCACCGATGGACTCGTCTGGTAAGGTGTCGAGAACCATGGTGTGTCTCCAATCTCTGAACTCGTTTTGGTGTAAATAAATCCAATGCTGTTGGGGACCCACAACCATACCAGGTCTGATGATACGCATGTATGCAATGCACTCGTTGGCAGTGAATCCATGCTTGTAAATAAGATATGCGCCAATTAGACATCCCGTTCTGCCTAATCCTGCCTTACAATGAACAGCAACTTTGCCGCCTCTTGAGATAGTGGTGTCTGCTGCACCTATGAACTTCTGCACAAAGTCCATTGTGGGACACGTACCGTCGTCAAAGATCATGTCGATGTGTTTCATGCCACGTTTAGAGAACTCGTTTTTGTCGTACAAATGGGAGTTGAGTCTTACCACGAGCTGAACGTTGATCTGCTGGAAAAAATGCAACACCTTCTTGAAAGGCTGGTTCAATGGAGCACCTGGTCTGGACTGTTTAGGAGATGCAAATGGAATGAAGTCGTTGGCCAAAATGTTCAAATCTCCCTCCTCCACAAGCTCATAATTCTCGTATTCTTCCAAATTGAAATTCTTGATGTCTAGCAGACCGCACTCTTTGGCTCTCCACACACCGTACACCACGTCTTGGATGGTGATCTCGAAGTCCGCGTGCGAGTAACCAGCGTCTCTGAACCCCATGAACGGCGGGTCAATCTGGGCGATGGGCTGCAGCACCTGGTGGGGCGACCACCCCTGTACCAACACCATGTAGCAGCACAGAATACACGCTGCATTCGTGCGCTGCGTGTTGTCTAGCGACGAGTAGAACACAACGGCTTTGTTTCGGTTCTTATGGTCGTTGAGGATGTTGTGAAGCGCCACTGCAAACCTGTACAAGCTGCCCACATGTAGTGGGCCAAAATCCAAATTAAAGTTGTTGTAAGGTAACGAATCCTCCACTGTGAAATATGTGTATTCTTCGTTATCTCTAGGTTCCTCTGCATAGGCACCCAGATACACTTTGCCCTTTAAAAACTCAATGGCATCAATAGATTTCACCTCACCTTTCATAATACTCTCAATATCTTTATAAAATACCTTTTTACCTAGCAAAGTAACCTCTCCTCTGCTAATAAACAAGCGTTATCTTGACATCAATCCATTTCCTTCTTCCAAAATCCAACCTGTAAATTTTTCAATGTTGACAAATTGCCCCTTCTGGAGCCAGGGTGCACTGCCAGAAATCTACTCTAGACGTCTCTTTTGACTGAAAAAAAGCCAATATGGAGTAGAAAGAGGTCTTTATAGCCAGTAAAAGGTGCTGCGAAGTGATAGTGATGCCATTTGGGAACTCTGATTACACAGGATTGGGGACTAACGGGTTCGAGGTGTCGTTGAACTACTTGTCAGGGATGCCAGACCCAAACGAACTCATAGCCAGCAATGACATCAGATTAGCGTTCAAGGGAATGCAAAAGAGAGACTCTACCACGAGAGAGCGTTCCATTTGCGAGCTGCTGGCATATGTGGAATCGCACACAGAGGAAGACCTTGGCGACGATCTGTTGATCATTGCTTGGGTGCAAATGTACGCCAAGTTGTCGCTGGATGACTCCAAGAAGGTGAGAACAGTGTCGCATCAGATCCAGGCGAGGTTTGTGTCGTGCTTGGGCAAGCGGTATCTCAAATACCTAAGGGATACCGTAGGCATCTGGCTCGCCGGTCTGTTTGATAGTGACAGATCCACTGCCAAATCTTGTAGGCTGTCAATCAGCGAGGCCTTTGGTAACAACGAAACTAGGGTCAACAGCCTATGGAAGGTGTTTGCCATCAATATATTCAGCTACTGTCAGCAGCTGCTTATCAGGGAATCCAAGGACACGTTGTCAGACGACAGGGTGGTGACCAAAGAAGACGCAGAAACCAAATGGGTGAGATCCGCCTTGGCCACCATCCTGTTGTTCACTAAAGCCCTGTCTCAGTTACAGCAGGCCGATGTCAGTGATGAACTGCATGCCATCATCTGCGATACCTTGAATTGTGAGCAATTTACAGAATTTTTCACTAGCTCTGATCTTAATCTCAAAAAGTCCACTTATCAGCTGCTGAAAACGCTAATCGTCTCTAAGCATGCCGATACTGTGCTAGATGACAAGCTATATGGCCTACTGGCTAAATGTGCCATCAAGGGTCTTCGTATTGATAAAAGCAAGCCATCTATTCTATACTCCAATGTTGTTCTTCCTATATTAGATACCCTGGTTACAATGACTACCTATAATGATACATTTTGGGCCTCCACTAAGAAGGCAAACGAACGCTTAAACAAATTTGTAGCATTAGGTTCGCTTCATTCAAACCCTGTTTACTACGATGTTGTTGTTAAGCTTTTTACTGTTCTTCCTGATGATTTCGTTTCATGGAGTGATAGCAACACTGCTGAGCATTTCACTTGTCTCCTAATAAGCAATATCGAAATGGAAAAGTCGTCGGCGTTTTTAGAAAGAGCATGGACTACATTTCTTCATTGGATCTCTTTCTTGTTAACAAAGCTTGATAATTCAAAGAGCTTAATGGATTTAGTCGTGTTACAAGTTTCAAAATTGTTAGATTCCCCTGTTCCACTATCTACTGCACTCTTAAATTCGCTTCATTCAGTAGCTAAGATTACTAATGATGATAAGGACATTTTGCTTGATATTTGCAGTTGCATCATGGAAGCCTTACCAAATAAAACTATTGATATGGAAGAAATAAATCTCGACTACCAAATTACACACCAGGACAACTTTGTCACAAATTTTATCAATATTCTCTGTTTTTGCAAATCAGATTTAGCAGAAGTTTTGATCGCCAATGCCGTTGATTCACTGAACGATGAAATTGAGTCCTCTGACGATCCTGAACTTTCTTTTCAAATCATTGGTACTTTCATCAAAAAGAATACCGTTCAATATAAGGAAACAATTGAAATATTTGTCTCACAGATTGATAACTACGTTACTGCATCATTTGTTGATATTCCATTGCAATTATTAATAGATTACTCTGTTTCTTCATTAGTCAACATAAACATATTGAACAACACTTTAGATACAGTGTATGTTAAACTAGAGTCTTACAACAATATAGATAAATTAATCAAAATTTTGCCAAAGCTTCAAAATGTTGATGTTCACGAAACCTCAAAATTGAGCTCTTATTTGGTTTCCAATTCAGTGAGATCTCAGACCCCTGAAGCTGAAACTGATATGCTCTATAACTTTTTGACATCAAAGATACTTCAAAATCTTTACATTTCAGATCCATTGGAAACATTTGTAACAAACGTTAACAAACATTATTCTGCATCTTCTGTTCTTGAATTTGTGAAAACCAACGAAAAATTTCTTATTCAATTATTTCACCAACTAGATAGTGACAACTATGAAATTGTATCCAGTTTGCTAAATAAAATAGAAGCAGATCTTTCTAATGACGTTCAATTACAAAGCTTATATATCAATTCCATCAAAGCATTCACTAATGTCTCTAACACTGCATTGGTCTGGAATAGAGTTTCTAGGTTGAATAAAGACATTATTGAAGCAATGCTCAATCAAAATCTGTTGTCTGATATCGAATCACAAATTGTATCCACACCTTATAAAGACATATTAGCTGCCAATCCTTTACATTTGGGGCTTTTACTATTTGGTGAACACAGCTCCAATATTATTGATACTGAGACTGGTATTCAAATACTTGGATATCCTCTTTTAGTATCTGAACTATTGAGTAACAGTGCCGCCTCCATATCACTAGACTCTCTTCTACAACTAGGTCTATACTCAGAGTACGCTTCAGATTTGATTTTCTTGTCATCAAAATTAACAGAAAATTTGGAGGCTAAACTGATTGATTTTCAATCTATAATAACAAATGAACTAATCAAAAAATTTCAACCATTTTCAATTTTTGAGATCATTAATGACGATGTTTTTAAAAATTATTTGGAGAGCAAATTGCCAAATCTATCGTTTTATGCTCATAGGATCCTAAAATCACTACTCGATGATAAGCTAGAGTCATTAAGTCTTGAAGACTTTGAAGCGTTAGAAATTTCCAAACTTCAATCAATTCCAATCATTTACACTATTATTAGCTCAAGCAAAAAGTTCCTAACTTCTAAAACACTTGATCGGTTAAGGAATAATTATCTAGTTGATGTAATTGGTCTGCGTACTTCTTCAAAGATAATTTCTGAAGGATTAAACAATTTAATTATGTTCAATTCTTTATTGGATTTAGATTTAGAGTATGAGATTTCGGAAACTTTAAGTTTGATTCCAGCGCAAAGATTTATGATGTTTTTAAATAGTATTGAAAACTGGCTGGACTGTGATGTCGCTTATGATGAACAATTCCAACCAGTAAGGATTGCATTGATCGAGTTTGTGACTATCTATATAAAGAAGATATATTATGTGTGCGATGCTCAGTATCCGTCTGATTTTATTGATAAAGTTTTCAGCATGGGGGTTAGATTAGTTATGGAGACTTTGAATGTGATCAATTCTGAAAAATGTATTTTGAATCCATTGACGCATTCTGTTCTAAAATTACTTGTCTTGTTTATTGAATATAGAGATCAAGTAAACACTTGGGATGAATCCATTACTGATATTGAGGACGAGTTGATTGATCTATTCTTCATGTACAGTTCTGTGGAGACTGAATTTAACCAGCCACTTAAACTTAATTGTGAGCTACTATCAGTGATTTTGAATAAATTGATTCCATTACAAAAGTTATTCCCCCATTATGACAAGCTTTTTTTGTTGGTAGATACCAGGCATGTTTCTGTTCAAAGAATAGCCTGTATGTTGTTGCACAAGTTGATCCCAAAAATTCAAGATGATTTGGTGGTTGAATTTACACTATCAAAGAAAAAAATTAATGACGATGGGGTTTCAGACATTACTTTACCTAAGAGCTTAATTACCAACATCAAGTTGGGATTAAACGATCATATTGAGTTTGAGGAGCATTGGAAAGTCTACAAACTTTTGTGGAGTTGGTTTTTGGTAATGGATCATTTCAAAAACATTACACATCAAATGAGACAGGATTATATAAACGAAGTTGGCGATTCTACTATCAGTTCTTTTCTACTTTCTATATTTGAGGAATTGGATATTACCAAGTTTGCAAATCATAGAGATACTTCAGAATATTCTTTGATAAACAATTTAGAGTATTCTGATGAGATTGAGAGTTTGTTAATGAATTTGTTGTTTGACATCACTAACTACGTTGGGGGTACATTTACGCAAACTTGGTTCCAGTCAATCAGAGATAAGCAGATGAAGGCATCAGTGGAAAACATATTCAAAAAATATGTTAGTCCATCACTTATCAATGACGTATTATCGACATTGTGTAATAAAAACAGTATTGAAGATGAGGACTTCAAAATAATCATTAATAAAAAGGTCAATGAGATCAAGTGTCTATTTGAAATTGATGAACAAAAGATGGAAATATCGATTTCACTACCGGAGAATTTCCCATTGACGCCAATAACTGTGAATGGAATCAGTAGAGTTGGGGTTGACGAAAAGAAATGGAAATCGTGGATTATGAGCGCGCAGTATGTTATTAATTTCCAAAATGGTACTGTTATGGACGCCATAAAACATTTCAAAGCGAATGTGAAGAGCAACTTTGAGAACTATGAAGACTGTGCCATTTGCTACTCTATTTTGAACGCAGTAGACCATTCGACGCCTAACAAAAAGTGTGCTACGTGTAAGAACAACTTCCATTCAGCGTGTTTGTACAGATGGTTCAAGAGTTCTGGCTCTTCTACGTGTCCACTGTGTAGAACTAAATTTCAGTTCAAGAGACATGGTTGAGCACCCGAAGAGGCTGATTTTGTAGAGTTTTAAGATTGTATATACAATAATGTAATAGAAACGTGATTTCAATTGCGACTTGCTTTACACTTTCAGCATTACGATGAAAGTTGTATTTATTGAAGTTTTATAACTTTTGCTTATCAAAATCCATTGATTTACCTTCAACGTAACCTGAAAACACAGTACACTATTATCAGTTGTTTTGAGCAAAGGCTTTGCATCTACCACACCTTTTGGCATTCTTTTTCAAATTAAGTCAAACCTATAAGCACTGCTGAGCATTCCGTATAGCTGAAGATTAACTTCACGCGCTGTTTGTTTATCGCTTGCTATGTTTATTGCTCGTTAACTGAAATGAAAAGGACTGTTTTGGTTACAACCGGGGCCACGGTTACGTTTGAGGCCCTGTTGAAGGCGGTGCTAGACAAGCAGACGCTCGATGCGCTGGTAGAGCTGAGGTTTGACAGGCTGGTGGTGCAGTTTGGTACATCAAAGGAGGCACGAACATTCGTGGAGGGCGTGTTGGAGAACAGGGTGCCGCTCAGCGAGAGCACAACAACGCACTCTGGGTACAAATTGCATGGCCAGTACAAGGCGGCGCTGACGCTTGAGCTGATACCGTTTGACACGGACTTGGTGAACAACTACACAAAAGAAAGCGAGCTCGTGATATCTCACGCTGGCACTGGCTCGATTATCGACACTTTGCGCTGCGAAAACGCCAGGCTTATAGTGATGGTCAACACGGCGCTCAAGGGGAACCACCAGACTGAAATCGCCAAAGCGTTTGCGTCCCTAGGTGTTTTACAAACTGTGGTCACCAGGACTCAGTTGGAGGCGGCGCTACGCTGCGTTTCCGCACACACCGCTATACCAAGGCTTACCAAGCCTCATGGCAGCACCATTGGGTGTATTGTTGCTAGTGAAATTACCTCATCGTGAAGATCAAAGATCACATTCGGGATGTCTAGTGGGCTTTCTCCGTGAAAAATTTTTCCGATCTGAAAGGAGAATGCTACATATGGTGGCTTGAAAGATGGACGGTGTCACCATGTGTGTACCCAGTATCAAAGCCATAGTCACCGTGTAGCTATGCACAACTTGTTGCTGCTTTCCTGGACCTCCGTTCGTGCTTTGAGAGGCGTTGCGACACCAAAATCTGCTATTATCTCCGCATTGGGAAGTAATTGGGTACTATTAATAACTTCTCCTAAAAGAGCTTAATTGCTAAAGGAGAAGATGGGATCTTTTTTTAGCATTCAGATCAGTTTAAAAGGATGCTGACAGCCATGTTGTGTGGAAGATCATTAGAGGATCAAGAGACATTCATATTAATCAAAAGAAACCATGCAAATCCAAGCACTTTTACCTGCCTTTGTCGTTCTTGCCTTTGCAAATGCTGCATACGTTCCATCTGAACCATGGTCTACATTGACTCCATCAGCTACCCTCTCCGGCGGTGCCACTGACTACACTGGTACTTTTGGTATTGCCATCGAGCCAATTGCCACTACCGCTTCCTCTGTTGCCTCTGCTACTGCTTCTGTCGTCTACAAGCCTGTTGCCAAGCTTGTCAACAAGGGTCAAGCCGTCTCCCAAATCGGTGACGGCCAAATCCAAGGTGCCACCACTACCACCGAAGCACAAGTTGTCACTCAAATTGGTGATGGCCAGATTCAAGCTTCTACTGCTACTGAAGCACAAGTTGTCACTCAAATTGGTGATGGTCAAATTCAAGCTGCTACCACCACCTCTGAAGCACAAGTTGTCACTCAAATTGGTGATGGTCAAATTCAAGCTGCTACCACCACTTCTGAAGCACAAGTTGTTACACAAATCGGTGACGGACAAATCCAGGCTGCTACAACCACCTCCAAGGCTCAAGTTGTCTCCCAAATCGGCGATGGTCAAATCCAAGCTGCTACCACCACCACCTCCCAAACTGATGTCGTCTCCCAAATCGGTGACGGTCAAGTTCAAGCCCCAACCACCGTCGTTGTCACTGAAACTCAAACCGGTGTCACTCAAATTGGTGACGGCCAAGTCCAATACACCAAGGTTGTCACCAGCACTGAAACCGGTGCCACTCAAATCGGAGATGGACAAGTCCAAGCTTCCTCTGCTGCTTCTTCAGACGCTGAACCTTCTGCTGAACCAACTTCTTCCGGTAACGAAGTTGTCAAGATCACTTCTTGTTTGAAGGAAGGCTCCCTTGCCATGACCTTGAAGGACAGTATTTTAACCGATTCCAAGGGTAGAATTGGTTCTATTGTTGCCAACCAACAATTCCAATTTGACGGTCCACCTCCTCAAGCTGGTGCCATTTACGCCGCTGGTTGGTCTATTTCTGATGAAGACTTCTTGGCAATTGGTAACTCCACTACCTTCTACCAATGTTTGTCCGGTGACTTCTACAACCTTTACGACTCTCACATTGGTTCCAACTGTACTGCAGTTAACTTAAGAATTGTTGACTTGGTCTCATGTTAAATTTCACTATGGAACTTCTAACGTTATATTTATTTTATTTTTCCCGGCCGTTGCTAATCTTGTCTTGAACATTCCCCCCTTCTTAAGAGTTCCTAAGTCAACTATATAATTTTTTATCTTTATAATGCATCTCTAAAAATCTGTTAATCATTTACAATGCATACAAGTTGTTTCCCTTTATAAATGTTATATTATCCCATAAAAATACTCATAATTTTAAAATACAGTAAGATACGAAGAGTCGTACAAAGTATAAATGCAAGTTTACTACTGCTCCTCTTCATTTTCTTCATTTTCATTATCTTGTTCATTGTCGTTGTTCCTCTGTACACTTTGACCTTTGCGAACTTGTTCTCTAACCTGTTCCAATAAGTTTTGGTTGGCAACATATACATTTGGATCATTTAACAAGTTCAAATCTTCAGGACCAAGGCCAACTAATGCAGCGATTTCTTCTAATCCCATATTAGCAGAATCATGGTGCGCTTTTGTCTGCTCATGTATTCCACCTGTGTTACTTGTTGTTATAGAACCGCTATTGCTTGGCGTGGTTGCTATCGAAGTAGATGATGTTGATTGATGAACTTGTTTTAATAATTTTGCAATTTCTGCAACATCAACATCAACGTTACCGTTAGAGCTATCCTCGTAACTTTCAATTCCCATGTTTATAGCATCGAATAGTTTATTATCGGCATTGGAATTGGAATGAACGTCAGCCAACTCGTTGTCAGTGGATGTATTGGTACTTTCGTTTTCTTCTCCGTCTTCTCCCCCTTTTCCGTCGGTCTCATTTTGCTCAATCTCGCTCTGCGCTGGAAAGTGTCCCTTATTATCATTAGACGATGATTCCACAATTGATCTCGCAATTGCTGTTTCTGTGATTTGCGTCGTTGGGTCCTTTGATGCATAAAATCTTTGTCTGTGTAGTGATTCTTCTTCTTCCTCTTCTTCGTTTTGTAGTAATTGATGTTGCTTTTGTAGTTCCTGGAACTGTTGATGAATTGATTTGTCGTCAGCCAATGGTAAATTATATAGTTCGTCGGTAGATGAATTCTGTTTGAATGTATTAGAAGGCTTGTGGTGTCTGTGATTGTAGCTTATTTGCACTACTCCATTGACAATGTCATAACTTAAGTTGATCTTTGACTCGCAATCCTCCGTTTTCAACTTATTAATTATCTGTCTTTTGTTTTCACTTCTACTTTTTCTCCTACGAGTCTTGTCTTGCGAACATATGTACATCCACGTAATTTTCTTGGCCTTGTTCAAATCTGTCAACTGCGGATTGTGGTGATCTCTTATAGCAAATTTGAAACCTGTGACATTTTGAATAGGTGAAATGTATGTTTGCACGATCTTTTCCCCAATAGCCTGAATGAGTGGTATGCTTAGTTCTTCGGCTTTGTACCTTGGAAATACGTTAGAGTCAGAAAACGATCTGAAGTTGTGCTGCAGGAGATCCACTTGGTGATTCATAGCAACTCTTCCTAGAAATTTAGACCAATCGTCGCTTACATTGGGTAACTTACTCAGCTGCCTAGGCCTGCGTTCTTTAACTTTCCTCTTAGCACGGCATTGAGCGCAGGTTTGGTATTTATGCAAGTCTATCTCAGATTCATGCATTCTTTTCATTCTACATCTGGAGCACTTTTTTATGAACAAATGGGTGTTGTTATTCTCCTTGAGCGACGGTATAGTTCCGGTGGTATCGTTTGCAAGACCTGCCTGAGCCTCGTTTACGTCTTGCTGGTGTCCATGCTGAATTCCATAGTCTGGACGGTTGACTATAGCTATGGCTTTGAGATAGTCTTTGAAAGTCTCATCTGCGTCTGCGTCCGTGCCATCAAAATATTCCTCTGTCGTCGACGTCATCTTGCAGTCTCGTTTCCAGTCTTGCTAGCCAACCTAGATACTTATTTCAGTGTTTAAGAAAGGGAGACTTGTTTTGAAGAACCTGAAGAAAAATGGTAGACAAAAAACAGAAAGCCCCCAAGCACAGTATCTTTGGTGACAATCATAAGAACGCATTAAATAGCACGATGAGAACAGCCAAGCAGAAGACAAAGAGTTACGCAGAGACTGGGAGTGATTTTGACGACAGTGACTTTGGATCAGAGGAAGAAATAGAGGTGGAAGAAGGCTACGGTGACGATTTTGAGATCGATGATGAAGAAGACGATGAAGAAGAGAACAACGATGACGTTGACGAGGAGGACGAGGAAGAGTTTTACCAGGATGAGATAGACGATGAGGACAATGAGATGAAGACTACCAGGGGTAAATATAAGCAGCCGGGAGTCAAAATTATGAAGCAAACAAGTAGACAAATGCAGATCAGACTTCGATTTGCTGACAAGTTCCTTTATGAGAGTTTGTTTTCTGACACGCCTATAGAACGGGCAGAAGAAGAAGAAGGAGAAGGAGAAGGAGAAGGAGAAGAAGAGGGAGAAGAGGATGAAGAAGAAGAAGAAGGAGAAGAAGAAGAAGAAGAAGAAGAAACAGAGGAAGTGAAGAACGAAGTTGGAGAATCAGATTCTGATGGCAAAAAGATACCGAAGTCAGTGCTGCAGCTACTGGACCCAAGAACCAAGACGCAGAAACTTTCTGAAGAGGAACTGCAAATTAAGAAGGCAGAGGCTGCAAGAAAACGTAAGCATTTCATATCGAGGAAACTGGAGGCAGAAAAGAGAGAGACACTTGAAAGGCTTTTGATGAAGAGAGAAAGCAAACAGAAGTCGGCGTCAGTTGGCCCTGATAGCGATGGCTTGCGAAAGGAGTACAAAACGAAGACACTGTTGAAGCACAAGGCGCTGTTCAGCTGGTGCTCTAAGACAGAGGAATCGGAGGGGATTAAAAAGGATGTGCCTTCTTATTCAGTGATTATATAACAAACAAAACGGAATGCATTTATAAAGGAAACATCACTTACTCTTTTTAGGTCTAGTGGAGGCGTTATTAACAAGCTTTTTGTATGCCTTGATGTGAAAAATACCTATAAGAAGGCAGAACGAGAGGGAGAGCATTTTGTTGAAGATACCCATTCTGTACTTTCTCATCATTGGGTATAGAATCAGAATGGACTCCACTGAGTGGATACCAAGGAGCACCTTGAAAGCAGAAGTTGTATACTTAATAATAAGCGCTTTGGTGCTCTCACTCAAAGTAGACGAGTTGTTGACAATGTACTCCAGGTATGCTGGGTACGCAGAAAAAAACCAGAGGACACCAAACAGCACAATCAGAATTATCTCAGTGCTTCCAAGCGGGAGTGGCACTTCGTTCACCATGTACTCACTGAAACCTCTTCTTCTAGCGGCCTTTTGAGCCAGATCAACAAAATGACCCTTCGTTTCATTAAAATGGTTCATAGTTGGCTCAAAGGGGAATCTGACGCTAGTTTTGTTTCCCGAATCATCGATGAACGAGACCGTAAACCCGTCTAGCTCCACTGTTTCCAATGTTGGCTGCTGACTTGCAAAATCTTCATCAACGTTACCAAACACAACAAGATAGTCCTCCAAATTGTGTGCATGCTCCGTGTTCATGTGAGCAATAATCTTTGATATATTCTCTGATCCGTCGCCCTTACTCATCCTTTGCTGTTACTTCTCTAGTGTTCAAATAGGTGGAGAAACAAAGTGAAAGAAATTCTTAATCTTACCGGACGGAATTAGGATTTAAGTGTGAACGGAACGCAGTGAAGTTAATAGATGGGTATTTTCAGCGTTGAGTACTGTGAAGAGGTCCATTGGTAAATTCTAAGCACGATATATCCTGCTTCTGCTAACGGCACTTACACGTCATGTTTTATATGGAGAAGCTCTTTCTAGCTGTGAAAATCACAAATCTCTAAACCTCTTTTCATTGCATTAGACAACCACAGTGATCTCAAGTGCTGATATGGCCGTAGACGAGCTAGAAGTGTTAGCAGGACTACCTCTGGAGCTTTTGCCGCGAGTTTTGAACCATTACACAGACGACTGTGCGCCAGTAACACTACTAAGCTGGCTATCAGATGAAAAAAAGCAGAATAACTATCAATTGATTTTGTCTAAATTGGCTAAGGATGTGCTATATGACCGGATTTGCGTGATTGGTGGCAAGGTGGTGTTTGGGATTGCCAAAGCAGATGAATACTACAACTGGATCAATGTGACTGACCAGGTATTTCGAATTTTCATGTCAAATTTAAGGAAAATTCACTACGTAAAGATCAGTACAGTGGATGAAACTTTCCAGTACTTTGATCTTATGAAGATACTTGGCTTTTGTGAGGAAATCGAAATCGAGTTCGTGACACTACTTGGACTTCCACAATATTTACAAGAAATTTGCATCAGTAAGCTGGGGCAGCTTAATATTGCAGACTGGTCCGCAATTTCAGAGTACGGTCCTGCTTCTGTGAAGCAAATAAATAGAAGCCGGTACCTCGAGCCAGCAGATACAGTCACCAATATTAGTCACATTGCATCTTTCCCCGCATCTACAAATAGGGGAAGACGTGTTGCATACCTACCGAAAACAAAGATGAAAGTTCAACGACTTGGTGAGATGAGTGCCTCTTCTGTTGCCAACGCTTTGCAAATAGATTTTTCCCAATTGGAGGTAGGAGAATATCCTGATGTTCGCAAAAAAGTTGCTGTGATGAAAAGCAGGAAAACAAAACATATTGATATAAAGGAGACACTGAATAAACTTGAGCAAGCACCAAACTTAAAACATATTGAGATGAAATGGGTCAATCCCGATGAAGCTTATTCAGATTTGTTTGAAAAATTTAGAATTAATGCTGTTATGAAACAGATCAAAATGACTTTTTGGTTCGATGCAAACTTTAATCGCTTACAAAGTTATTCTTTCCCCACAGGATGTAATTACAATTTGAAACTAAACATAAACTGTGGCAAGCCTGATCAGAATTCCTCTGATTCTTCAATTATAAGCATGAGCTGTCATCACCTTACAGAAAAGTACCTTTATTATTTTGACAATGTAGGATCCTCGCTTAAGTGCTTTGAATTGAATAAGTCTAGTGTTCTATTGAATCCTGTTTTGTCTAAACTGCACAAGCTTGAAGTGCTGAAATTGAGGAGATGCTATCTCAATGATGTTGAGTTAAATCTACCATCTTTGAAAGAACTTCAGATAGAGTTGTGTGTTGCCAAAAACTATAGCTTTTTTACGTCAGTTAATCAGGCTGAACTTGTTGCTCTTAAAATCATAAATTCAGATATCAACATACAGGAACTACCGATATCTTTGAGGTATTTGAGACTGACTAATTACAAGAGAGCGAGATTCAAACCTGATCATCGATTTCTTCCATATATTCACAAATTGAAGTTCCTTGAAGCACTTGACATTTCAGAACTTCAGTACTGGTGGACGGGGCTGGATTTTAGCATGGTACCTAAACTTCAGTTGCTAAATATTCATGATTACGGTAAAAGTTATCTTGGGTTTAGAGCTATCATACAGGAGAATGTTAAAAAGTGTAGTCATGAGGTTATTGTTTGCAATCTAGAATAATGCGTGCGAGATAATAGTTCACGAGACACATAAAATAGCTGACTATAACTCGAGTTTACGTTAAATTTAGGTGAACTAGCTATTTCGATGATTGGAGGAGAACGCTTTTGAAATCCAGCAGAAAGAGGGGCGACGGTATTGCTTGATTGCCATGAAGGAATAAAAAACAGTATTTAATGATAAGATCTGTTCTTCAAGCAATATAGGACCGGCTAACAAATTGTTGTTATTACATAGATTGATATAACGCAAAGTTTATGAATTTTGAACTAATCTAACATGTAAATGAGTACGACACCAGCAATAGAGCCAAATAGTTCTTTGTAGAGCGAATGTCGCAGTAGTTTGGATGTCCATTTTCATTTCCATAATGGACTTTTTTACTGAGCATTAGTTACTTTAGCTGGCTGAAGGTTATTACTGTCTTTGGCAAAGACTGTGAAGAGGTACAGTGTAGCTATTACGGCTTACTTGGAATGATTTCAAACCTTTTTAGACAATTGTATTTTTCCTAAATTTTACAAAAACCCAAACCAAGGATTTAATATCAGAAAACACATTTGGACAAAGTTTACTAACCATTACTGTAAGGCAGAATTAAATCACTATGAGTATACAGAGCCAAAAACTCGATTTTAAACAGCCCCCATATTCCTTGCGCCACCGCTTAATGGACTAGACTTTGCTCTCTCATTCGTCTTATTACTTTTTTACAACAATCTCTATGTCGTACACCCCGCTGTCTTAACATTCATCCACCAAAAATCCCCTAAGCTAAGACTATTGTCATCCGTTTTGCTGCACACACCATATACAACACCCCAGCTTTCTACTCCTCTACACCAATGAGACACTCCAATGGCTGGCATCTATTGGTTGGCTCAGGTTTTTCCGAGGCAAATTGTGATCCGCGCAAGAGAATTGTATCGGCATAGCAGGCCAAAGGTAAGCTACGGGTAAGCTGGGAGAACAATAAGTGTAGAGCGGTATGTCTATATGAGGTATTTATTGTCCAGGCAGCTGGCCAAAAAAGCTGGGAAGAAAATGCTAGCAGTGGAAGACCGAATATTATATAATAGAAGAAGTGGCATTCAAGGAATAATTTTTTTTCCACCACTGGAAGCATTATTTTCCTCTTGTCTAAATATCAAGAAGTGTAGAAGCTAAGATGTTGATGTCTCGTCTTTCATCATCAGCAATGCGCGGTGTCTCCATGATGACACCAAGAGCTTTGAGACCGGTTTCCGCAAGAAGACTGGTCCATAGCACACAACCTTTGAAAACTAAAGCTGCTCCTAACTTGAAGTCTGGTGTTCTCACCTTTTCCCTCAGAGCAGCCCTTGTCGGGGCTATCGGGTTTTGGGGTTACCTGACTTACTTAGTGTACGTTGAGTCCAACCCTGGTAAGCAGTTACCACAGTCTGAACTCAAGGACAACGGTTTGAAGAAAAAAAACATTGTCATTTTAGGTTCCGGTTGGGGTGCCATCTCTGTTTTGAACAAACTTGATTCCACTCAGTTTAACGTCACTATTGTTTCCCCAAGAAACTACTTCCTTTTTACTCCTCTGTTGCCTTCTGTTCCTTCTGGTACCATCAACATCCAATCCATCTGTGATTCCGTTAGAACCATTGCCAGACAGAACAAAGGTGAGGTCGTTTACCTGGAAGCTGAAGCCACTGATATTGATCCTGTTAAGAAAACCGTTAAAATCGAGCACAGAGACCCTAGATTTTTCCTGGGTGAGGCTTTTACTGCAGAAAGTCAACCAATCTCGTCTGAGTTGTCCTACGATTACTTAGTCTATGCCGTCGGTGCCACTGTTAACACCTTCGGTATCCCTGGTATTTATGAGCATGCCTCTTTTATGAAAGAAGCTAATGATGCAACCGCTGTTAGACAAAAGTTATTCAACCAAATCGAGGCATCCAGATTGTTGCCAATCGATTC
Source organism: Saturnispora zaruensis (assembly GCA_003705435.2). Classification (NCBI taxonomy): domain Eukaryota; kingdom Fungi; phylum Ascomycota; class Pichiomycetes; order Pichiales; family Pichiaceae; genus Saturnispora; species Saturnispora zaruensis. The sequence continues at coordinate 707,170 of PPIM02000004.1, read as the reverse complement.
CGAAGAAAGAAAGAGATTATTGAGCTTTGTTGTTTGTGGTGGTGGTCCAACTGGTGTTGAACTTGCTGCTGAAATTAAGGATTACATCCAACAAGATCTTTGTAAAATTTTACCAGGTATTGAAAACGAAATGAAGGTTACTCTTATCGAGGCCCAAGCTAACGTCTTGGCTTCTTTCCATCCAAGATTGATTGAATACACTAAAGAGGTGTTCAGAGAGCAAGAATTGGAATTGAGATGTAACACCATGGTTAAAAAGGTTGATGAAAAGAACGTTTACGCTGCTTACCGTTACCCAGATGGTAAAACTGAAGATGTTGTCATTCCATACGGTACCCTTGTTTGGGCCGGTGGTAATGCTCAACGTGAAGTTACCAAGAACTTGGCTTCCAAGATTGTCGAACAAAGTACTGCTAGAAGAGGTCTTTTGATCGACGAATACCTCAAGCTTGACGGTGATGATTCCATTTGGGCCCTTGGTGACTGTACCTTCACTGCAAACCCACCAACTGCTCAAGTTGCTTACCAAGAAGGTTGCTATCTTGGTGAACACTTCAACAAATTGGCTAAGTTAGAAGATTTAGAATACGAACTTTCCAAGGCTGCACCTGAGCAGGCTGCTAAGATCGAAAAGAGGGTTGCTCGTGCCAAGAAGGTTATCGCTCCATTTGAATACGTTCACCAAGGTGCCTTGGCTTACATTGGTAAGGAAAGAGCCGTTGCTGACTTGACTTGGGGTTCATGGTCTACCGTTGCCCTTGGTGGTAGTTTGACCTTCTTTTTCTGGAGAACTGCTTACGTCACTATGCTGTTGGGTATTAAGAGTAAGATCTTTGTCTGTTCGGACTGGATTAAGGTTGCCATCTTTGGTAGAGATACCTCTCAAGAATAAATATTTTGGTAGATTTACTTCCAAAAATATATATATTGGTTGAGTTGTTACTTCCGAGGTTGAATGCTATTTTGGTCAAAGCTATTTCATGGTAGTTTTGCCAGAGATACATCCTGAGAATGAAGATGAAGAAAAATATTATATATAATTCCACTTTTATTATTCTGATTATTTGATTTTAGAGTTTAACTAATACAAATGTAATACAAATTTAACACAAATGTAATAAAAAGCGTAGCATAGGCCAAGTGTTGCTAGTATGCATTTAGGTAGACACCAAAGACCCTGGTTTTTCAGATATACTAAAATGGTCTGGCACATTTTCGGTCTTCAACAACACCGGTGCTAGGAGCGATCATACTTTCCCAATCCAAGGGATAAAGAAGCTCCCCATCGGCACTTTTGGCAAACACCACTCCTAGATCGTTTCTGGCAGTTGTCAAATAGTAACTGACGCCGTCACCAAGCGAAATAACCGATGCACGCACAATGTCGCCAGGCTGAAAGCATTCCCACGTCTTGACACTGTCACGCTCCGCAGACCTAATATCCTGCGACCTAATTGTTGCCTTGAAGAACTCTCCGTTTTCTGTGGGCAACAGATTTGTCAAGTGGATTGCCCTTTGGTTGTATTTTGACGTGTCGAAGTCGCTTTTGGACTCCACCCTTTCTGTTTCAGACTCCACGTACGTGTCCCTTGACACACTCAATATTTCTGCATTAACTCTTGAGTTTGTCATCCTCGTCACTCTGGCAAGGACAATGTCTCCCACGTCTGGGGTCACCGCTTTGTACTTTCTGCTTTGCACACTGTCTTCAGCGTCTCCAGAGTTGTTAAACTCTGGGGCATTTTTCGAAACCACGCTCACAACCTTTGTGTTTGTCTCATTACCATCACTAATCTCCACACGCCCGAGCACCGACGATACCAGTGCTGGAATCCAGCTTTCATTGAACTGAATGCTCTCCATACGAACGTTGCTGCCTGCCACGTACTTTGTAGCCTCCGATCCCTCACTAGCTGTGTATATGGGCAATATAGGCTGCCCTGGAAGCACTTTCTGCGGAATTTGAACTGCACTCGACATGTTGTTGTTTCTTAAAACCTCTATTTAGTCTTCAATTTGATGGTAAAACTTTAGTACCAAGAGAAAGAAAAGAAGAGATCTGAGAGCCTGGCTGTGCAGACTGCCCAATTAGGCAATAAAAATTTTTTTTTAAAGATTCTGAAAAATTTCTAAATTATAGAAAATTTTTCAAACCTTTTTCTTTATTGCAAGTATCAAATAAGATGGGTAAGTCAGCAGTTAAGCAATCTAAGAAGGAAATCAAGTCGGTTAAGGCTAAGGGAAGTGGTAAGAGCTCGAAGAAGGAGTCTAAGAAGGTTGAATCCTCCTCAGAATCATCCTCATCATCTTCAGAATCATCATCCGAATCTGAAGACGAAAAGAAGGAAGAATCTTCATCAGAATCATCATCTGAATCTGAAGAAGAAAAGAAGGAAGAAAGTTCTGACTCTGAGTCTAGCTCTTCTGAAGAAGAAAAGAAGGACGAATCCTCCGATTCTGACTCTTCTGACGAAGAAGAAGAAAAGAAGGAAGCATCATCCTCCTCCTCCTCTGACGAAGAAGAAGATTCTAAGAAGAGAAAGGCTGATGACGAATCTGCTAGCGAAAGCTCTGAACCAGAAACCAAGAAAGCCAAGACCGAAGAAGAAGCTGAACCAGCTACTATTTTCGTTGGTCGTCTTTCATGGAACATTGACGATGACTGGTTAAAGAGAGAATTCGAACACATTGGTGGTGTTTTGAGTGCCAGAGTTTTGACTGAAAGAGCCACTGGTAGATCTAAGGGTTACGGTTACGTTGACTTTGAAAGCAAGGAACTTGCTGAAAAGGCTGTTGCTGACATGAACGGTAAGGAAGTTGATGGTAGAGAAATTAACGTTGACATGTCTAACTACAAGAAGCCAACCAACGGTGAAAGATCTAACGACAGAGCTAAGCAATTCAGAGACACTAAGTCTGAACCTTCTGACACCTTGTTCATTGGTAACTTGTCCTTTGACTCTAACAGAGACTCTGTTACTGAATTCTTTGCTGAACAAGGTACCATTCTCGGTGTTAGATTACCAACTCACCCAGAAACTGAACAACCAAAGGGTTTCGGTTACGTTCAATTTTCTTCCGTTGATGAAGCTAAGGCCGCTTTGGAAGCTTTGAACGGTGAATACTTGGACAACAGACCAGTCAGATTAGACTACTCAACCCCAAGACCTCCTCAACAAGACAGAGGTTTTAACAGAGGTGGTGACAGAGGTGACAGAGGTGGATTCAACAGAGGTGGTGACAGAGGTGGAAGAGGTGGAAGAGGTGGCTTCAACAGAGGTGGCAGAGGTGGCTTCAACAGAGGCGGTGACAGAGGCTCCCCAAGACCTTCTGGTTCTGGTGCTAACAGCACTCCTGTTCAGTTCAAGGGTAACAAGAAAACCTTTGATTAATTGCTAAGCGTTTCAGTTCAAAATCGTGCCTAGTTAAAACGGCTCGTATTCTTTATTTACCTATGTCATTTTTATTTTGTTTCTATTGCACGATGTTATAGATGTGATTAGTTTTGTCCCGTGTGTTTAATGGTTTACTAAATTAAGTTATTTAATGTCTATTTACTTTGGTATGTTATTGTATATTTCAAAAGGAGAAGAAAAAATTTATAGTGAAATGAAATATACTTCTTGATATCTTTGATAATCACAATACCACTTAATACCCCGCATATACTTGCCCTCATTTGAACATGTCATTGAGCGAGCCAATATCACCTTCAAAACGACGGTCGGCATCTGGAAGAAGGGGTGAACGATCTCCAAGAAAGAAAAATATCGATGATAGTGTAAATGAAGATATCGTGAAATTGACATCTCCACCAAAGAGATCAATGAACGAACTCAATAGACTTGCTGTCCAATTGGCTTATGAAAAAAGAAATACAGAACAGGATGTACTGTACGACCAGGAAAGATCATTAGCGGATAAAATCATTGAGCAAAGTAAGTTGGAGCCGACTCTTAAACCATTTGGTTTGGAAATTGATCTGGAATATCCAGAGGATCTTTATTCGGAAACCACAGCTAGTAGTGAGCCTACCAAGAAAAGAAGACGAACCAAAAAACTGCCAGTGGGTAATTCTTCATCTTCAAAGATCTCTGAAAGTCCTACTAGGAAAATCAAGGATGTTGATTTTAAAAGTCCAGTGGGAAGGAGTCCCACCAAGTCTTCTTCACCATCCAATTTTCCCTCAAGGATATCATCGCCTACTAAAACAAAACGGATGTCTGCCTTATCTCCTTTAAAGAGTGATAGTCACTACACACCGTTTGTTCCAACAAAGGATAACAGATTCTTACCATTACAATCAACAAATCTAACAGACAAGTTGAACTTGGCAGCAAAGCAGGAGCTTAGCTTTGTGCCACAATCTGAAAATGGATCTCCGTTAGCTACTCCGAAACGACTGAATCGCACTTACGACGCTTCTAAGGTGTTTTCTCATCTTGAAGACATCAAACCAAGGAACCACAAGCTGATCAGGTTGATGGAGGTTCCTGAACATGATAGCCAAAATGACATTTTACTTACGGCTGATAAGGAGTCTAAGAAGCAGTCTCTTTATTTGAATGGATTCGAAGGGTATTTTGAGCAAAACAAGTTGAGAAGCAGACCGTCTGCAAATACCATGGCAATGGCGCCATACATTTCGTATGATGAATACCATAAGTACAATATGATATTAGACGGACTGTGCAGCAAGCCAATTGACAGTTTGAGCTACTTTTATGAGAAGCAAGCCGCCCAATGGCTCTTTGAGATTCAGGAGGGGTTCAATCTAGCGTTCTACGGTGTCGGGTCCAAGAGAGATTTGATAAACAAATTTGTTCAAAGGATCATCTTGCCTAGAGTTCAAAACACTAGGTGCTTAGTTATCAATGGCTACAATCCCGAATTTCATCCACGAATGCTTTTGAAGGAAATTTGGCAGAAGTGCTTCAAGAAGACAGCTCCGGCTTCGAGAGAACTTTTAGATTTGTTAAATAACACCATCCAAGAGTTTGGAAATGCGAGGAGAAGCCATAAATACAAGGACCTGATTTTGTTGATACATAATATCGACGGGGACTCTTTGCGGGTGGACAAGTATCACTACATGTTTAGCGAGCTAGCGAAGCTGAACAAGGTCACCATAATTTGCACCATGGATAACGTGAATACCCCACTCTTTTGGGACACGTCTGCCATGAACAACTTCAATTTCACGTGGCACAACATATCCACGTACGTGAGCTACCGAACAGAAGTCACGTTTAGAGACCCGTTGTCACTTGGCAAGTCCGATGAGTTTGTTGGGTCCAAGGGTGCCAAGTACGTGCTAAGCTCGCTAACTGCCAATGCCAAGAACCTTTACAAGACACTTCTTATCCAGCAGTTGGAGAAGATCGATCTTGCGATTACTGAAGACGAAAAGCTAATGGAAACAAGGGGCGCTCTGCAAGGTTCCATCAAAACGTGCGTGTCTTTCAGAGAGTTTTACGACCAGTGTGTTGCTGAGTTTATCACGTCCAACGAGATCTCCTTCAGAGCTGTGCTCGGCGAGTTTGTGGAGCACAAAATGTGTCGTTTGACAAGAGATCGATCTGGTGCGGACGTTCTCTACATCCCATTTTCCGTCGATGAAATGGAAAAGTTGCTAGAAGAGGAGTTGCTAGAGTAGTTCGCAGCTTCACCTCTACTGTCGTGCTCTTTACACCACTATACTCTTATCGTCGATTTTAGGAGCCAAGTTGGAGTGATTACGTAATAAAAGGTGGCAAAAGCCGATATCAAAAATGGCAGATGGTCTTGATAAATCTCCCGCGCAGTAAGGAAATGGAAGTTTGCTTACTATGTAGAAGGTAGGTTGTGTTAATATATAGCTTAAACACGTTAATAAGGAATAATAAACAGTACGCAGGATGTCAGACAACCCGCCTATTGAACTCATTGACGTGTGTCAATTGTCGTCGCTAGGAATTGACTCACAATCATTCAACTTTCTGTCTACTACACTAGAATCAGATCACTATGTGTGTTCAAGAGAGTCCACAGCACAAGGCAACGCAGCAGTCATTGTGGATTTGAGAAACAATAACAACGTGATCAGGAAGACGATGTCGGCAGACTCAGTGATCATGCACCCTTCGCAATTGGTTATTGCGCTTCGTGCCAACGACACCACGGTGCAAATCTTCAATTTGGAAACAAAGGCTAGATTGAAGTCCCACGTCATGTCTGAAAAGATTGTGTTCTGGAAGTGGCTCAATGAGCAGACTTTGGGTGTAGTCACGGGATCTAGCGTGTACACTTGGAACATCTTTGACGGCACTGAAGCTGGCCCAGTTCTGTTGACTTCTAGACACGTCACGCTATCCAACTGCCAAATCACTCAATTGTGCGCTAGCGAGGACCTCTCCTGGTTTGGTATCGGTGGTATTGCGCAGGAAAACAACAGAATCGTTGGTCACATCCAGTTATACTCTAAACAGAGAAACATCTCTCAGCCAATCGAGGGTCACGTTTGCACTTTCACCAAGGTGTACCTCCAGCAATCCTCTGTTGCAACTCAGCTCTTTGCTTTTGCTTCAAAGACCCCAGACGGCGGTATCTTACACATCTCTGAAATCGATCATCAAGACGGTGCTCCTGCTTTCTCCAAAAAGAAGGCTGAAATCTTCTTTCCTCCAGAAATCGAAAACGATTTCCCAGTTGCCATCGACATTTCCTCAAAGTACGGCATTGCTTACATCTTAACAAAATTCGGTTTCATTCACATTTACGATGTTGAAACAGGTAAGAAGATCTTCCTAAACAGAATTTCATCAGACGCTGTTTTTACCGCCGCCAAATTCAATAACGATACTGGTCTCATAACCATAAATAGAGCTGGTTCTGTTTTGGCTGTTGAATTATCCACTGAAAGAATCATTCCTTACATTCTGTCAAACTTGGGTGATGTCGAATTGGCCTTGAGCTTAGCTTCCAGAGGTGGTTTACCAGGTGCTGAGAATCTCTTTTCTCAGCAATTCAACCAATCTATTGCCACAGGTGACTATCAATCTGCTGTCAAAATTGCTGCTTCATCTGCTCAACTAAGAACTCCAGAAACTATCTCTAGGTTAAAGGCATTACCAGCCACTCAAGGTCCTGCTCCGATTTTACAATATTTGGTCTATCTTTTGGATAGAGGATCATTGAATAAATTTGAAACTTTAGAGTTGGTCAGACCTCTATTACAACAAAATAGAGTTGAAACTTTGGAAAAATATTTGAAGGAAGACAAGTTGGATTATTCTGAAGAATTAGGTGATTTAGTTAAACCAGCTAATACAACTTTAGCTCTTGCTATTTTTTACAAGGCTAATGCTCCATCAAAGGTTGTTCAATGTCTAGCTGAATTAGGACAATTTGATAAGATTGTTCCATTTTGCGAAAAGGTTAATTACAGTCCAAATTTTATTGTTTTGATCCAAAATATTTTGAGATCCAACCCTGATAAAGCCGCTGAATTTGCAACTTCTTTATTGCAAACTCAGCCAGATATTAACGTTCAACAAATTGCTGACATTTTCTTATCTCAAAATTATATTCAACAAGCAACTGCGTTTCTTTTAGATGCATTAAAGGATGACAAGCCTGGAGAGAGTCATTTACAAACTAGATTATTGGAAGTCAACTTATTAAATGCCCCACAAGTTGCAGATGCAATTTTGGGTAACAATATGTTTTCTCATTTTGATAAGCCAGTTATTGCACAACTTTGTGAAAAGGCAGGTTTATACCAAAGAGCTTTAGAATTGTACGATAATATTAAGGACATCAAGAGAGTTATTGTTCACGCTGATAGTTTACCAATTGATTGGTTAGTTGGATTCTTTGGTAGATTAAACATAGAACAATCAACCGCTTGTTTGAGAGAAATGCTTAGTGTTAACATTGCTCAAAATTTGCAAGTTGTTATTCAAGTGGCAACTAAATTCTCTGATTTGATTGGTCCTGTCACTCTAATCAAAATCTTCGAAGACTTTAATTCTGTCGAAGGATTGTACTACTATTTGGCATCTATAGTCAATGTTACTGATGACGCCGAAGTTGTGCTGAAATATATTCAAAGTGCTGCAAAATTAGGTCAAGTCAAAGAGATCGAAAGAATTGTTAGAGATAATCATGTTTACAACGGTGAAAAAGTCAAGAACTTTTTGAAGGAAATTCAATTAGAAGATCAATTGCCTTTGATTATCGTTTGTGACAGATACAATTTTGTTCATGACTTAATTTTGTATCTTTACAAAAATAAACTTTTCAAGTTCATTGAAGTCTATGTTCAACAAGTTAACCCATCTAAGACACCACAAGTTGTTGCTGCACTTTTAGATGTTGATTGTGATGAAACTATTATAAAGGCTCTTTTACAGTCAGTTATTGGTCAAGTTCCTGTTGCTGAATTATGTGACGAAGTTGAGAAAAGAAATAGACTAAAGCTACTATTACCTTTCTTAGAAGCTACATTAAGCGCAGGTACTCAAGATAAAGCTGTATATGATACATTAGCCAAGATTTACATTGATTCCAATAACAACCCTGAAAAGTTTTTGAAGGAAAACGATGAATATGATACCTTGATTGTGGGTAAGTATTGTGAAAAGAGAGATCCATTTTTAGCATACATTGCTTATGAAAAAGGTCACAACGATGCTGAGTTGATTAGTATCACTAATGAAAATTCTATGTTCAAATATCAAGCTAGGTATCTTTTGGAAAGATCTGATCTCAATCTTTGGGGAGAAGTTTTGAATGATGAAAACATCCACAGAAGACAGTTAGTTGATCAGATTGTTGGTACTGCTATTCCTGAATTAGAAGATCCACAACCTATTTCTGTTGCTGTTAAAGCATTTATGGATAATAACTTACAATCTGAATTAATTGAATTATTGGAAAAAATTGTTTTAGAACCATCTCCATTTAATGGTAATCCATCATTGCAAGCTTTGTTGATGTTGACTGCTATTAAGGTGGATCCATCTCGTGTTAGTAACTACATTGAAAAAATTGATGACTATGATGTTGATGAAGTTGCTCCGATTTGTATTGAAAATGGTCTGAATGATGAAGCTTTTAATATATATGATAAAGCTGAAAGATACACTGATGCAATGAAGGTTCTTGTTGAGGATATCATGTCTTTGGATAGAGGTGAAGAGTATGCTGAGAAGCTCGAAAAATCTGAAATTTGGTCCCAATTAGGTGCAGCCCAATTAAATGGTTTGAGAATTCCGGAAGCTATCACATCATATTTGAAAGCTGAAGATCCATCTAACTTTGTAAATGTTATTGAAGTTGCTGAACATGCTGGTAAAGAGGAACAATTAATTCCCTACTTGTTAATGGCTAGACAAACATTGAGAGAGCCATTGATTGATGGAGCTATTATTAATGCTTATGCTACTTTAGGCCAATTGAGTGATATAGCTAGATTCTTAAAGTTGTCTAACGTTGCCAATTTAGAAGCTATTGGTGATAAGTTATATGCTGCTGGTAATTATGAAGCCGCTAAATTATTGTTTGATAGCGTTTCTAATTATTCAAAATTGGCATCAACTCTTGTTTATTTGAAAGATTACACAGCTGCTGTTGATTGCGCTAGAAAGGCATCTAATGTCAATGTTTGGAAACAAGTTAACCAAGCTTGTATTGAAAACCAAGAATTTAAATTAGCTCAAATGTGTGGTCTTCACTTGATTGTTCATGCAGAAGAATTAGGTCCATTGGTTTTACAATACGAGTATAATGGATATTACAAGGAATTGATCTCACTTTTTGAAAATGGTTTGTCATTGGAAAGAGCTCATATGGGTATGTTTACAGAATTAGCAGTTTTGTACACAAAGTATCAACCAGAAAAGACAATGGAACATTTGAAATTGTTCTGGTCAAGGTTGAACATTCCTAAGACAATCAAGGCATGTGATGAAGCATACTTATGGCCTGAATTAGTTTTCCTATACTCTCATTATGATGAATGGGACAATGCAGCATTAACAATGATGGATAGATCAGAGTCATCATTTGATCATAACTCATTCAAGGAAATTATTGTTAAAGTTTCCAACTTGGAAATTTACTACAAGGCAATTAATTTCTACACAAACGAGCATCCTACATTATTAGTCGATTTGTTAGCATCGCTGACTCCAAGATTAGATTTGCCAAGAGTTGTTAGGATTTTCCAAAAGTCTGACAATCTACCACTGATTAAACCATGGTTAATCTCAGTTTTAGAAAAGAACAACTCAGTTGTCAACCAAGCTTACCATGATATTCTAATTGAAGAAGAAGATTATAAGACATTGAGAGTTACCATTGAATCATATGATAAATTTGATCAATTAAGTCTCGCTGAAAGATTGGAAAAGCATGAATTAATTTTCTTCAGACAAATTGCTGCTGTTATTTACAGATCCAACAAGAAGTTTAACAAGGCAATTTCTATTCAAAAAGAGGATAGACTCTGGTCTGATGCAATTGAAACAGCAACCATTTCCGAAAGTGTTAAGGTTGCAACAGAATTATTATCATACTTTGTCGAAACTGGTAATAAAGCAAATATTGTTGCAACACTTTACTCATGTTACTCCTATTTGGAATATGATGTTGTTTTGGAATTGTCATGGTTGCATGGCTTAGATGATTTGACAAAGCCTTATCAATTATCTGTTATAAAGGAAAATCAAACAAAGTTGAATACAATTTACAATGATTTTAGAGCAAGGGAAGCCAGAGAAAAGAGTAATGGTGAAGAGCAAGAGGGTGCTCAAAGACTAATGATTACTAACGGACCATCAAATGGAGCAGCACCATTAGGTTTACAAAATACAGGTATGGGATTCGGTAATGCTGGTTTCTAAGGAAGGAAAAAAGTAAAAATTCCAAAGCAAAAGAAAAAGCAATATCTAACTTTGTGGCTATAGCTTAAAAATCTTTTTGTTAGAGAAAAAAGAACCCACTTTCTATTTGATTTTACTGTCTATTTGTTATTTGACTTAATTATTCCTTTTATTTATTATTTTAGATTATGTCTCGTTTTTATTATTAAATTGATAATGTTAGAATGTAATGAAAATAAATATAGTTAGTTAAAAATGGAAATCACCATTAACATCTTTTGTAAAATAATCTTTCTCGGTGACAATACAATCAATGTTTTGATGAGGAGTAACATCAAATGATGGGTTCCAAACGTTAACTCCAACTGGAGCAGTTCTCACTTTTGCCAAAGTGATTTGATTATTGTCAGCATTATCTTGGATGAGAGCACCAGAAACTTCAGTCAACTCATTATGAGGTCTTTCTTCGATTCGAATGGAGCTACCAGACTTGGTATCCAAATCGATAGTCGTAGTTGGTGCAGCACCAATGAACTTAATATTATCATAGAGCTTAGCAATTAAAGATAATTGGAAAGTACCAATTTTGTTGGCTAGATCACCATTCAAAACAATTCTGTCGGCACCGACGATAACAAACATTAATGGAGCATTAGATTTTAATTTGATATTTTGATTTGCATGGTGCTCAGGCCTGTTCAAGTTATCGACTAAAAAGGAAACCATGTTGTCAGTAATTAAAGTGGAAGGGATGTTGTCATATTGCAGCTCAAAAGCAGTGAGTCTTGAACCTTGATTGTAAGGACGGGTTTCACAGGCATAAACATGTTCGAAGTAGAAATCATATTGCGATTTTGATTTGGCAAGATAGTTGTTTAGGTGACGAACAATACCTAGGGCAGTACCGTAATTCGAGGTCGCTAAGGAGCCGGTGTTGCAAATGGTCATAACAGAGAAGGGACCACTAAATTTTGCTTGCTTTAATGTTTCAAGAATGTACTTCAGGCCATTTTCGCCAATGTCAATGTTAAATTGTAAATCTTCTTTGTAGAGATTAGTAGCAAACTCCAAGATCGAATCATAAAGGTCAAATAAGTTTGACGAGGTGAAACTGTTAATTAGACCTTTAACCTGGTTGCAACCATTAGACAAGTTCACTGCTGTTGGTCTTGAGCTTATCAACAGGTCAATTCTGTCAACTAGGTGCGTTTTGAATTGAGTCAGGTCTTGCAAGTTATAACCAAATTTGGAGCCGAGATCTGTGTCGTTCAAGACTCTACTCAATTCAACTACAATAGAATAGCAGCCTACCAACATGATAGCAGGCGCCCCACGCGTGTACATGCCCTTTATTGCTTCATAACCAGAGAAACGTGCCAATATGTTATCCGTCAATGGAGCGATTGAATCCACGGAGAGATACACGGTTTGATGAGGGATGACCAACTGGTCCAGAATTTCCAATTGTGGATTAGCTTTGTCGTCGCAACGAAACTTGATTGCTTTCAAAGTAGACATCTATCTGGAGCAGTTCTTAAGAGAAGTAAGAGCATGTGATAAAAATAGCAGAGATCTGAAATCCAAAATTTTTCACCTAAACGATAGAGATCTGAAGAAAAAAAAAGCCACCTGCTATCAACAACAACTTTATCCTTGATAAAACACAAATAGAGAAGCCAAGATGACCTTTTTCGATGATATGAAACAGAGCTTTAGCACAATCCCAAAGCCTAATGGGGAAATTGCGACGCTGGAGTTCTTAGATGCCTCAGAATCACTTGTCAAGTTATTTGATTTGCTTGGATCTAGTGCATTTTCAGTTGTGCAGAATGATATGAACGGTAACATCACAAAGATCCGCTCTAAGCTGCTCAAGGACCCAAGCGAGTCTGAAACCTTAGAGAAGATCATCTTGAGCGAAGCTGGACAAAGCAAAAAGGATGCCACTCAGGGTCTTCTTTGGTTGACAAGAGGTCTAGAATTCACTTGCGATGCAATGAGAAAGGCTATCGACAACAAAGACTGGGAACTATCCAAGTGCTTTGAAAAGTCATACTCAGAGACTTTGAGTAAGCATCACTCGTTTATCATCAAGCCGGTTTTCAAACTGGCGATGAAGGCATGCCCATACAGACAAGACTTTTTCAAAAAGCTCGGTGAACCACTTGATGTTGTTTTACAACAATTAACAGAATGGGTTGAAGGATTGAGTGCTATTGTTAAACAAATCATGGACTTTTTCAAGAGTGGTAACTATGGTAAGGGATTGTAATAGTATTGTTGTGTAGCTTTTAATTAAATAATACGTTTTAAATTTTATTATAAAAAAAAAGAGAAACTGAGATCAACAAACAAATAAGATCACAAACATTATAAAAGTGCTAAAACGATGGCAGCAAAAGTACCAAATAAAGTTGATTGTAAATTAGCAGCACCGGCCTTTGAAGAAGTAGATGAAATTGAAGAGACAGTTGCAGAGGAATCATCGTCGCTACCAGAGGAAGTTGAAGTTGAAGATTTCTTAGTAGAAGAAGAACCAGAAGAAGAAGAGGAAACAGTTGCTGCCTTACAAGCGTAATCACCTTGAATGGAACCCTTCTTGGCCAAGTCCTTGAATGGGGTACAGTCAACTTCTCCAGTGGATTCCAAGTCAAAGGAACCTCTAACAGTTCTCAAACTTTCCATAGTGAAGTTAGAGAATTCACCAATTAAGATAACGGCACCTTGAACAGTTTCAATGTTGTCCAGGTTATCAATGGTCTTCAATTCAGTGTTGTTAGCAACGACTAAACCACCACCGATAGCAGTGACATTACCGAAATCAATGTAAGTTAAGTCATCGTTGTTGCTAACAGTCAAATCACCACCAACAGAAGTGATCAATGGGAATTCCAATTCTTCAACAGAAGATTCAAAGAAACCAGCAGACTTGTTAACGTAACTAATAGAAGACATTGAGATTGATGAAACTGAGTAGAAAGTTAAGTTGTTAGCCCATTTTAAATCATCAAATTCAACGACGGTGTCATCACCATTGTAAGCAACAGTTAAAGCGGTACTAACGGTTTCAATATTAGAAGAAATGGAAGCCAAATTCTTGTTGTTGTTAATATTGAAAATTTCAACATTGGAAGGATTTAAACCCTCCAAGTTGTTCAAGTTAGTATCAGAAATTAAAATGGAGTTACATTCAGTAACAACATTCAAACCAGTGGAAACCAAGTTTGGTAAAGTGACCCAGTTAATGGCACCAACAGATTCCAAGTTAGCGAAGGACAAAGTTGACAAGATGTACAATTCAGTCAATTTTAAAGAACCGGAAATGGTGGTTAAGGAATCGGCAGTAAAAGTAACCAAATTGGTAGCGTTCAAAACAGACAAGTCACCGTAAATGACCTTAACGTTAGCAATAGCAGCACTACCCAAGTCACCCTGGATTTCAATGTCACCTTGAACGGCGTTACAGCTGCTCAATCTGTCCAAGTCACTTTGGGCAGTGGCAGTGAAAGTGTCTGAGAAGGAGCATCCAGATGCAACGGAAACAGATGTGGTGGAGGTCAAAGTGGCCTTGATACTGGTGTCAGTGTTAGTGTCAGCGTCAGTAGTTGAGGTGGTGGTGGCCTTAGTAGTGGTGTCTGCAGCAGAGACGAGCGAAGCAGCAAGTGCTAAAAGTGATAAATTGAATCTCATTTTGTTGTTGACAAGTTAGTGTGTATACAAGTGTGTATTCTGTTTTCAATAATGATCGTTCAATGAATAAATAAAATAAATAAATATATATATATATATATGATATTCTCCTTTTTTACTGTATGTTTGTTAAGATGTATCTAAGCACAAATTAACGAAAGGATTAATGAAAGCAAACGATTAATGAAAGAACTTTTGTTTACCAAGAAGAAGAAACTAGTTACCAGAGGAACGCTTCCATTTTTTTTTTCTCGTTGATCCCTTCCGATCGCTTTTTATTTATAAAAGGGCAACAAACAAGATTTTTCGCGAATACTGGAGCCTTTTTTTGAAATTTTTTCGATTTTTTTGTCATTTGTTGCCCTTTTTGCCAAAAATAGATTCCGACTCAGCCACTTCACGCAAAGCTCGAAGTGTGTGTGTGTTGACTAAACAAGATTTAAATGATTAGCTTGAAGTGCCGCACTATTTGTACATGCCTAAAGGGTAGTATTGTGATTTGCCCGGCTTATTATAATGTAATATTGGCAACAATAACTCTTTTGTTACCAAAAATAAAACACAAAGAAGCCGGTAGAAGTGGCGTACGGGCAGAAATGGCGTGTCTGCGTCCCGTTTGTGGTACTTTTGCGCACGTTTAAAACGTTGCCCCTTTTCATTAACTCCGCATTGGGAGATCTAATGAAGGTGGACTACAACCAAGATAGAGGTGAGATGTTCGTTCGGCTGATCAGGAAAGGAATGATAGATATAGTAGAAGCTATGGGGGTTTGTAAAAGTTGGATATTTATTATCTTAACAGAATGTTGAATACGTGTCTGTATTATTTTTATTTATTGCTGGAGTTAAAGAGTAATAACAATAACAGTAAACAAACCATTTAGCCGAAAGCGGGAATTTCGCACCTGCAACGACAACAACATTAGCTTGGAAGACAAAACAGAGCGTATTACGTAAAAAAGCCAAGTAACTGGACAATAGGCTGATCGGAAGCGGTGGGAACAAAGTTGAGGAGACAACAACAAGTAATTGGGAATTTTTGCATAGATAACGCAGGTTTAAGGGACAGAAGGGGGTCGATATTAATAAAGCGAAGAACTGGACAGGATGTGCTATTGGTACTACTAAATTGAACGACAGGAATCTAATAGAAGTTACAAAAGAAAACTACTTAAGTGGTTAACTGGAAATTACTTGAAACGTAACTGGGATCCACTGAATGCATCAACAGAAATTTACCAAAGTGGCAAAGTTGTAGTAATACATATATCTATCCATCAATATATTAAAATTAACGTAAAAATTACCTTCTTTTAGTAAGACTAACTCAAAAGGTAAATTGAGTGAGGCTGGTCACGTGACAAAAAGGCAGAAAGTGGAAAAGCTCATTTAGAGGAAATTGTGGCGACTACTAATTCTTTAGCTTGTTTATCAAGTCTGATTATGGAGCTAATAACTTAGAATCATCAGTGTTGCACTAGAGGCTACGAAGAAAGTTGTGAAGGGGATGGGGGATCAAAGAAAGTACTGGGGGAGGTAAAGAGTACTGTGCTAGTTTATGTGGCAAAAGATTTGTGCTCATTTATCAATACTGAATATTAAGTTACCGAAATTGGTATTGGAGGTCATAGAGCAAGTTGTAAGGGGAGTTAAAGTATTAAGAAGGGTACTGTGGGACTCACTATACAAATTTAATTAGCTATGAAAGCTTAGCTAATGGCAAAATGTATGTGTTACCATAATATTCAGTATGAAGTAATTAGAATTATTTTTTGAGACCATTGAGAGTATTCCAGATGTTACTGAAGTATTTAAAAGCAACTGAGGGGCTATATTATAAATTTGTGGGAATTTGGTGTGTTTTAGAAAATACCTATTGTTGGCAACAATTTTGGTGCTCATTTAAAAAGACTAAATATGAAATTATGGATTCTAGTATCATAGGCTATAGAGGGAACTGGGGGTATAATAAAAAGAGGGTATTTGGAAACCACAAATGGCTTGTGCCTATTTATTGTAAATGGTTATTATTGAGTAGTATAAACTTGATGCTATAGGGATTGGTATAGAGGAAATGGGGAACCTTCGAAGTATGCTGGAGGATTTTGGGTGTATCTGGAAGCTTTGATGGTTTCGAAAACTCGTTTACTTGCTACCATTATCCCCTTCTTTATCTCCACTAAGCTACTATAAATTTACCACAGATAGTACCCACCTGAAATAAGGAGTTCTAAAGATATCGAGTAAATTATAATACAAGCTCTTTTAGAACTTGGCTACATTTATGCTGCCTTTCGTCAAAGTTTGTCTGATAAAACACTATAACATCGAGTTTTACTGGGAGAATAATAAGCGTTAAAAATTGTGAAGGGCACAGCAATAATTCCGAAGGAATGTCCATATTTGGGAGGCCTTGAAGCTAATTCATCAAATTTCATTGCAAACGGCTAACAATTTCTATGCCTGTTAATTAAGCTCAGTAAAAATTTTTAACTCAATGTGCCAACATTATTGGCAAGTACAAAATGTATTCAGGGAACTAAAGAAAGATTAATGTGCTACAAAGCTTTAAGAGTGGCTGTGCCAAGCAACTTTGATTGCATTTCAGACAAAGGTCGTTCAACAAACAATAAAGATTATTTGACATATATCTAATTTTGGGGCAAAATTGATCAATAGGTTGCTTATTATGTGCAATTATTTTACGCCGCGTACAGCTTAGCTAGTTCGATACTATAAACAGTGTTTTCGGGGTATAAAATTTATGTTGCAATCAAACATGAAGGGTATATTTATCTATTTAATTATGCGGTTGGGCCGTCAGGACGCTTCAGATCTACGTTTTATTAGCTATAGCGATTATAATTGATCTTAACATTATAATAAAATATTGGTCATTTCACGCTACACAATCAAAGCACATATTAAGATGATAACTGATGGTTTTTTTGAAAATATTTGATTTCTGAATACTGTTTTCATTTGCCCACTGAAATCAAGAAAAAAGATACGGAATATCTTGCTACTGAATTAAACTAAAGTAGTAAAGCATCTTGGCCATACATCAAAGTCTTGCGATTATTTTAGCGTTGGCTTGATTAGCGAAATATAACGGCTGGCTGAATTGACAGACACCGTAACTTGTTTTGGCCGTTATAGGATGATTCTCTTGGGCTAAACAAGTTATTTAAGGCATATTTTAGCCAGTGTTAGCAAGATTATATAGATTAAGGTATCAAGAATTTAGGTATCGCCATGATCACTGTAAAGTAAACTGATTGCCACCTTTGAGCACATTCTAAAAATCACCAGTAATGGTAGAAGTTAATTTGTTAATGGTTATCAAACATTGTTTGCTCACTATTGTAAATTATAATCACTCTGATTTTATCTAGACCGAATCACAAGTTTTAAATTCTTTTAAGTTTTGACTTTTGACTTCTTAACTTTATGTAAAAAGACATCAAACATAGTTCAAGAATCTTGAAAAGAATGTGTTTATGTTTGAAATAAGTAAGTCGTGCATTTACTAGAATTATGACTGTATTCTAACTTCAAATTTCTCTGTATTTATCATGACTCTTGGTTGACTCTCTATCAGTATTAGTTTTAAGTTACTTTTAAAATAATCTGTAGTATAGATAAAGAAAACATATGAATTTTTCCTTTAAAGCCATTGCTTATCATAATTGCCAACTAAAGAAAGCTAGTAGGTTGCACTTCAGTTAATCTATTAACTACAGTTTATTTTCTTTGTTTTGTTATTTTGTTACTTCTCTTTGGAATTTGTTCAAAATATCAGCATATCAGAGCAACAGTAAATTAACTTAAATACTAAAAGTTAAGCCAGATCACGAAGTAAGTATCGAAACAGTGTTAGCAACTGATGTAATGCTAGGCTTGCTTGCTAAGCAAACTACACTGGCATTCATTTGCAAATAAATTGTTGACACAAAAAAGTGGTAACGACGCTACTATTATTATAAAGAAGCTCTCAATACGTTGGAGATTTGAAAAAACGCTAGCACTTCTACTAATCGTAGCAAACATTTAGCTGTGAGTGAAATATTGTGTCCATAATGTAAACCTATACACCCCAAAATACAATAAAAACCCCGAAACATTCAATAGCTTCTAGTAGTATGTAAAGCGGGTCCGATACCTCTTTAATGTTCACATTCTCTTATTAATTGGCCTTCTTTTCATGCTTAAAAAGAGTTAGTATATTGTGAATTTTTCTCTCACAAAATTTAGCTTTGGCGTGATATCAAAATTCATTGTTATCAAATAAGATTAGTGATCTAATGACGTTTGAACAATATGATGAGAACTTCTTAAACAAAATCAATTTAACACCATTTCTGAATGATAGTGTAGTCGATTTGAGAAAGAAAACACAAAGACACGTACATGTATTATCACACTTCAAATACAATGACAATTTTAAAAAGATCTTCTTTAGGCCAGCGCATTATTCGCAATATGTATCGTCAGAGGCATCGTTGAGGGGTGTTCATCACTCATCAAACGATTTTCATGATACTGATGTTGAACTGAAAGATGTTAAAGATTTACAAAGGAATGGCAAGACTGTTAACAGTACTGCGAGGGCAAACAATGAAGGCGATCCCGCCAATTCTCCGATGATATCAACGGTTTTTAATGCTGAGACTCCAAGTGTTTTACTTTTGAGCGAAACTAGTGCAACTCAAACCGATCTATTCAATATGCTAAAAGAACCTGTGAGTTTATCAATAAACGCAAAATTGGACGGGAAGTTCTATCTAAATTCACGGTTTTTATCAAAGACTTCATCAGACACCTATCCAATTGCATGCTATAGGAGGAATTATAACAGTTTGGATATCAATTTAAATATTTCCTCAGTACCTTCCTTGATTGCGTTCAACAACAGCAATGAAAATTACCATATTGAAAATCTTTTCCTTGATATTTCATGTTCTTGTAACTTTTCGGACAATGCACAAGAGCTATTGTTTTTTAACGTTGCCAAGTCTCCTTCTAATGCGCTAACACTTAGCAATACATCATTCTTGGAACCATTCACAATTTTTCAGCACAGAACTCCGTTATCATTATTGACCAGTGATAACGGAAATTTCAACTACACAGTAAAAAGGTTTCAGTTTAAGAAGGCAACTCCAAACAATGGTAAATTCATCGTCAAAGATTATTACTATTTACATGTTAAAATTGTGGCCGAAGCAACTCTCATTGATCATCAATCCGGTCAAAAAAGATCTCACCCACTGGAATTTGTTGTTAGAGATCTCTGCTCTCAACCAATTTCAGTTCGTGGTAGGAACCCATCTTTCTATAACAACAGAGATGATATATTAGTTCCTAAATGCAATTACCGTCAGAACTCTTGAGTTTTAGTGTATATATGAATTCTGTATCTTTATAAAGCCTCCTTTTTTTTTCCTGATCCCCTACACGATATCAATCTCATCAGATTGTACGCACATTTTTCTCTTATAGTGACATTACTCTCTTGATATAACATTTAATGAGAGCAGTATCATTCCCTCCGGGTAAAGGCCAGCTATTGTACGCAAAGTCAAAAGTTTATCTGCATTTGACAAATCAAAGGAAGGATAACGTTGCGGGTTTCTTGACTATTGTGAAGCCATTCCCAGACTCAATCAAGACTTCATACATAATTGCATTTATACCTGAAGCAGATTTGTCTGCTGAAGACAAGGAAACTCTTTTACATTTTGATCTATACGGCCTAGATGGTGATAAATTTGACTTTTACGGAAATAATAATGATGCCAGTGATAACACTTCAAACAATAAACCCAAGTTCAATGCATTCATAAACAGACCGAAGCTCTCATCAATATCCTCTTATGCATTTGGATTATCAATTGATGAGATTTTCTCCATTCAATTCAGACCAAAGACAACGAACCTTTGGTCAGGTTCGATTATTTTGCACCCAAAGCATGAAATGGATCAACTACCACCAATATTTTTTCATGATGATGAATCACCGGGCACCAAGAGAGAACAGTCTTTAAAATCAAAGCTAATGGACCCTTTTTCTCACAACATTATTGGCACAAATTCACTTTATTGGGGTGGTGACAGATTTATCTCATGTTTAAAGCTTTATTGCGAATTGAAGGAATCGACAATTGAAAGGGGAATGTTTCTGGTCAATTCAACCAATGAGGACTCGTTCAATTTCATTCCTAATATTCTAGATAAAAATAATAAAGGTGATGATGAAGTGAATTCTTTTAACTCGTTCATCAATAATTCAAAGTGGACAATTTTAACAAATTTGGCAAATGTTACAAAGTTTACTAAAACTCAAATTGACAACTTGGTTGAAAACGATTCAGTTCCTTCATTTTTGAAAACTTTATTTGAGAAGAATGATCTCAAATCAAAATTTAATAATGATTTCGAGTCGGCCAATATCTATTTAGCTAAATGGGCTTTAAAAGTTCAAGAAGAAGCTGAAAAAAATAGGAAAATGATTATCAATAACAATTACTATAAAGATTTGATCAAATCCCAATTAGGTAACAACTTTATTGAATTAACACCGAATGAAGTCTCTAAAGCAACCAGAAACGAGCCAATTACCCTTGATAAGTGGAATAGTTATTTTGATTCTACTGGCCGTTTGCAATTTACAATTGATGAAGTAATCGATGATGTTTTCCATGCTGGTTTAGATCATTCAATTAGAAAGGAATGCTGGCCTTTTCTACTTGGCATTTTTCCATGGGATTCTTCAAGTGAAGAAAGAAGGATTTTAGTACAAACTTTGAAGGACTCTTACATTGAATATAAGAACAACTGGAAAGCTGACTTGAATAAGCAAAAGGAAAACAAATTTTGGAAGGATCAAAAAGTTCGAATCTTGAAGGATGTCAGAAGAACAGATAGGGATATTGATTTGTTCAAATCTTCTGATGAAAACGATGATGAAAATGCTAATGATGATGATAATGATAGTAACGAAATTTTTGACTTCAGCAATCAAAATTTGAATATTTTGAGGGATATATTATTCACATATAATGAAATTAACTGGAATCTAGGTTATGTACAGGGAATGTGCGATTTGCTTTCTCCATTGTATTTCGTGTTTGAAGATGAAGTACTGACATTTTGGGCTTTTACTAGATTTATGGAACGAATGGAGCGTAATTTTATAAGAAACTTGAACGGCATGAAAGCTCAGATGTTGACTTTAACAGAGCTTGTTCAGTTTATGTTGCCTGATTTGTTTGTGCATTTGGAAAAATGTGACTCCAGCAATTTGTTTTTCTTTTTCAGAATGTTACTTGTTTGGTTCAAGAGAGAGCTGTCCTTCAATGACACTTTAGACCTATGGGAAATTATGTGGACCGATTATTATTCTTCACAGTTTATTCTATTCTTTGCTTTGGCAATCTTACAAAAGCACAGCAAAATTATCATTAACAACCTCCACTCATTCGAAGACATTCTAAAATATGTGAACGACCTCAACGGCAACCACGACATCTCCGAACTTTTGACGAGGTCAGAACTATTATTTATCAAATTTAAGCAGATGGTCGAGCTAATTGATAGAACCAATGCTGGCATTCTTGGTGTTCATAAAGACAACTCAGAAATCATCCAGATTGGTCCCAATCTTCGCCAGCTTCTTTTGAAAGAGATAGTTATTGAAAAGGAAGAAGTAAGGACAGACGATACCCCCTTTGGTTGACCGTAATACAAAGCAATCTTCGTTCATTTAAAGTTTTTACCTATTATTTTTATTTTGGTGGTGGTAATTGCTGAGCAAATGAGCACTTTATTTTGTTTATTTTTTTTTTAATCCGAATTTTTCTAAATTTTAAATTTTCCTTACAAAAGTAGAAACACCTGTAAACCAGTAAATAACAATAATGAACGGTGATAGTGATATTATTGATAAAGAATACATGAAACAGGTGGAAAGTGAAGGAAGGATCAAATTAGAAAGTGGAGGGAGTAAAGCAGAGCTTTTGGGCAAGATGACATTCTATGTAGCAAGTCCATTTGATGATGAAATTGTTGATTTGATTGTGAAAATGGGAGGTAAAGTGATCAATGAGCCAAGAAGAGGCGTTATTGTGTTAGTCAAGTACAAGAACCAGCTTGATTCAAGGTTCACAAACATTTATTCGTACGATTTTATAATTGATACGTTCAAAAAAGGTTTTATTCAGGATAAATCGAAGTATATCATAAAAAGGATAACAAAAGCATCAGATATCAAGATAAATTTGTCAAATGATGACGCAAAGAGACAGGAAAATAACAACTTGGTTTTGAATAAAAGTGTGTTAGATAGTGAAAATGCCAAGAAGAGGAAAACAACTAAATTCACCAGGGAAGAAGATGAATACATTTTGGATTTGGTTAGAAGAAACCCAAATTTGAGATCAACCCACAGCTTTTTTGAGCGTATATCAATGTTTATACCCTTGTCAGGCCACACAGGTAACTCTATCAGGTACAGATTTAGAAAAATTTTATCCAAAGAGCTGAAATATTACTATTTGGTGGATCCTATAACAAACGAACTAAAAATTGACCCAATTACCAATGAGCCATTCAAAATCGAAGAAGAACCTTCACTTATTAAATCTCAGTACACTGCAGAGGAAGACTACAGATTGTGTAAACTGATCTTGGACTATCAAAATGGAAAAAATGTTCAGGAATTCATGTCATTTAAAAGGAAAACTGATGCCGGCGCAATTCCTGAAAGCTTGTTTCAATTACTTTCATTGCAAAACCCTAGACATAGTACAATGTCTTGGCGTGACAGATATAGAAAGTTTGCTACCAAGTATGGCCTTCAAAAATACACTGATTATTATGAAAAGTGCACAAATGAAAATTTGATTCCACTTCCGATGAAAAATATGAGTTCAAGATGTGATCGTACTCAGCAGAAGCTTAAGAGTGAAGATTTAAATGAACCAAATAAAAAGAGGTTGAAAATCAATAATTCTTTAGCGAAAATAAAGCTAGACGATACGGCTTCTGTTGCTGCTGCTGCAATTGCTAAAATTAATCAAGATGAAATAGATAATAACAATAGCAACCCTGCAAGCAAAGGAAAGAAGAAAACCAAAAAGGAAACAAGTTTCAATGTTGATGTAGCTAACAATATTTGTACATCTGAACAAGCTATCAGTTCAATAACTCCAAATAATATCAGCAACAACTTGTTCGAAGCAGTTAGTGATTCTGAAATTAAAGAGTATGAAGAAAGTATCAATAAATCAAAAAATAATGAAAAAGTCAATGATATCGACAAGTTCATTGATAAGGATGATAATATGACTAATGAAATGGATAATGAAACAACTAGAAATGTAGCTGTTTTTGCAGTTGCTAATAATGATATGGAAGATGATGTTTCAAAAGTCGATGATGGCCTCATGGATTTCAAGCAACTTATTGAAATTGACCCAGAGCCTATAAAAAACAGAGAATTATTAAATGTCAATTCTTTAGTTGATAATGTTACCAAGTGTTTTGA
This sequence comes from Saturnispora zaruensis, assembly GCA_003705435.2. Classification (NCBI taxonomy): domain Eukaryota; kingdom Fungi; phylum Ascomycota; class Pichiomycetes; order Pichiales; family Pichiaceae; genus Saturnispora; species Saturnispora zaruensis. Next base: position 683,068 of record PPIM02000004.1, on the reverse strand, counting down.
AAGATTTATTGATGGAACACCCTATGAATTATTCAAGGATCTTGAAGACAATACAGGTTTATCAATGCTTTGGTTAACATATTGGTTTGATTGTTCTTGTGGTGTATTGCCAACTTTCAATGATGCAATCATCCATTACTTGAAAACAGGTGAATTAACACTAGAGAACGTCTCTGGATTTTGGACTGAAAAGGATGATGAATTACTCAAAAGTGATCCAAGTAATGAAAAGTTATTGAAGTTACATGGTAACGATAGTGTTGAGAAGCGTAAAGCGGTTTTGTTCACTTATAACTGACTTCAAGTCCGCTGATTTTTAACTGTTAACGTTATAAAAAGTCAACAAAGCCAAACTTGTGTTTGAATTTATTAATTATTTATGTACAATATAACACCTTTTATTCTTCTATTATGTAATGCAATTGGTCTGTTTGTGTATGGTCCTTTTTACTGATTTCTAATTACCCTGTAATATGTATATGTTGATAAAGAGCATGCAATTATTGATAAAATAACACAAATGTTGAAAGCTGAATTATAGCATTTATAACCCAAATCACAAACATATAGAGATTTGTTATCATCAACATCAATTAACTTTGAGTGATAATCGTACAATGAAGCAATATAACTACCTAGAATCAAATTTGAAACAACCGGTGACAAATTTAGGAGCCCCCAGTTGAATGAAAAGTTTGCGACACCCCACAAATCGCTAGTGATTTGAACCATTGCAGAATATAATGATCCATATCCAAATCCAAATGATAAGCTCATAATCCAAAGAAACTTGTACGAATTATTTAGAGCCCCTAATATGGTTCCTAAAATTGTTAATAACAAAGGAACAATCAAAATCAGCAATCTTGTCTTGTCAAACTTGTGCACAACAATGTCACCCAAGACACTATTAAACAATCTACCAGAACATGAAGCCAAAGATAACAAAAATACTTGTAGCTGCTGTTGCTTTTGCAAAGCTGAATCATAGTCTGGGTTTGATTTGAAAAATTTAGAGCCACCGTTTAGCGCAATCACAATGAAACCAATGGAGTAAATGTACATTTGAGTAATGCCTGCCAAAAAAGATAATACGAATGTCAAATTCCAGAAGTTTGTACGCTTTAGAACCAACTTTTCGACTTCAATATTATGAATTTGATGGATATCCATTTCTTCAGTCTGTGGTTGTGCTTGTTGCATATTCTCCCCGTCTAGTGGCAGTTGCAGCAGCCTTTCTTTTTTGACGTCTCTATCAACAAGGAAAACCACGGGTAAAGTAAAAACAAAGATTCCAAATGTGATAAGAGATAAGGAGAATAGAAGATTACCTGTGTCACCAGTGAAAAACAACGAAGCAATAGTCGAAAAGAATAATCCACTTCCGCCAAAAAAGGTATTAGGCAAACCAGCTGCAATCCCCTTATGGTGTGGTAGTGTCAAAAGTCCGCATTTCATCGAGACAAGTAACAGAGAACTGGATCCTGCCCCAATAAATGTATATAAAGCACAGCTGTACAGAACGTTGCTATACTCATGAATGTATTGTAGGTAAACAAAAAGATAACCTATCGAAACACAACAGGCACAAATTAGAGCAACCACGCAAACACCAAACAAGTCAATCACCTTACCCACGACTGGTCCAAATATAACCATTGCTGATTGTCCACAGATCGCCACTCGTGAAATCTCACTGGCAGTGTAGCCGAGTTGAATAGCCAATTGAGGTGAATATGCACTGAACAGGTACATAGTACCCGCTGCCAAGTTAAGCACACAGATTCCAATTAATATAAAGACCGTTCTGGCGTTGAAATCAGACATTCTCTAGCGATTTTACGAGGTTGATAAACGATAATGTTTGTTTGGAAGGATAGATCAAACTTGATTTTTTTAGCCATCTATCTACTTATCGATTCAACAAATAAAAAAGATGGTATTAAAGGCGCTCAAAGTGGCTTTCTTTGGTTCAGATTTATTCAGTATAAACTGTCTTAAGCAAATACTACCATTGAGAGCTTTAAACAACGGATGCATTTCCCATTTAGATATCATAACAAGAAAACCCAAAATTTCTGGTAGAGGCATGAATCACTTGAAAGATGTCCCAATTGCCGCCTTTGCAGAGGATAATGGTTTGCGATTGCTTCGAGCTGATAAAAAAGTAGACTTTGAAAGTCTTGCACTGCAAAATTATGATGTTTGTATTGCTGTTTCCTATGGTCGTTTGATTCCCTTCATGTTTTTGAATTCACTAAAGTATGGTGGATTGAATGTTCATCCGTCCATTTTGCCAAAGTATTCCGGACCAGCACCACTACAAAGAGCTTTGCTAAATAAGGAAACTGAAACTGGTGTCACTGTCCAAACATTGCACCCCACAGAATTTGACAAAGGTGACATTCTAATGATTGAAAAGTACGAAATAAAAAGTGACGAATCTTTAGCTTCGTTGAGTCAAGAGCTATCTATCAAGGGTGGAATAATGTTGAAAAAGGTATTGGAAAATGAATTGTTTAATCAACAAAATGCACACTATAAAGTTGTTGAAACTGGACAGCCGTATTCATACGCTACAAAGATTACTAAAGCAGAATCGCAAATAGACTGGTCCAAAGCAACTTCTTTTGATTTAATCAGAAAGGAAAACACTCTAGGGCCTTTATTCACATTTAAAGAGGCCGTAGCAAAGAAAAAGAGTGGATTTAACGGTGTTCCATTGAAGCGTGTAGTACTATCGGGATTTTTACAATATAATCCATCAACCGCACCAGATTTACGAATAGGCCAATTCGCATTGGAAAATGAGGCACTATTTATTAAGACACTGGATGGCTTCGTATCACCTAAACTAATAAAGACAGAAGGTTTTGGTTCAGAAATTGGCATCAGATTTTTCAATTCATTAAAGAAGAAGTTTGGCACCAATGATACAAGCTTTGTCACCAATAATTAGTTGCTAATAATGAAAAAATAAATCGCATTATAACCATTGAAAAAATTAATAGAATGGTACAAAGATATCTTTATAAAGCAGCAACACACTTTTTGTTAAAGTTTGTAGCACCGATTTTGATGTTTTTAAATAAAAAGTCTCTCTCTGTTTTTTCGGAAACTGGTATAAACCTTTCGAGATCGGCTGAATCATTAGTCCGTATTTTTATACCCGTATTTTCAAGTCTTATACTAGCAATATTGGCATATGGTATTTTCCAGACTGCTGTTAAGGTGGAAATTTGAACAACCAGTATCCCACTCATTGAAACGATACATGCATTTGATCCACCTTGTAAAATAACATGACATAAGTAAACATCTTTAGTATTGACACCACCATCGCACGCTTTTAACCAAAATAACCCCCGAGCTTCTCTTTCAGAATATGGAACAATGGATCCGTCATATGGTATGTAACGTGGGAACCTGACTCTTTCCAATCCATCAGTATCAAAAGCAGTGGTAGTCTTTTTGATTGTTTCACTGACATTATTAGCGAAATCAAACAGACCCGTTGCTGTCTTTGTTGGGAACCCTAGCAAACCCTTACCGACACCCTTAAAAAATCCTGTTGCACCTTCTTTTGCAGCCCCCTCAAGTGGTGCGGTTGCAAGTCCAGTTACACCAGATGCAACACCCTCTATAAAAGAAGTTGCACCGGTTGAAAATCCTGACATTGGGTGCTTTGGAACATTCTTTTGTCGATTCAAACGTCTCTGTTCCTGGAATTTTGGATCTAAAGAAGCAGCTGTTAATCCTTTTGCCATAGATCCTGAAAATCTACTGACACTATCACTTAATCCGAAGACGGACTTTTTCAAGAAACTTAAACCACCCTTTGCAATACCATAACCAACTTCATGTGGTTCTTTCATGAGATAACCCTGGTAAGGCTCATAGAAGATATCCATTACACCAGAACTGATATTATTAAATAGACCAACTGGATTTCCAAATACATCAGCAGATCCCAAAACCTTGTAAAATTGATACAAGAATGCCTGAGTGTAATGCTCTGAAATGTTTCTCATCAAATATGGCAAAGGAGTTCTGACATTACTCAAAAACAAAGCAGATAATTTCACTGGAGCCTCGTTGATGTTACCAATTGTCATTGTTAAAACATCAATGGCCACATGAATAGCATTCTTTTTTGTGGCGTTACTGTTTGAGCTAGATTGAGCCGTTCTAACAAATGATAAATTAAATTGCAATGGCTGAATATTCAAAACTTCAAAGTATAAATCGTCGGTCGAGCGAATGGTTGGGGGCTCCGGAATTTCCAAGCTTTTATCCCACAAGGTATCCTCAATTTCAGAATTCCAAGCAGCTCCTGGAATAGAAGAAAAATCAAGCAATTCCCATAGAAAATCTTCATCGATATCAATAGAAAGCTCTTGTAGTAACATTGTTGCAAATTTAATATAATTAACACCGTGTGAAGTATCTTTCATCTTGCAAATTGCAGCAGAAAAGATTGGATGATTCTCCATTTCTGCATTGGATTTAGGAACAACTGTTGGATATATAATAATTGGATAGAGTGATGGGTACAACTGATTGTCAACCTGGAACCACTTCAATTTAATTCCTACATATTGATAAATCTCAGATTCGTAATATCTTATCTCGGCACCGTTCAAAGTAATATAGCAGAGCTCTTGTGATTTCCGATTAATCAAAGAAATACCTAAACCTTCAAATTTGAAGCAAATTGACGTTGTATAGTTCTCATCTTGTAGCTCTGTTTCAAATTCTTCCTTTTTATTACCAACTGAGGTAGTTGATGAATTGTTTTTAAGCTGGTACATGCTAACATTTGCATCGTAGTTGGAGATCACTAAAGATTGAACTGGGCCATCTGCAATAACATTCAAATCAACAGTTTTAGCATTCTTTACATCACGGCTCAGCTTCATTGGCAGAAGAGATCCAATTTCTGCAAGCTGCACATATCTTTGATGAGCACCATGTCTGAGAACAAGCTCCTTGACTTGTGCAGCTGGGAAATCCCAAGCATATGGCATTGCACTTTTTGGGGGAATCTTGTAATAAATCGGGGAAAAGGGCTCATCAGATAAAACGTTCCCTTGTTTATCAACATCAGGATTAGCCTGATAAAAGTAAAATTCGTAATCACTGAAATTTCTAATAGAGTATGGCCATAATCCTTTGGCATCTAAAATGGTAATGTAAATAGACGCTTTTTCACTGCTGATAACGACTCTAAGCAATGTATGTGTTTCAGAATTCAAAAGCTTGACCCTAATGTAATTTTCACCAACATAGTTGATGGAAAAAGGAGCTGATTGGTGTTGTTCGTCACCTAAAAATCCCAGTGATATTTTTTTATCTTCGATTTTTGGCATTTCGTACAGAGCCGCAATATCATTACCCTTGATCTCAAGTGATTCTGATTTACCAGCAACTAAAATGTTGATAGGACTTTCGAGGTTATTTTTGACTATATACCTCGGTGTCAAGTTGATAATCTTCGTTAAGCAATAAATACCCGAACCTTCACTAATGTGCACTCCAATATTATTTTCCTTCAACTGGTGAGAGTTTATTCCAGATGTAATCAAATTTTGTTTCTTTACATCCAATTTAACTTCAAACGACTGACCAATCTTATCAATGCTTACACTGTCGCTCGGTTCTGAATTACCAACACAAAAAGTTACTCTATTCTTTTCCAAGCTTCCCCTGAAAAATCCTGAATGCCCACTTAGCACAGAAGAAAACATATCAGGAATTGGACTGGTGTCTTTAATAGCTGAGCGGGAAATCAAGGTATTACTGCCATCGTTAATACGAATGGTTTTGCCGGTCCTGTTCACAATCAAATATGGTGTGTAAATTGAAATTTTGAATCCGTCGTTATCATTTTCAGAGTAATTTAACTGCAAGTTTAAGCGCTGTCCATCTTCATTTGATTTCAAACGGATTTCTTTGTCAACTTGAGATAACGATGCTACTGCATGAATTATTGCAGGTTGTGAAAGCTCATACTTAGAATTAACAGCCTTTATTTTCATTATTGTATTCTTGCTCATATTAATAATATGTAAAGGTACCTTTTCACCCTTAAGTAAAGTTCCGCTGGCTCCATCTTGATCTTTCTGAAACAAATGATAAACAATATCAAAGGGCAACAAATTTTCAATTACCATTGGTGGAGTGATTTGTATCGACATATGAGGATATACCTTTGCTAGTGGCTCATTTCTATCATATATAGCATGAGCTTTGAAATAGTAACATCCATCATTTGTATCATTATCAATATTAGGGCATTCCAAGAAAAGATCAGAATCCTTCAACACATTCCAAGTTAGATCAATCGCTTTAGCGCTTCCTTTGAATTTAGCATTAGAATAACCAAAAGCTTTAATAGAGGTCAATGGTCTAATACCAAATTTACCGTTATAGACAAAGTCAATAGGTAAAGCACACTTTTCAGATGGTGAAATGGTGATTTCTCTGTCCACGGTAGTCCTCTCTGTTGTACTTGATATCCCAATACAAATTGGAGTTGGTGTCATATTATGTACATCAATTGTAGATTTTATTGTAACTTGTTTTACATTGTCTTCTCTCAATATTATTTCACAAGCTAAACGGTTATGATACTCATCCGTGGTAGCAGGAGTTAGCATAACAACTTCTTCTCCTTCTGTTTTGAGAGAAATACCTTCTAATATTTTATAATTCGAATCTATGAGTTCTATATTGATTTTGCTGGTAGAATTATCTACAGAAAGATTTTCTCTAACTTGCCTCCAATCTTCAAATGACCATGGAATGGTTCCAGAATCTTTGATTAAAGTCAATCTTTCGCGTTCTTCTGTAGGAAAGTCATTTGAGCTGACCCATATGTTTATATCATACCCAGTCTGGTTGCTAATTCTATATGGAGAATCTTCACCTCTTGGTATTAACTCTGAATTTGAGCCTAGTAGGTTTGCAAAGTGCGACAATGTCGCAATTGCTTTTGAAGTAACGTTCAATTCTGCTTTCTCTCTTGAAATCACGTCTGTAACAACTTTTCCATCTGTTCCTCTCTCAGCATGAATATTAAGAGGCCATTTTTGAATAAGTGGTTCCCAAGACGAGCTAGAATAATTGAAAATATTCAAATAGGAAGAAAGTTGAACATCAATAGAAAGCTCAGTTGACCAGTCGTTCACTTTGAAACTGAATGGATCTACATTAAAATCTAAAATAGGTAATTCATGAATATCACCAATCAAGACCATTCTGAAACCTTCGAACGTGACACACATTCTTTCGCCTTTTGTAATAACATTGGAAGAAGCATTGACAAGTTTCTTGCTAGCAGAAGTCAAAGAGGAAATCATTGATGGAGCATATTTGGACAACTTTTTACTTATGTCATCGCCCAATGAGTTGGCTGACTGCGGACGCTGATCAGCATTTTGAACTAATTTTTGTGCCTCTGTGTACATTAACGATGCTCTATTGAAAATTTCAATCGCCAACTTGATATCTCTCAACGACAATCTCAAGAGTAATGGTTCAATGTTGGAATTGATAGAAGTCACGAAAGTGTTTTCATCGCAACCACTTGGGTCTAATTTGAATTTTAACGAAAAATCGTCAATAAGTCTCAATCTTGATGCGATATCGTAGGAATTCATCTTGCACAAAAACATTCCAATTTCATTGATTTCGATATCGGTAATGTTTGAATTATTAACAAAAAGATCTCCGATTTTGAAAACTATAGCTTCTGTATCTTCAACTTCTGAGTCTGCCAATAAAAATATTGATGGATTGAAAACTTTCAAATTCAACCTCAACAAAGAGGCACCCGTCGCTTTTTCAACAGAATTGTGGCTTTCCTCTTCCAAGGTTTGGTCAATAGTTTTGAAATGGTTTCTTTCAAGCTCTATTGGAGAAATTGGTTCATACGTTGCAATATCAAAAAAAGCTTTCAGAGCAAAAAAGTAATCCATTGCTAAAAGCACCTTAGGGCTATCAATAACTAACTCAACATTTGTTATAACTTTTTCTTCTTCAATGCAAGAATAGGATTTTGCCATGAATTGATTATCCTCGTAGTCCACATCAGGCATAATGGATGTGAACCTATTTTTCCCTTCTGATCTTAAGTCATCTATAACAAATGATTTTATGTGTAAATCTGAAACATGTGTTCCATCTTTTGACAAAGTGACTGACAAGCCAATGTCATTCAAGGAAAACTTTGTCAATTTCTTATCGCAAACATCAAGAACAGTTTTAGTGTTATCAAATAAAGTCATAGAAAAAAATGGAACGTTCAAGGAAATATCAATTTGAGAACTCGAAGATGAACTTTGCTTCGTAATGACTTCTTCAACGATCGATGTTGAGTTATTTTTAGTTCCATTATTTGGCTCCGTATCAACTGAGCTGTTAATTGCTTTGTTTCTAATCATCATGTTAGCGTCATTGGCATCATTCTCAAGTTCTTCAAGCTCTTCATGATCGACGTCAGACGCGTTAAACGTTCTTGGAAAGCACTTCGAAATTTGCAGTATAGTGAACAATTGCCATTCCGTCAACAAAACTTCTTTACCAGATATACGACCTCTCACAATAATATCAGGTCGATCCGCACAATTACCGTTACAGGAGTCGATGTCGACCTCAACGTCAAGCTGATCAATGATATCTAATTTTTGAATACTTCCATCTGGCAAATGGAAAGAAGACGAAATTTTAGAATTAAGCAAAATGGCACTCATGAGATTCAAAGTAGCTTCCTCTTTCTTAACAAAATCATTTTGAACATGTATCTCCCCTAAATTGACAGTAATGGAATCATACTTTCCTGCAGCCGGATCTAAGACTTTAGGAAAAACAATTATAGGAGCTCTAACAACAATGTTAAGCTTGGTATTTGAAGGATACTCTACATTGTTCGCCTGATCTAGTGCAACATCCCTTGCTCTGTCATAAATGTATTTCATTTGTTGAAATTGATTTAAGAATGAGTATAGCCTATTAAACGAATCTTCCATAAACCAGACAATCATAGATTTTGACTCAAATCTAAATTCAGAATCGTAAAGTTTTGTGTTCGTTTGAGCATCGTAAGTTTCATAATAGAAATCGCACAAGTCGTCGCCTTGTATGCTAATTAACTTTTGAGGAGAACCTCTGAAATTATCAATCAAGCTAAACCCACCAATCTTAGAGCTTAATTTCATACTGTCTGGGAGCAAGAAAAGACTTACATTTGCGTTTTCTAATTTTAATGTAGCAAGCTTTTCTCCATAGTCATTCAAGAGTAAATTGAAACTTTTCAAAGTCAAGTTAAGATTGATATGTTCAGGGGCATTGGATAATTGTGCTTCATCGTTGTGTCTCAATTTATCTGATGGAAGTTCTGGTGCCATAGGATCTGTAAAAGTATTCAAAGAATAATTAAGCAAGGTCAATAGAGATTTCCTAGATAGTACAGCTTGAAAGTCAGAAATATTGATATTGATATTTTGGTCATAACATTCAATCATTTCGTTTTCAAACGGAACAATTCGCAAACTTCTGGTAAAATCTAACACAAATAAATCATCTTTGCCTTTATTATTAGGTTGATGACATATCAATTTTTTAAATTCGTCAATATCTGAGTTTTCAATGAAATCATCAATTGAAAGGTCTGCCAATCTAAGATCTACATGCATATTCTTTGAAGTGCTGAAAAATTTGAGTTTGAAATCTTCTCCGATCAAATCGACTAAGTCATCTGACTCATACGTTTCAGGTTTGTAACAACGCTTTAATGATATAACAAGCAGATCCATATTGAAGTTAAGCTCAATCTGGTGCTGCTCCTCGTGTATTGAATCTTCAACAGCCTGCGAATTGTTACTTTTGTAAGTTTCATCGTCACTAGAATCTGCTAGCCCATAACTTCTAATGTCAGAATTCTTAGAACTAGCACGGTCTGATAAATGTTGAGTGAGCTCATCTTCTTCACCGGTGGAGGGTAATTGTATAAAATCACTGTTTACCAGGTCCATAAAAGTCCTATATTGATAATCGTTTAGCATTGCTTTAAACTTTGGAACATCACCGCTTACTTTAACCCTTGGAAACTCTGGAAGTGATGGAATTATTGAAGTTTCAATCAAAAAGTTCATATTTAAGTGATCTAAAATTAATGCTGGTTTTTCTCCTGAAGAATGAAGCTGCTCAATAGTAGATCTAATGTCTGGACCAATTAAAATCTGAGCATCTTGTAAAACTAACTTAAATTTGTCATACATATATTCGCCAATGTTATCCCAATCTTTATCCGTATAAGTGTCTTTTTTCTCTTTTCTGATTTTTTCTATATTATCTTTGTCGACCAAATCGCTTAAAATACTAATATGACCAGCATCCAAAATACCAACTGGAGAGTTCCACTCATTAGAATCGACAGGAAAAATGATAAGTGGTGCTTGGAGGTCCATTTTACAATTGAGTGTTTTATGATTTTCAAAGGCAGATTGAATTCCAATTCTAGTCAACTTAGTTAAATCAGAAAGCTTAGATTCAGCAGCAGTAACCAAAGTTCCAAAAGTGTCTTCATGTGCCTTTGGAGGCGTAAAGAATTTGACAATACTACCTAAAAACTTGGGATTATGAAAAATAGACATACTTGTAAGCTTTGCTAGTAGCTCTGAATCGGCAGTTTCATCCAAGGGATTCTGCTCATAAGAGACTTGGAAAAATGGCTCATTGAATTCATTTTTGGCTTCTTCTAAATGATCATTTATTTGATTCTGCAAAGGTTTGACACTCACAATATGCTTATAAAGAGTATTGTCAGATCCATCCTCGACTTTGAATTCATTTAACTTGAAACCAACATAAAACGAATCTTTTCTTTGGAAAAAATCTACATGGCATCCATTAGAAATGAATTCTGCAATTGAATTCGATTTATGATGTGACTTTATGGTGAATGATCCGGTATCTAATTTACAACCAACAGCAACTTTGACTCGATCCCTTGGCATTTCTAAAGATTCTGTGAGAGCTTTTGACTCATCAAACTCGATGACATTGTAAAATTCGTTTTTCTGTTCTTCTGTAATTTGTAAGTCATCAGAAACTTCTGAATCCTTAACTTCTTTATCTCCTGCCCACCAAGAAGAAAACCAGCCTTTTTGTTGAGCTTGGGTCTGTGTATTTGTACCGGCTGGGTGGCTCTTTTTATACTGAATTCTTGCAAGGGAACGATAAAACTTTAGATCGTCATAATCGCATTGCCTTTCAAGCATATTTATATCACTTTTATTCTCTTCGGTTAAACTATTGATATCAGTAATACGTTTGAGCCACAATTTGACATAAAGTTTTCTTTGATCCCTGCGCTTGGCCATGTATTCCCATGTGCTTTTGTAGTTTCTTTGATGGATTTCGTCATAAACGCATTCAAAGGCATACTTCAACCACTTTTTTGGATCTTCTTCAACAGGAACAGTTGGTCTGAATTTCTTAAATTTGTATGTTTTTTGGTACCAATTTATTCTGGAAATGGTATCAAGAATGTCTCTATATTGTAAAGAGTTCAGGTCCACATTGAATTTTTCAAAGTTCAAATCAACTTCATAATGAGCGTGATTTTCTTGTGGTCCAAGTTTGTTGACTGTGACCCTGGCACCACCAGAAACAGGTTCAACCAAATATTCCACCTCATCATTATGATTTGAGTTGGTTGTCACTATATCCTGCATTCGCTGCAACACCAAGGATTCGTCGTCACAGTAAATAGAATCTGGATGTTCAGTGTCCCAATAGATTTCTAAGGCGTTTAACGTAACAAGCTTACGAGAGACATCTGAAACGCTCTCTATGAAACTTGGAACCCATTCACCGTTGGTACTCACAGCAGATAATTCTTGAAGCGTGGCACCCACTGCATACGGATACTTTGAAAATGCGTCCTCGTCCTCATATCTTACGTGAATATTTTTTATTGTGACCTGGAGGTTATCGATGATCTTCGTCGTAAGACTATCGATAAAACTCTCGTTCTTTGCTTTTTCGTCAGCATCAAGCTGTGTCTTTTGTGCTTGTATAACTTCTAGCGATTCCAACCTTTGTCTCTTAGCATTGAGTTCCCTCTGTATATCTTCCTCGATATTAATCGATTCTGGAAGTCTACCGGCAGCCAGGATGTACACGTCCTCAACCAAAATTTTCACTGGCTGTCCCTTCAGATTTGACCATGGGATCTGTAATGTCAATTCTCCCACATGGCCGCAGTTTAGTTCAATTGGCAAGTTCAGTTTGTCTAATGATTCTTTCTTAAGCTTTAGGTTCTTCAACTTCACATCACCAGACCAGATACCTATTTTTAATTGGTTTGGATCAAAATTTTCAAGATAAGAACCCAATGTTCGATTGAGCACTCCTGCAACAAGTGACTCTAACATTTCCTTTCAGTATTGTATTTCACTATCCAGTCTCTTTTTCCAATAGATAAAATAGGAGATAGTCTCAGCTAAATTTTTTTTGCCATCACTAGTACCAATGTCAATGTCGTTTAAATTCAACTTTTACGTAGCTTTCAAAGTAGCGGCCCGATACGATATCTGGTTTAGAAAGTATTGCCCTAACTTTGTAGTTCCCAGTCTTAAGTTGGAGAACCTGTAGCAACTTGATGCCCTGGCTGAGCAATAATGACCCTTTTGATCCTTTCACGATATTTTCATCTACGTTTTTTGATAAGATGCTTCTCTCTTGTTGCAAAGAAGTACTCGTTAAGGGGGGTTTAGGGGTCGAGTAAAGACATTTGAGTTTACCTACACAACGCTATCACAGGGTAATTTCATTTATGAACGATTCTAAAGGAAAATGGCATACACAGCAAGGTGTCAAAAGATATTCGACTCTTTAAATGCACAACAGCGTACTGCTCTTTACGCGTCACCCAACTCTGTTTTACAAGTGGTTGCCGGTCCAGGTACTGGGAAGACTCACTTGATTACATGCAGGGTAGCATATCTCTTAACAGTTCATAGATTGGATCCCAGAAAACTGATTGTGACTACATTTACCAAAAAGGCATCAACGGAGATGAAGGAAAGATTGACAGAACTACTCAGTGACAACAAGGAAATAGATCTAGCCGCTCTCTTTATTGGTACGTTTCACTCCATTTGTTTGAAGTTTTTGAGGCTGCATGGTGACAAAATAGGTTTTAAATCGTTCTCCATTGCAGATGAAGCAGACCAGAATGAATTTTTTAAAAAGGCAATGGACGATGGAGGCATTGAGTCAAGAGACCAGAAGGATTTTAAAAAGGGTTACTTGAGCTACATTTCCAAGCAAAAGGCCTTAGGTCTTTTGCCTGAAGAGTGTCGACCGAAAGTCCACAGTGAAAATTACCATTTCAATGCCACTGCAAACAAGATTTATGATCTGTATCAAGATTACCTCAAAGTTAACAACAAAATGGATTTTGATGACATCTTACTGTACACCAGCAAACTGTTTGACAAACATCCTGAGTGCACTTCCTTTGTCCAGCATATTTTAATTGACGAGTTTCAAGATACCAACACAATTCAGCTAAAGCTATTGTATCAGCTTGCGAAAAACTGCAACGATAATGTAACAGTGGTTGGTGACGCGGATCAAAGTATCTATGGGTTTAGAAATGCAGAGTACAGTAATTTTGAGTGTATGGAAGATGAATTTAATAGAAGGAATAGGAATATGATAAAAGTAATATTAGATCAAAACTATAGATCAACAGAACGAATTTTAATTGCAGCAGAAAAGTTAATGAGACATCAGCACCAAAAGAGGGTTTCAAAAGAATTGAAATCAAATTCGAAGCTAACTTCACCGATAATAGTAACTTCATTTGAACGAGAGCGACATGAAACCGATAACATTGCAGCATTAATTAAACAATATTCAAATGAAGGCATTGAAGATAAAATTTACGGCTACCAAGATTTTGCAATTATTTGCCGTATGAGAAAGACTTTCAGAATGGTTGAAATGGCATTATTGCATGCTGGGATACCGTATGTTATCATCAAAGGTACTTCTTTTTGGGAAATGAAGGAAATCAAAATGGCAACTGATATATTAAGATGCGTGGTTTCCGATTACGACTGGCTCTCTTTCAAAAGAATTTTGACATGGTATGTTGACAATCTGGGACCCACATCAATTGCAAATATTGAGACAATTGTTTTCACAAAACTTCAAAATGAGGAAGACCAAGTTGATATTATGCAAATTCTAAGATCAGTTGCAAAGGGTGAGCTTAAAGTAAGGGCCACAGCAAAAGCAAAAAAAAACTTATTGGTTTTCCTTGATAGACTAGAAATGTTTAGAAAGTTTACTAAACTTGATGAAGAGGTTGCTGAATTCAGTGTCGAAAATAGAAGAAAACTGTTTAATAATGTTATTCTAGGCTTTTCGGTTCTTCAAATTGCTACCAAATTGAAAACAACCAAGGATAAAGATCATGAAGTTGTAGCTAGAGACATCGAAAACAATGTTCAGGAATTTCGGAACCAATTTTGTCAATTTAATCCACTAGAAGATGAAATTTTAATGAAAGAGCAAAGGAAGCTGTTTGGTATTGATGGCGATCTGTTAAAAGAATCAAAGAGCTGGAGAACATTTTTGTCTCTATTTCTTGATGAAATTTATATTTACTCAACTCTACAAATAAATGAAACAGAAGGGGAAGATGCAAAGAAACCAAAAGTAACTATATGTACCATACATGCTTCCAAAGGATTAGAATGGCCCATTGTTTTCATACCTTCTTTAGTCGAGGGAGTTTTCCCTGTGGCCTTAAATGGTGCTGATGTGTCTGAGGAGGCGGCAAAAGCCCAAGAAGATGAAGAGCGAAGATGCTTTTATGTCGGTATAACAAGGGGCAAGCATGTTGTTCACCTAAGTACTAGAGAAAGTGATTCTGGGTTTTTTCCTGTGGTTCCCTCCAAATTTTTGACTGAAATAGGTGACGAACTATTGGTAAGTATGGAACCAATTGTAGAACCCAGGGATTTTGAAAGTAGTGATAACAATTTTTTCAATGAAACAGAAAAGGATGGAACAACTCCAGCTGTAGGTTTTACCACGGCGTTTGAAACATTTACGGCCAATTTAAATAATAAAGAGCAACAGCCTGAAGTCAAGCTGGAGAAACCTAAATTGATCAAAATTGAGACTCTTTTTGAGGCTAATGAAGGTGACATTTTTAGCGACGATGAAGCTGATGAAGAGAAAAGGTCAGAAGGTCGAGCAGATGATACATTTAGTGATGGTGATACCGAAATCCTGAATCACAATAATGATGCATTCAGTGACGATGATGACGATAACTTGGTGCTTATTCAGCAGTTAAATAAGATATCCGAAACAAGTAAAGAAATTGCACACGGGCAAATTTCCGAAATTGCAGCAACCAGCTCGTCGCCTCTTTCATCACCTACTGTTTCCCCTAAAAAGGAAAAGAAAAAAAGGAAAAAGGCAGTCAAAGAAACTGGTAATATAATCGAAGCTGAAAACATTAAAGGGAAATCATCAAAAAAGAGAGCAAAACCTGCGTTAAAAACGATTAGACCATTATATCCTTCCATTGATTTATTCTTTAAACCAAAAACTAGCTCAAAAAAAGAGGAGAAAAGTTTGGAAGCGAAGCTTGGCAGCATAGAAATTAAAAAAGAGTCATTCAATGAAGATGAGATCGACATAGATGAAATATTTGACTGATAGTCAATAGTTTGTTGTTCAAAATGTTACATCCTGCACAGAATTAAGATCAATGAGCTTGATGGATCCTGGCAGTGAAATTTTAAAGAAAAAACTACAAAATTTTTTTTTTTTTTCATTTGATAGAAGATTCACTTAAAGGAACTCAGTGTTACACTTGTACTAACAAACAATGGCTACTTTAATACCGCCTTCATCTAAAAGACAAAAGAGAGAGGCTCAACTGGAGCGTGAGGTCGATATTATACCAAAGGATCTACCAAATGTTTTGATTAAATTCCAGGCATCAGATACAGGTGAATCTGTGGGTGGATCTGTTAGAGTACCAGGTGCCATTACTGAAAAGCAGCTAGAAGAGCTTCTTAACCAACTAAATGGTACACCAGAAGAACCAGTGCCATATACATTTTCCTTGCAGAACGAAGCAGATCTAATTGATATCAAAGGCAATTTGTACACATCAATTCTTAAACCGGGAATCAAGACAACAGAAGATTTCATGACACTTGTTTACACCCCAAGAGCTGTTTTTAAGGTGAAGCCAGTTACTAGAGCATCTGCAACTATCACAGGACATGGGTCAACCATTTTGGCTGCCCAATTTGCACCAAACACAAGTTCTAAGATGGTTACCGGTGCAGGAGATAACACCGCCAGAATTTGGGATTGTAATACGCAAACAATTCAAAAGACGTTATCGGGCCATAGAAATTGGGTTTTATGTGTTGCTTGGTCACCACAAGCAGATGTTATTGCAACTGGTTCAATGGACTCCACTATCAAGCTTTGGGATTCTAAAACAGGCTCTGAGCTAGGCACTCTTTCAGGTCATACTAAATGGATTAGTTCTCTTTCATGGGAGCCAATGCATATGGTGAAGCCTGGTAATAAGCCGAGATTGGTTTCAGGCTCGAAAGACGGATCAATCAAAATTTGGGATACTGGAATTAGACGTTGTCAACTAACCATGTCAGGTCACAGTTCTTCTGTTTCATGTGTTAAATGGGGTGGATTGGGTCTTATTTACTCCGCTTCACACGACAAAACTGTCAGAGTTTGGGATGCAAAGGACGGTAAATGTACACAAATATTGAAATCTCATGCACATTGGGTTAATCATTTAGCTTTGTCGACAGACCATGTATTGAGAATGGGAGCATTTGATCACACTGGAGAACCACCAAAGAACGATGAGGAAGAACAACAGAAGGCACAGAAGAATTTTGATCAAGTTGC
This sequence comes from Saturnispora zaruensis, assembly GCA_003705435.2. NCBI lineage: Eukaryota > Fungi > Ascomycota > Pichiomycetes > Pichiales > Pichiaceae > Saturnispora > Saturnispora zaruensis. The sequence continues at coordinate 666,082 of PPIM02000004.1, read as the reverse complement.
TAAAATCGGTGGTAAAGCAGTTGAGAGACTAGTCAGTGCATCCGATGATTTTACAATGTTTTTATGGGAACCATCTAAAACCAATAAGCCTATTGCTAGAATGACAGGACACCAAAAATTGGTGAATCACGTTTCATTTTCGCCAGATGGTAGATATGTTGCGTCTGGTTCTTTTGACAATTCTATCAAATTATGGGATGGGAGAGATGGTAAATTCATCTCTACTTTCAGAGGGCATGTGGCACCAGTGTATCAAACTGCCTGGTCTTCTGATTGTCGACTACTAGTCAGCTGTTCTAAGGACACCACTTTGAAAGTGTGGGACGTCAAGACCAGAAAACTGCTTTCTGATTTACCTGGTCACCAAGACGAGGTTTACGCAGTTGATTGGAGTGTGGACGGTAAAAAGGTGTGCAGTGGTGGTAAGGATAAGTCTGTTAGAATCTGGACCCATTAATTTATAAACCGAGCATTTAAAAAAGTATAGCTTCGAATTTGTACAGTAACATAGACAGTAAAGAAATGTTGTCTTCATGAGCATGTTTGCATCACGTAACGCGGTCTCAAGAAATCCAGTGTAAAGAGCCATAAGCTGGGTGTGTATATATAGAGAGAGCACACGATGGCCGCAAACAATGTGTTGAAGCCTAAGGTGTCTATGATTGTGGCGTGTCTACTGCCAGAATTCGGAATAGGGTACCAGGGCCAGCTTCCATGGACTTTAAAGCAAGAGATGAAGTACTTTCGTAAATTGACCACTACAACTGTGAATCCAGACAAAAGGAATGTAGTCATCATGGGTCGCAAGACATACTATTCCATTCCGCCACGGTTCAGGCCTTTGAAAGACAGAATCAATGTTGTTTTGACAAGAAACAAGGAACAATTGGAAACGGAGATGAAAAATGAACTATTGCAAAACCAAAACACATTATATGTATCTGACTCGCTATCGCATGCACTGGAAGTGCTGGTTGACACTGATAAGGTTGAAGAGATATTCATCATTGGAGGTGCCGAAGTCTACAATCAGCTTTTGGCTCATTCGTCTGAGCTTATAGACCGGATCTTCTTGACAGAGGTCAAAAATGAGGCACAGCTACCAATGGATGCATTTTTCAACTTAGATTCCAACAAATGGGCCAAAACAAATCATTTGTTTGCTTATCTAAAATCAAAGAATTTGCATAACGATTTTACGTTGGAAAACAACGAAGAAAGTGGATTCAATTACGATTTCACACTATGGGAGAGACGATAATACAGCCACGAATAATTGTACGTGTGTGTATATATGTATGTATGTATGTATGTATTTATGTGTGTAAAAGTATTATATACGTTTAAGCCAATAAATAGCAAGCAGAAGTGACTAAGTCAAGCTTTAGCAGCCCATAGAAAGCTTCGTACCTTTTGTGTCACGTGCTTTGTGTCACGTGCTTTTCACGTGCTTTTGATAATCAATCAAACCCTCTGCGCTTTAATCTGCGTACCCCCAGCACCGCGCATGAGTGTTTGGAAAATTAAATTAAAGCTTCAAAATATTTCAAGTTTCGCAGTCACACCAGACTCGCACTCTCTCTCAGCATCGTAGCTTGGAAAAATAATATTTTTTTTTTGCGTTGGCTAAAGGCCCTTTGTTGGAAGAGTAAGATTAATATATAGAACTTCAAAATGGCTGAATCTCACAGATGTATGTTTATTAATGTTAAATGCTGCATTAGATGTGTATATATATTGTGATAAGAGTTGAAATTTGTGGTTAAAAGATGCATGGATATGGAAAACTACTTAACATTGAAGAATTGAAAAATCAAGATTTGGAACAAGCAAAGTGGAAAATAAAGAAGATTAACATTTGGAAGTGATCAAGATACAGTAAAGAAATTGATTGTAAGATTGAATAGGATTGTCGATTGATTATCTGATATTGAAATCGGGCATACCACCATTTCTTGAAATGCTAGTGAAAAGAATGAAATAACACCATAGTAACAAAAATCACATCACATTACAATCTATGTAAGCAAACCTCCCAAAACTATTTATCAAGAAACATTTTACTAACTCATTCCCCTTTTTCAACAGTGTACGTCAAGGGTAAGCACGTTTCCTACCAAAGATCTAAGAATGTTACCAACCCAAACACTTCTTTGATCAAGATCGAAAACGTCGGTAACAAGGAAGACGCCCAATTCTACTTAGGTAAGAGAATCGCTTACGTCTACAAGGCCTCAAAGGAAGTCAGAGGTTCTAAGATTAGATGTATCTGGGGTAAGGTCACCAGAGTTCACGGTAACTCTGGTTTGATCAGAGCTCAATTCAAGAACAACTTGCCACCAAAGACCTTTGGTGCTTCTGTTAGAATCATGCTCTACCCATCCAACATCTAAATCTCTTCTATAAAGAAAACAAAAATATATTTTTTATATGTCTAATATGACTTAGCAATAGTTGAAATTGTTGTAATTTACTACTTGTTTTTGCTTTTTAACAAATAATAGATCTGTAATGATATAACTGATAAAGATCCTACTAATATACAATCATTTTTACTGATATGAAAACCCATTAGTTGACTTTTTGGCCTAAATATCATTCCAAGATTTATTCCTTAAACAGCGTGCTCTACATGATACCCTTCAACCAACTATTGTCCACTTATAACCAACTAGCTGGTCTTGGTTTAGACGCATTTCAACAATCCTAAATACCACACCCGTACACCGAAGCCTGGTAAGATCTTTTATTGGCACGTGTTCAAGTTTGACAGAAAAAGAGAGGGGGAAAATCGCCCTCAGTAAAAAAAAGCCATTGCAAATAAGAAGCGATGTGTTTGTAATACAGTATATACTGATTAAAGCACATTATGATTCCTTGGGAGGGCTTGATTCCGTATGGTCTTATTTTATCAGTATGTGTTTGCACATTGGGGGAGTTTAAATGGGAATTTTTTTGCCGATGATACACAATTTGGTGGTCTTTGATTGTTCAACTATGTTTGGTGCTGCTGTGTAACCATTTGATGCTGAGTTGCGCAACGCATTTGTTATAAGTTCATTCAGATTTATATGATGTCTTGAATCAATGGTTATCTCACTAGAAACAAATTTAGTTGCCAAACAGGAAGTTATTTGGCACATTTGATTATCAAATTCACATCATTTCCATTCCATTCCATCTCCATCTCTTTTAGCCTCACTTGAGGCTCGTTGTTTGTTTCTTATATTCAACATACTAACTAATGCTTTATTAAACAGTTCTTTGCCTTAGCAGGTGGTGGTATGAACGCTATCACAATTTCTTCGCTGACCAGAAATGCACAAGGTCCTAATGAAGAGTCTTCATTTGCCGTGCCAACAGAGGAAAAGCAATGGATTAGACCAAGAACTAAAACTGATCAATGGGACAAATATTTAGCTGTTCGTGATTTGAGATTAACAGGTAATTTTAGAGGTCAAAAAGCCGATCCACAAGCTGAAGAAGCCTTTGAGACAAATTCCGTTGTATTTGCCTCTAACACCCTAAAACCATGGGTCTTAAGAAAGCATATTATCATGAAAAATTCACCAACAAAGTGGATGAAGAAGTACAATTCTGAAAGAGAACAACAATGGGAAACTGTTAAAGAAAACTACTTAAAGAGTATGCAAAAATAAGATTCTTAAACCCCCTCACATTTATTTATTAGTTACATTATTATATCTTCATGGTCTACGATCACTCCTTTTTTATTCTATTCTAAATTATTTCTGTCTTTGAATTATTGATTACAACTAATGCGTAAAGTGAAAATGCAATGCAAGTACGTTTATGATATAATAAACAGAAGCTAAAACTAAAATCTTATAAAATAATATTGTAAAAATTGAACACCTGGAGTGATTGAATTAAGCATAAACGGTATTTGAACATAACTGATGAAAAAAGAAAACTCATGATGAAATTATAGTAGATATGCTATATGATGGAATTGGCCTGCTAAGTGAAATTATTCACTAAATTCTAACACTTCTTCTCTTGAAAAAATCCATCACCTTTCTAGCTGTCGATACTTCCCTATCGTTGTTATTGTTACTATTAGTATTCTCAGCTAAAGTGTTGTTGGGTTTGTTAGAGGTAGTGGCAGAATTGTTTCGAGATAAATTGGTCTTTCTAACATCTGTTGTCGAATTGAATTGTTCTAATGGTTTTCTGACTGTCGCAGGAGATGCTATAGAGCCTTGTTTATGTGCTGCCCTCATGTTTAGCTCTGTATCGTGTGGACTTGGATCTGGAGCCATTTGATAAAACGTTAACAAACTAAATCTTTTATACTTATTGGATGTAGAGGATGAAGAATGCGCAACTGGTACTGCCGGTAGCTTATTGGTGGATCTATAGGCCAATTGATTTTCCTTTTCTGATCCTTCATATATTGAAGATTCTTTAGGTGTGGGTATATTAGAGCTTGGTACTGATTGTTCCTTGTAAATTTCAGGCTGTGGAGTAATTGGTATTGGGTTGACAAGTTCATTGACATTTTCTTTCAGTATCTGAGATTCTCTTGAGACTTTGGATTCCGGTGATGTGTTTTCATTAGAATTTGTTTCAGCAGGTTTCGAATCCACTTTCTCAGACAAAGAAATTCCTTTAATTTTATCCGAAATCTTATTCAATTCGCTCAAGTCAGTCTCATTAGTAGCTTCTAGGTTGAGAACATCTTCCTCCATGATTGCTGACGAAGCTAAAGAATCTGAGGTAGAATTAGCATTGTTGAAACTTTGTTTAAAAGATTTGTCTCCTTTTGGCAAAGAAGATTCTGATAGATTTGGAATGTAAGCTAAATCGTAGCTTGGGCCAAAATATGAAGAACTAGTAGATGGATGATATGATGTTGGACGAGGCCTGTTTCTGGATTTGAAGGTTGGAGGAATATCAGTTGAGTTTTCAGTAACTCTGCTGAAAATAGGAGGTGGTGGTGGTGGTAACATCTTTTTGACTTCAGGGCTTTCCTTAATGGTATCTATATTTCTATTACTTTCGTTATTATTGTTGAACAATGGCATAAAAGTGACTGGACGCTGCGTGTTTCTAACAGGAGTGGTATTTAATTCAGAGTTACTACCACTATATCTTCTTTTAATTTCGACATCTGCTTCAACAACTGCTTGAAGAGCAATACTAGCAGACGAGCCGGATCGCACGTGTCTGTTATTAGCTGCTGTATTTCCTGGCCCAATTGCAGAAGTTGAATTATTAGTAGCGGTAGGTTGTTGATGCCTCTTTGGAGAAGAAGCAGGAGATGCTTCTGCTGATGGAACCGCTACAGTCCTTGAAGTTTGAGGAGCAGCAGGATGAGAATACAATGCGGCAGCCACATTGCTGGATGAATACGATCTTCCAGAATGTTTTGTATTATTGAGCATTAATGATGCAGATGTTGGAGTTTCCACAAGAGACATTCTTCTATTTGCCTTTTCTTGTTGAATCAGAATTCTTGAGGATCTATAATTTTTGTCCCATTCCAATGGAGTAACAGATAAGAATGGAGCATGAGCAGCTAGCCATTGATGATTTCTGACATTTTTCAATGTTATCCTCTTATTTGGATTAGACACAAGAATTTTCCTGAGTAAGTCTCTTGGTGTGGGTTGAATGTATTCCGGAAATGTCAACGCCGTATGTGTAATATAATGATATAATCTTGCCAAATTTGAACCGTCGGGATTTTGGGGATCATCATCAAACGGTAAATAACCTGCCAACATAGCATACAATATGACACCACATGACCAAACATCAACTTTTCTACCTTCGTAGGGGCCAGAAGTGACCACTAACTCGGGTGCCGCATAACATGGAGAACCACAACTGGTTTTCATGAGGTCATTGGTTTGATTACCAAACGAGTTGACAAATCCAAAATCAGAAATTATGATGTTCTTATGCTTGTCAAGTAAAAGATTTTCAAGTTTCAAATCTCTATGGACAATACCTTTTGAGTGCATATAATCTACACCAGACACCAACTGGGCAAATAATCTGCAAGCCATTGATTCCTTAAGGTATTTGTGCTCCAGTATATACTCAAATAATTCACCGCCTGAGGCATACTCTAGGACAATCCCTATATATTTGTCATTTTGAAGCACTTCGACTAATCTTACAATGTTTGGGTGTCTTAGCTTTTTCAAAGCCGTTATTTCTCTGTGAATTTTATTTTCCTTTTCAGATCCCTGGGGGATGGAATCCCTTTTGATTAATTTAATAGCTGCTTGTGACGGATTCTTGCCATCCTTTCGCCAGCCAAGTTTAACTTTACCAAATTCACCTTCCCCTAGTGTTGAACCAAGGATGTAGTTGCCAAAACGGACCTCCTTTGGAATCCGCGTCCTTGCCTGGACGTCTACTGACCGTCTGTTTTGCTTTGGTTTAGCATGGATTGTGTCACTTTCAATGCTTGTTAAAACAGCAGGCGACGCAACTGGATATTTTGACATTTTTTTCAAAAACTTATTCTTGGGGGTTGCTATTAGTTAGTAACTTCAGTGACTCACACGGATCCTCCTTTCCTTTATACAAAATACAATTAGCTGGGGGTAAAAGTGATGTATGGAATTGAATTGAAATCAAAATTCGATTTAGTGATCTGTCAGTATTTCAATAATAAAGTTTCTCTAACTGTGTTGCCTTGCTATGAACCAGATTAAACTTCGCTTATGTTATAAACAATCTACTATAAACACTTTGATCTATAGTGCCGCTTATAATTACAAGTAGGCGTGGTTGTGATAAAATAGAATTAAACGGATGTTTTTTGTAACTTTTCTTGATACGGGAACACCTCACTTTCTTTTTCCACGCTCAAACTTTGTTATTAATTTCTTGAGGTTCTTTTAAACCCTTCAATGACGTCTGCAGACTGCTATTAGGGATACTAGACACCAAACTACTGATAAGTATGCTGTGTTTGACAAGGAAAACTTTTTGTTTGTGAATGTTTTTTTAGGCATTCTGCGCGTGTTTACCTATTGCTGAATTGGGAGACATCATGAGCAGTGACAAACGGTGCTTCCAATGTGTCAACGAGAGTCCGAGCTCTCACAGCACCCATCCGATCCACCTGCTGTAGCTCTGGAGATGATAATGACACTATTTTCTTGACGGTGAGATGTCTGGCCATCAATTTAGAGGCGGTTGTCTTATCCATGCGTGGAGCAGCTCTAAGAAACTGTGAAGCTCTCTCTTGCAGCTTAAACTTGTCGTTGACAACTTCACGGTCCTCTGTTCTGTAAGACTTAATCATCGTAGCATTTCTGATGGTTTTCAAGTACTGGAGGTAGCTGGCGCACTCGGCGAACGACCATCCAATGACCAGTGTCAAATTTTGAAAGAGACAAAAAGCATTGAGCTCTGCAAGCGACTTCTCCCAGTCACCAGTATCCACATGGAAAAGCAGGATTCTTAGGGTGGATGGAGACCCCTGTCTCATGCCAGAAACGCGTCGCTCGATGTATCCAGGACGAATTTTGTGAAACTCGAGCGATAAGTAGAGTATGATGATGTCGTCATTGACAACGTAGTCCACGTCCTTCAAGAACTTGTTTTCCTTCCACCCGGTCAAACTCGTAAGTAGCTCGTTCTCCAGCTGCTTCGATGACACTTCGATTATAAGCTTGTTGCTCGTGTTGGCGCTTTGCACTGCTGGCCTTGGTGTAATCTGGGGCCTCTCAAACCCTCCTTCGGGCCTACTGGCGCCCGCTTTTATAGCTCCACTTTGAACTGGCGCCCGCATGGTCGGTGCTGGTGCCCTTGGAGGCAAGTTGGTCGCTCTCGGAGGCGGATTAGCTCTTGGTGGTAGTTGGGTTTCACTTATCTTTGCCTTTTTCTGTGCTGGTTCTTCCTCTCCCGTGGAGACGCCCTTCAACATGTCCGCTTTAAACTTCCTTGCAAACTCTAACGCTTTGTCGTTCCCGTTGTCTTCTTCTGCCGCCATTTCGGTCCTGTTGCAACACCAGAATCTCTGAGTGTGGTGTCAAATGGCTCTGAAATTAATTTATTTCTCACTTTAGCTACACTCTCTTATCTTACGTGTAAAAGTTGTCACCAGGAGCCGCATTTTAAGGAATCAAAATGGTAAAAATAATATAATTGTGTATGTTTTGCTAGAAGTGCTTTTTAGCTGCATTAAAGACACCCTTTCACGTTATTTCAATACATCATTTCAACCATTTTGGTAAGAAGATGCTTCATCTTGGCAAAAATAAGGGCTTTCCGAAAGCAGAAAAAGAAGTAATACAACAATCACTAGCTTAAATCACAGCATCTTTATTTTTCAGTCATTTCACATCTTCCATGCAGCGTTTAATGGTATTAAATCATCTTCCTTTCTTCTGAGCACCATTCCAATTTGCTGAAAAAGGAAATCTCGCGTTTCATCTACAAATTCTCACTGCAAAAACGTTGACAGCAGCTTGTTCCTTATTGACAACGGAGCATAGACACAACTAGCAGCCATGGCAGACGTTATTGACTCAGTGGAAGCCGCGTTTGAGGACCGGGTGCGTCTGTTTTCTGAGTTTATCACCGCAGATAGAGAGGATATCACTAATTACCAGCGAAAAATAGATCAAATGCTTAGAGCGGGAGAGAAACGGCTCTACATCGACATCGATGAACTCAGAGCGTTCAACTTTGAGTTTGCAGAGGGACTGATGAACACTCCACACGACTATCTGCCAGCAGCGGAGCAGGCTTTGAAAACCGCAGTTAGTGTCATCTATAATCCTATTGAAATGTCTAATATCCAACTAACCGGTGATGACCAATTTTTCATTGGGTTCATGGGGTCCTTTGGTGCCTATACGGTGTCCCCAAGAACCATCAACTCTGGTTATTTGTCAAAATTGGTTGCTATTGAGGGTATCGTTACCAAGACCTCTCTCATTAGACCCAAAATCATCAAATCCGTTCATTACAATGCAGCAAAGAACACGCACTTTTCAAGAGAGTACAGAGACCAAACGACAAGTTTTGATCCAATCTCAACCATTGCAACCTTCCCGACTGAAGACGCAGAACACAACAAACTACAAACTGAATACGGGTACTGCACTTATAGAGATCACCAAACAGTCACTATCCAAGAATTACCTGAATTGGCACCTGCTGGTCAATTGCCAAGAAATGTTGATGTTATATTGGACGAGGATTTGGCCGATTGCGTCAAGGCGGGTGATAGAGTTCAGATTATTGGTCTTTATAGGTCCCTAGGTGGTGGTCAAAATGATCAAGCTTCTTTCAAGTGTATCGTTATTGCATCTTCTGTTTATCATTTGCATGCTCCTTCTTCTGCTACTCAAACAGAAGAAACTCTAACTGAACAGGACATGAAAACTATCCTTCGTTTGTCTAAAAAGAAGAAACTATTCGAATTATGCTCAGAATCTTTAGCGCCCTCCATCTATGGACATGCTTACATCAAAAAGGCTGTCTTACTCATGCTCTTGGGTGGTACTGCAAAGGAATTGGGTAACGGTACCAGATTGAGAGGTGATATCAATATTCTCATGGTCGGTGATCCTTCCACAGCTAAATCACAAATGTTACGTTTTGTTTTGAATACTGCTCCCCTAGCAATTGCTACCACTGGTAAGGGTTCCTCTGGTGTTGGTTTAACTGCAGCTGTCACCACCGATAAAGAGACTGGTGAAAGAAAGCTTGAAGCGGGTGCCATGGTTTTGGCTGATCGAGGAATTGTTTGCATTGATGAATTTGATAAGATGAATGATGTCGATAGAGTTGCTATCCATGAAGTTATGGAGCAACAAACGATTACAATTTCAAAGGCTGGTATACATACATCGTTAAATGCAAGATGTTCGGTTATTGCAGCAGCTAATCCTGTCTTTGGTCAATATGACACTTATAAAACTCCACAACAAAATATCGCTCTCCCTGATTCACTTCTATCCCGTTTTGATTTGCTATTCATTGTCACTGACGACATTAAAGAAGAAAGAGACAGGAATATTAGTGAGCATGTTTTGAAGATGCACAGATTTATTCCTCCAGGCTATGCAGAGGGAGAACCTATTCGAGAGAAATCTAACATCACATTTGCAATTGGTGATAAAGACATGGATGGTAACAACGATGATGATAATACTGATATATTTGAGCGTAATGCACCAGCAAATACAGGAGTTCGTGTGAGCAAAAAGAATTCTTGGCTTTTGCTCAATATTAAATTTTTAAAGAAATACATTCAGTATGCAAAGAATAAGAATCCCCAAATGACAAATAATGCAAAGAATAAAATTGTTGACTTTTATGTCTCACTCAGAAACGATGATTCCACAAAAAATCAAAGAACGTCTCCAATCACTGCCAGAACATTAGAAACCATTATTCGTTTATCAACTGCGCACGCAAAGCTTAGACTTTCGCAGACTGTGGACGTTAGGGATGTCACTGTTGCTGAAGAGTTGATTAGATTTTCACTTTTCAAAGAGGTTAAGAAAGGTACTTCTCACAGATCACCACGAAAGAAAAGAAGGACAAATGCTGTCGACAGTGACGGTGAGGAATTTACAAGCGAAGAGGAAGAAGAAGAAAGCACTGGCGCTGATGATCCAGGACTTTACGTTCCTAGACAGACTAGATCTAGAGCTGCTGATCAAACATCAACGGCTTCTTCTAAAACGACGACTCCATTAATCCACCAGGACACAGAAGCCGAAGTTGAAGACATGAGACGTGGTATCGAGCACTTGGGAACGCCTAGACAAGCATTGACTCCTAAGTTGACGGATACCATGAATACTGACAGAACTACGCTTCAACCAGTTGAGGCGCCCGCCAATGAGAACGTGAATTTCACTGGAGAAATAAGCCAAGGCAGATTGGCCTTGTTCAAAGCAACGTTGTCACAGATCCTAACACAGAATCGTAAGGATTCATATACCGTGGAGGAGCTAATTAAATCCATTAACAGCCATGTTGCACAAGAAGATAGTTTCGGACCTAACGAAAGTAAAAAAGCACTTCAAATTCTTGAGGAGCAGAATATTGTTATGACTTCTGCAAATCACATATATCCGATCTAGTTCTAAACACACCACAATACTGCAGATATCGGCCCCCTTTGTTCATTTATATTTGTATTTTAGATTTGACTTTCTATCTTTTATTTTTGACAGCTTTTTTCGAACTTCAAATTGTTTAAACGAGATCTGTATATAACGAGTATACCATCAAATTTTTCAAATCTTAGCTTATTAATGGCATGTTTTTTCCGAAATATTGATCATGTCAGCTGATTCTGATTCTCAGAAGGTACAGCTCGGACCTAGTGGACGAAAGATTATATATGGGGCTGATGGCAAACCTTGTCGTTCCTGCAACACTTTGTTAGACTTTCGAATGGCAACTTCTGGGTCTACTGCTAAAGCTACTAATACCACAGATAAACCACTCAATATGGCTGATTCCAAACCAACTGCTGATCCATCATTTAACAACGGCTATCCAAAAGATTGTCCGGTAGATACATTACAGCTTGGTCGTTCAACCTGGACGCTATTACACACTATTGCTGCTAATTACTCCGAAACGCCAACAACAGATGAACAAGCAAATCTAAACACCTTTATCCAGTCGTTTTCAAAACTCTATCCTTGTTGGTGGTGTGCTAAGGATTTCAGAAAGTACATTGTTGAAAAGAAGCCAAAGGTTACTAACCGTGACGAATTTGGTCAATGGCTTTGTGAAGCGCATAATGCTGTCAATATTAAAACTGGTAAGGAAACTTTTGACTGCAATCTTTGGAAGGAAAGATGGAAGGATGGCTGGAAAGACGGCTCTTGTGAATAAAATAGACCAATTACAGTAATAAGACAAAACGATACAAAAGTAAGTAGTTTTTAGTGTTATATTTTTATTGTATAGATATTAACGAACTGACGTAATGATTATAGCCTAGTTAGGTCCAATGGTACACTGCTTCCCCTCCCACTTGGATACAATTTTGTTTTATTCGAGAATTTGTGAGGTTTTGGCAAATCGTTTGAATTGACAAATTTGTACTTTGAGCTATTCATCTTAACGTATGTTCCAACTCCATTACCTGAATCATGCTTAGTGGCCATGTTAGGTTTTGCAATTGTATATGCTGAAGCATCTATTTTTCTCAATTCGTCACCAACTGCTTGCGTTTCTAAGATCTTTTCCGTTTCTTCTGCTGTAGATTTGGTTCCGTAACCAAAATTTGGCTTTTTATGATGGCCAAATCGATTTTTAAATGTTCCTAGTAGCCCTTTGTTTTCACCCTCTATAATGTGGGGCGTTGAGGATAATGTTGGGTTTACCATTTCCATAGAAGGTCTTGAATTACTATTATTACTTATTGAAAGAGTTGGTGCTGAGTTTGCAGGTGGTGGTGGTGGTGGTGGTGGATGTGCCTTTCTGTGTCTTGAAGTTGACAACGAAGTAGATTCGGAAAATAATGATGAGCTATCAGAAGTATCGTTAAGAACAACTGATTGGTGAGTCGAAATTGGTGGTGCCTGTGTTGGTGGTGGCGGTGGAGGGGGAGAACTCATGTTAGGAAGATATGGTGCCTGTGCTGATGGTACTGTTGCTTTTGGTGCAGCTGATGTTAAAGAAGGTGAAGCCGTAATATTAGAAGGATGCGATCTTTTTATTATCTCCTCTAATAGTGGATTTCCACTTGTACTTGGAATAGCTGGTACAGAATCAGCCTTTGAAAATGATAACTTCGTTGTCTCTTGTTCTAACGGAGCACTAAAATTTTGGCTGGCTTTGTTCTTAACTGCATTATCATCAACAACGTATGTTTCATTTCTTCTTTGATTGATTTCAGCAAGAAATGGTAGCCCACCGCCAGGAGAAGCTGCTGGCTTGGCACTTTGTTTTACTTGCATAGGTGGTGGAGGTGCGGATGCTGATGAAATTCCTGCAGGTGGTAACGGTGGAGGAGGTGGTGCACCCATTGAAGGTAACGATGGTGGTGCTGATGGCATTCCTGCAGGTGGTAACGGTGGAGGAGGTGGTGCACCCATTGAAGGTAGCGATGGTGGTGCTGGTGGTGGTGCCGCCATTGAAGGTAGCGATGGTGGTGCTGGTGGTGGTGCCGCCATTGAAGGTAGCGATGGTGGTGCTGGTGGTGGTGCCGCCATTGAAGGCAGCGATGGTGGTGCTAATGGTGCTGCCTTAGAATGTATATCAGAAGCCTCGTTCTTAAGATGTGATCTTTTAAACATTTCCTCTAAAAGTGGATTTCCATTTGTACTTGGAATAGCTGGTACAGAATCAGCCTTTGAAAATGATAACTTCGTTGTCTCTTGTTCTAACGGAGCACTAAAATTTTGGCTGGCTTTGTTCTTAACTGCATTATCATCAACAACGTATGTTTCATTTCTTCTTTGATTGATTTCAGCAAGAAATGGTAGCCCACCGCCAGGAGAAGCTGCTGGCTTGGCACTTTGTTTTACTTGCATAGGTGGTGGAGGTGCGGATGCTGATGACATTCCTGCAGGTGGTAAAGGTGGTGGTGGCGGTGGCGGTGCTCCTGCTGATGGTAAAGGTGGTGGGGGTGGTGCTCCCATTGCAGGTATTGGCGGTGGTGGTGGTGCTCCCATTGCAGGTATTGGCGGTGGTGGTGGTGCTCCCATTGCAGGTACTGTTGCTTGAGCTGTTGGTGTGACAATAGGTGGTTTTGGTTCATTTTTACTATTCAAACCAGTTGAAAAAGGCGTAGGTACTGATGAATGGAGTTTATTCGAGTCGCCCTTTGTATTGCTAGTCTGTAAGTGGGTACCATCTAATGGGATTGGTGGTGCTCCGATTGGTATAGGTGGTGCCTGTGATGGTAATGGGGGAGCAGATGAAGTGATTGATCTTGCTGTTGGTCTCTTTGATGGCATTTGAGGTTTAGCTGCCGCACTTGGTTCCCCAGGACGAGTAAAAGCGATCTTAGGAGCGCTTGAAGGTAGTGGTGGTGCAGAGGAAGGTATTTGTGGTGCACCTGTGGGTAGTGGAGGCGCACCCATGGAAGGAATTGATGGAGCGTTGGATGAAATAGGAACTTTAGACCTTGCTAATGGCCTACCTGATGGTAGTGATGGTATTGATGGTGCTGCTGGTGCATTTTTCGTTGGCTTTGTGCTTGCATTATTGATATGTTTCAACTTGGGGACGCCAGAGGCAAATATATCACCCAATTGGGGGACAGCAGGAGCAGAAAAAGAGGTGCTTGAAGGCACATTATTTGCAGTTGATGGAGCTGCGTTGGAAGCAGATCCTCCAACTACTGGTGCTGACCTATCGTTCGTTACGGCTTTCTTCAACCTTTTACCTTTGTGAATATCGTTCAAAAGAGCGTTTCTATCCGAGGAAACAGGGGGCAAAGATGGTTGCCCAGCACCAGACATTGCAGGTGGCGGCGGTGGCGGTGGTGGAGGAGGTGGTGGACCGGCCATTGTTGTGTAATTGGTTATATATCCAATAAAGAGCGGATGATAGCTACAATAGATGTTGATTTTTTGAGTGCTTAACTAAACTAGTATATAGTGTGAAATTTATCTCTAAAATTTTCACATATGATTCGAAGTTTGGAACTGTTTGGTTTGCATTTAAGAGGAAAATGGTGGCTAGGGGATTGAACTTTTGGAATATTTGTAATAGGGTCAACCTTAGAGCGTTTTCTACAGGTTTTGTAGCTCGGAAAGCCATGCAAAAGCCCTTAATTTTGACAGATTCCATTTTGAATACAAGTGCTATGCAAGATAAAGGAATCGATGTCAGGCCAGATCTTACATTGAAGATCACACATGTTCCATACACCGCATTACCAGAGATGGTGTTGAATCCATTCAAGCGGTTTGGAGCAATTAAATACTTACATATTCCATATGATGAAATATCAGGACAGCTAAAAGGACTAGCATTCCTCAGGTTCGAAAACGAACTGAGTGCAAAGAGAGCGTCGGTGCAAATGAATGGCTTTGTTATTAATAACATGCCAATTAAAGTGGAGCTGGCTAGTGAGGTGACTCAGAATGAAGCCAAACCTCACTATATTCTAATGCTCAAGAATTTAAGCTATGAAGTTAGTGATGAGGAAATCAAAGAGCTGTTGAGACCATACCAAGCACTCAGTGTCGGGTTGAGAAGAGCTCCTATTGGGAACCGGCCATGTCTTGGGTACGGTTTTGCTAGATTTGATACAGTGTCTGCCGCTAAAAGAGCTTTGGAAGCGGTCGCTGGACACAAGGTGAGAGGGAGACCAATCAAAGTTCGGTATGCGAAGGAAATGGATCATGACTATTCATTTATAGTGTAATACGAAATCAATTACATAAAAAGATACATATATAATTTATAGACAAGGAAAAATAGTGGATACCAAATGTTTCAACTAGTCATCACCCTTAACAACACCAACCTTAGCTGCTCTCAAGACTCTGCCGTTTAATTCGTAACCAGGTTGCTGAACGTAAAAAACGGTACCGGCTTCCTTTTCAGCGTGCGGAGCTTGGAAAGTGGCTTCATGCTTGTTTGGATCGAATTCTTCATCCATAGGATCGATTTTCTGCAGACCGTGCTTTGAAAGGGTCTTTTCAAAAACCTCCTTGGTCATCTTGACACCGTCGTATAGCTGAGAGACCTCGTTGTTTAACCCGATGGAGTCTTCCTTAACTGAGGACAAGGCGTGACCAAAGTTATCAATAGATTCAATCAAGTCCTTGGCAAACTTCTGAAGTGCAAAGTCCTTGGCCTTTTGAATCTCTCTTCTGGTGGTTTCTTGTAAGTTACGGAAATCCGCAACAGATCTGGTGTATGAGTCCTTCAACTCAACGTAGTCCTTGTCCTTCTTCTCTAGCTTGGCTTTCACTTCTGCGAGTTCCTTCTCTAGTGGAGAAAGCTCCTTTGCTTCTTCCTTTACTTCAGTTTCCTTGGCCTCCTGGAAAAGGGCACGGCTTGTCACAAACGTTCTGTAAACTGGTGTGCGTAGAGATGCAGGCTTTTGAATGATGGCCCTCTTAACAGCTGTGGCGTAGTATCTTTGCATTGTTGTAGTTTATAGAATAAAGAAGGTGTCTTGTTAAACATCTTTCGTCCAGATTCTTTTTTTTTTCAATATCGAAAATGCTGGAAGGTTTCAGAGCCGCCAATAATACGATAATGATGTATTGAAGTGCTATGGGTAGCAAGTAAAAGTAGCTTATGGCTTATAATTAAAAGGATAGTGAGATAAAGGTAACCATAAAGTCACCACTATTTTAGAAACCCTTTGCACTTTTTCTTTATATTTATGCTGAGCGACTTTTTCTGCCTACGACAAAACTCATGTTGTTTTATCTTGACATTGTGTTATAAGTGGCTAAAGTAATGGAAATACTAAATAATTTGCAAGTCGTGAAGACCAAACACTGTCTTATTATATCATTTTGGTAACTAAAGCACTACCAAATTATGAAGTTCAATATTTAACTTTAGTCAGCTAATGTGTTTTCAGTTTACCAATATTTAAAAATTAATTACTACATTCATACTTAAAAATGTACCCCACCAGCAAGGACGACACTTGGAGAGTCAGTTAAACCCCAATGATTAGCTTAAATGATTACTTTTTCGTAGGATGTGTAGCTGCAAAAAGTTAAAGCATCAACTTTCAGGTAGCTTCGTAAATGTAAAAATGTTGCTTTATATGAAAGGCAACAAGTTTTCATACTGTAGACTTTTTATTAACAACATAAACACAAGCACAACCATGTTTTATTTGCCAGCAAGTCTATGCTATGTTTCAGAAATTGAGAGTCGATTGAAATACTTGTGCTGAATATTTTCATTTACCGAACTGATGAGAATTTAATTGGGTTAGCCAAGTATGGCTCTGAGTAATAGCATTGTTGGTAAAACACACTCTTGACATAAAATACCATAATGCACTGCTCCCATCTAGTACTAATAAAAAATAAAAAATGCCTGATTGTTAACTACATTCATGAAGGGCTCAACAGCTAGCTCACTGGGCTATCTGAGGAAAGCGGTATTAGTATGCTAATACACGCCATTCATGAAAATAGCTAATTGGTTGCCGCAAACTAGTTGTCGAAGTTACCAAAATAAGCACTTAGCAATCAAAAAGTAATCACCATTCCAAAAAGCTAGCTTACTAAAACATCCGCAAGCATAGAAGAGCTACTTTGATTTTTATTCACTTTGTGAAGAATCAAACCATTTTTATCTTTCTCAATATCGTGCAATATCTAAACTCCTATCATGATGTTCAGCATAATATTTTCAAATAAGTAAGCTTTAGTGGGGGCGTGAATCTACATTTCCACTATCTTATGATAACAATAACCTGAGCAATATTTTTAGTTCCAATCTAAAAAGAGCAGCTTAGGTAACAGCTTCACTTCTGCTTAATGATTATCTTTGCTACCAATAAATGTCTCTTCTACTCTTCACTCTTCCCTTCCAAATCATCTCCAGTCAACACATGTAAATTAAAAGGTTACCCGGCGTATGACTGATTCTGTGGAAAAAAATATCCAAGAGGAAAAAAACATCATTTTTGTCACCACTTGTCTTCTTTTGTAAAGAAACAAACGAAATAAAGTCAGACCTTAACTGAACTTGCCCTATTTTAAGCTATTTCGTACTTCCTATATTTACTCTTTATATATATAAACTCTCTTTTAATGTCTAGTATTGGTGCGAATCAAGGATTCGAGTTTGGGAATGACTATTACAATTCTTTACAAGATTTAACGTTTAATTCCAGGCCGATCATTGAGTCTCATACAGCATTGGCGCAGGAGAATTCGAATTATGCAAGTGAGATAGTGAGTGCTATTGAAAAGCGAATCGAAAGAGCGATTCCTAATCAAAAGTTATTCACCTTGTATTTGATGGATTCTATTGCTAAGAATGTTGGATTACCTTATACAACATTATTTTCTAAAAATTTACTTAAAACTTTTACGAGAACATATTCTCTAGTTGATGATGCAACTAGAGTGAAGCTTATTAAACTATTCAAAACGTGGAAGTTCCCAACTGCATTAACGGGACTGCCACTATTTGATTCCAATCAACTAGATTTGATTGAAAAATTTCTTATTAAAGCCACTGCAAGCACCACTGGTGTTAGTACGCCTCCAAAAACCAGTATCCAGCAACAACAACAACAACAGCAACAACCTTTTACTGAGCCACGGTTATTATTGATAAAGGAAATTGAAGACTTGACAAATATGGTAAATTCAAGATTGATTGTGTCTCCCAATGACAATAAGGCGCTACAAAGATTTGATTTGTTAAATCAGCTCAGGAATATATTACTGTCGGACCCAAATCTACCATTGAACCAGCTAGATAGCGTGAGACAACAGCTTCAGTCCATTAGAACAGACGAAATGATGAAACTCAACGCACTCAAGCAGAAGGCGAATAACAGCAACAATAACAACAACAACAACAATCATTCGTTTTCAGTTCAGCAGCTGCAATCGCTTCTGTCCAAACCAAACGCATTACAAGAGCCAGTTAGCGCCGGCATCAATACGGCCAATGCACAAACGCTTTTTACAATGATGAACTCCATTGCCAAGAAAAAGTCGCCTGTGGTGAAACCGTCGTCGTTACAGCAAATGCCCGCATCGATGAACGCATTGTTTAGTGGTAAACAACAAGCGAACTCGTTCAAGGGCTCCCTGGGCTTAAACGATCTATCGTTTCTACAAAACATTCTACACAAAACCAACAGCTTGGCCTCCTCATCTGCTTCTCCTCCTTCTCATGGATCACCACCTCAACAGCAGCATGGACAGGTAACCAAAATAGATTTTGGGTTCATTCAACCGAAGAGGGAGCAGCTACTTAGCAGTTTTATATTATCGCAAGATTTCCTGAGTAGTCACAAGCCAACGGAGTTTGAAATCTCGCTGCTTTATGAACCGAGCTCCAACCAATGTTCCAATTGTGCCCTCAGGTTCCCCGACACGAGCGAAGGCCGTTTGCGTAAACAGAACCACTTGGATTGGCATTTTCGGATTAACAAGCGTATCAGAAACGCACAAATTACCGTTGTCAACAGATCCTGGTACCTAACGCAGCAGGAATGGCTAGGATTTCGTTTTGACGAGGTGGAGGATGAGGGGAAGCACAGTTCTACCGGTCCAAATGCGAACACACCAGCGGCGGCCATAATTAACAGCAGTGCTAAACTTGGTGTCAACGGTGGCAGGTCCGATAACAACGGTTCTGCTCGCAGCGATAGCAGAGATCTGCTGAAGTCATTCAACGATCAGTACGTGATAATTCCCCCTGGAGCGGCGAACGAGACTGTTTGCGACGTGTGCAAGGAGCTGCTTAGTGGTGTGTTTGACGAGGATTCAGGCGAGTGGGTGTGGAGGGGCGCCGTGTTGCACCATAGCACAGTGAGACATGCAGAGTGCGATGCCCAGACCCGTCACAGGGACCGTTCACCTGTTCGTAGTTGACTTGATGATGACCGCCATACCCCGCAAATTTACGTGCCTTGAGACCCGCGCATATCTGCTATTGTCTTATCTTGACGTATAACGCTCTTTGTGGTGATACTGGTGATGGTGATTTTTGTAGTCGTTGACCCCCCATATTTGATGGCTCCGTTGCGGGGGCGGGCTTTGTTGGCCAAGATGGTGCTTATAAGGAGATGTGTATCTTGTCGTAGAATCAAAATCTGACTCGGTTTTATGTATAATTAACTAAATTAAATCAAATCTACTGTCACTAATAGTCTACTATCACTAACAGTCTTTGCAAACACACTATTAATCACTTTTACATATAACCCTTATATACTCGCTTTATAGTATAGCTCGCTATGGAATACTCTGAACATTCAGAACCCTCGATGGAGGCAGATATGTCCAAGTCGGTCACACAGACAGGTGAATACTACCACGAGCGTGAGGAGGCACCTATCAGCTGGAAGACGTACGTGATGTGCGGGTTTGCCAGTTTTGGTGGTATTTACTTCGGTTACGACTCCGGTTACATCTCTGGTGTCATGGCAATGGACTACTTCATTCACGAGTTCACAGGTAAGGTCGACGACGGCACCACCGCTTACTCATTGGAGTCGTGGCAGAAGTCCCTTATTACCTCCATCTTGTCTGCGGGTACCTTCTTTGGTGCCATCATTGCTGGTGATGTCGCAGACGCTCTTGGCAGACGTGTAACCATCATTATCGGTTGCGGTGTCTTCTCCATCGGTGTGGCGCTCCAGATCGCCTCTACGACCATTGCGCTTCTTGCGGTTGGTCGTATTATTGCAGGTTTCGGTATTGGGTTTGTCTCCTCAATCATCGTCCTTTACATGTCTGAAATCTCTCCAAAGAAAATCAGAGGTGCTATTGTCTCCGGTTACCAGTTTTGTATTACCATCGGTTTGCTATTGGCCTCCTGTGTTGACTACGGTACCCAGAATTACACCACCTCCGCATCTTACAGAATCCCAATTGCTCTACAGCTACTTTGGGCCTTTATCTTGGCCGGTGGTCTCTTCTTCCTACCTGAAACTCCGAGATTCTTTGTCAAAAAAGGTAAGTTGGAAAAGGCTGCTCACGTGCTATCAATCTTGAGAAGTCAGCCTGTGGACTCTAAGTACGTTCAGGAAGAGCTAGAAGAAATTGTTGCCAATTACGAATATGAGCAATCCATCATTCCTGCTCAGAACTACATTCAGTCCTGGGCTGCCTGTTTTACTGGCGGTTTGAGACAGCCTTCCTCAAACTTGAGAAAGACAATTTTAGGTACTTCACTTCAAATGATGCAACAATGGACCGGTGTTAACTTCATTTTCTACTTTGGTACAACATTCTTCCAAGAATTGGGTACCATCAATAACGAGTTTTTGATCTCAATTATCACTACTATTGTCAATGTTGTTTCAACTCCAATTTCCTTCTGGACGATTGAGAACTGGGGTCGTCGTTTCATTTTGATTTACGGCGCTGCTGGTATGTTAGTTTGTGAATTCATCGTTGCTATTGCTGGTACTGTCGATGGTGACAACCCTGCAACTGTTAAAGCAATGATTTCCTTCATTTGTATTTATGTCCACTTTTTTGCTTCAACTTGGGGTCCAGCTGCCTGGGTCGTCATTGGTGAAATCTTCCCACTACCTATTAGATCAAGAGGTGTCGGTCTTTCAACTGCTTCTAATTGGCTTTGGAATTGTATTATTGCTGTCATTACTCCATACATGGTGGGTACTGATAAAGCTGATTTAGGCGCCAAAGTTTTCTTCATTTGGGGTTCTCTTTGTACTTGTTGTTTGGTCTACGCTATTTTCTTGGTCCCAGAAACTAAAGGTTTAACTTTGGAAGAAATCGATAGAATGTTAGAAGAGACAACTCCTTTTACTTCTGCAAAATGGAAGCCTCACAGTTACATTAAAACTGCAACTGATTATGTTGAAGATGAAGATAAAGCTAATTTCGTTCATGAGGAATCTGTTTGAGCTCATCTCACTAAACTCACTTTCTTTCCTTTTCTTGCTCCCTTTCTTTTATCAATACGACGCTTTACGACTCAAAAAAAAGAACAATAGCAATGTTTCTTTGGTCAACAGCCTAAGAACTTCTATGTCAACGGTTTGAGAGTATCTTTCAAAAATACCAATTGTACCTTTGCTGAAGATATTTGACGTTGAAGTTTTTGTGCTTTTTGATGTTATTTTATGTTTTTAATAATTCAGATATTGTTTCTAAGCTTTTTATAATGATATAATGATATAATGATATAATGATATAATGGTATCATGACTAAATAGTAAGTAATTCTATTTCTATTATAATTACTTTCACGTTTTAGCTTATTTATATATATTGTTTTTATTATAATCCTATAAATTTATCAGACACAATTCTAAAATGCAAACACATCATTATACAACTCAACAATCTTCTCATCTATGTTGTCAGTTATTTTATGATCTGGTAATTGAACCACTGGAAAAATGAAACTCTCGCTCTCTAGATCCTTCAAATTTTGTTGGAGTTGAATGTTGCTATCGCTAACATCAGGGAAATCAAAGTGGTCAATAATCATTGTGTCACTGTTATCTGCTAAAATCTCAGTTTCTTTGAAAGGTTTGTTGGAGACTGTAGACGAGTCCTCTGCCTCATTTTTTAAGGGTTTAGATACAAATTCCTGGGTTTTCGATGCTGGTTGCTCTGCCTTTTTTGTAGTGTCGTTAAACGGAGATACTGGTTTAGAAGAGCTTTGGACACCATTCTTTGACTCAATTTTTCCATCTGCTGCATCAATTGAAGAAGTGCCAATATTGATTTTTCCACTTGGATTGCTATTGATCTTGAAAGTAAAGGCAGGTTGAGATTCCTTCAAAGATTCTTTTTTGGTGTCAGCAGGCGTAAAAAGTGGTGTCTTTTCAACAATCCTTGGTTCACTTTTTTCATTCTCTGTCCTCTTTCTTGAAATTTGTGGTGTAAAAGAAAACAATGGTTTGCTCTTTCTTGTCTTTTGATCGTCAACTTCATTACTTTGTTCGATGATCTTTGTATTTGTCTTTTCATCTAGAGAACTATCACTTTCAACTGCTTTGGTGGTGTTTATTTTCTGTTCAAGTTTACTGTTATTTACTTTCACAGTTGAGCCACTTTTGTCTTCCGTCTTTTCTGTCTGAAGCTCAAATTTCGATGTTTCAGTCCCCTTTGTCAATGCATTTTCAATTTCGGGTTCTTTACCACTGACTGTAATTATATCATTTTTTCTTTCAAGTTTCTTTTCAATTAAATTCTTTCTGATATCAGCTATTGATTTTAATGGAGGCATTTCACTGTCATCTGCTTTTGAAGTAGATAAGATGTCCAAAACTTTGGTAGCAGTCTTACTCAGTTTGGCCCTTTTAGTGGTATTATTATCGGAGTTTTCAGCAACTTTGTTGGTTTCTTCTTCTTTCACAGCAGCCAAAGCCAAACTTTCCCTTTTCCTCTTGGCAATAAATGAGGCTAATGGAGAAACAAGTCTCTTGTTGTTGTTGTTGGCAAGAGAAGAATAATTTGTCATTTTTCTCTTTCTGATAAAAGGAGTGATATCCGGTCCAGTCAAATTTTCAATTGAACTGTTATTTGTCGATATATTTCCAATATACGTAGGAGTAGCAATGTTAACAGGTTTCGTCAAGTTTGCTGATGCTTGTCTTAAGATAGTTGAGTTGTTGGAATCGTTGAATAGCAATGAATGGTTCCTTGAAATTCCTGAAGCAACTCTGGAAGTGTTACCAGGACCAAAAATACCTGATCTAGATTGATTATTTATGACACTAGTGTTTCTACTGTCACTGTGATGCGCTTTTCTGATCAAAGACATGACACCTTCAATTTCAATATCATTTAACGGTTTGTCTCCTTTATGCAAAAAGAATTCAGCAAGTGTATCATTTGGATTTTTGGAATTAACGGATATATTTGAGATGTCAACCACTTCATTATTCTGCTCACTTTGCTTCAATTCACTGATTACACTGGACTGCTTCAGCTTTACAGAGGCAGGAGCAGTCTGCTTTTGCGTAAAGAAGCCTTTGACTCTCTGTAAAAACCCACCACTGTTATCTCCCTGTGATGGAGCATGATAAAACCTATTCTCAGAGTCCAAAGGCTTGGCTCTGTTACTGTATTTGGCCATCTGAACACCGAGTAAACTTTTCACTGTAATAATAATTGAAGATGAATAGAAGTGAAAAAATCATATACGCTCTTAAACTTCCTTTTGCCATGGTGTTTCTTTAGAGGTGAAACTCAGAAGATCATGTCGGCGACGATTAAGGGGACTATTGTAGGTTCATTAGCATGCCAGAAAGACTCATACTTGAAGTCATTTGCTACCACAGTGCTTAGTTGCACTCCTGTGAAGAATCAACAGAAGAAACCCTCAAAAGCTAAGTCTGATCAGTCAGATAACGATCAGTTATATCGTGTTGAATTGGAAAATACCATTTTGTTTCCAGAAGGTGGAGGCCAGCCGGCTGACAACGGTGCCATATTAATGGATGAGAAGACGATAGCGTACGTCAAGGATGTGCAGCGCGAGAATCTCCGTGCAATTCACTATGTCACTGCACCAGTTGGAAGTGGAGACGAGGTGTCACTACAATTAGACTGGAAAAGACGTTTAGATCATATGCAACAACACACAGGTCAACATTTACTATCTGCTATTTTAGATAAGTATGAATTGCCAACTTTGTCATGGAGCATGGGTGAAGTTATCAATTATATCGAAATTCCAAGAAAGTTAACAGAAGAGGAGCTAGATGAGATTAGTGAAACAGTTAACAATAAGATTCTATTGAACATACCTATTGAGGTAGAATATCCTGATACTGAAAAGGACAATCTGAACTTAGAGAAGGGTATTATGCGTATTGTTCGCATTGGTAAACTAGATTCTAATCCATGTTGTGGAACGCATTTGAAATCCACTGGGCATATCAAGGCCATTATTCTATTGAATCAATTTTCTGGTAAGGGAGGTGCTTCCAGATTGAATTTCATTTGCGGTGACAGGCTAATCAATTATACTAGAGATTTGCATGATATTACTAAAAAGTTAATGACAACCCTAAGTGGAAGTTTAGAAGATCTAAATACTAAGGCAGCAAGTGTTGTTCAGCAAGGAAAGAAATCAGCGCAGCGTGAAAATACCCTATTGACAGAGTTGGCCATCTTGAAAGCCAACGAATTGAAAGTTGAACTAAAAGAAGGAAAGAAGGTTGTTTATGCTTATAGAGCCGATGCAGATTTAAGTTACTTGAACGCCATTTACAAAGAGCTTGGTGACATCGGCACAGCGACAGCGGTGTTGCTAACTGGAGAAGCTAAACAGCCAGGCGCTGTCATAATTTCAGGTGGTGAAAAGAGTTTGGAGGTCACCGCACAGCTGAAAAGCATCCTGAAGACATTAAAAGGTGGAGGAAAAGGTAAGTTTCAAGGTAAAGTCGGCGAATATGCTAAGGGTGAGGTAGAAGAAGTTTTAGCTTACCTTGATTCTTTATAGATTTTTACACCTGCTTGTACAAGTGTCTGTGTGGAATGTAAGCGTAGTAGGGTCTAATTAAAGCTGGATAATATGTATTGAAAAAAAGAATGCTGTTATTTATATATGTGAACTCAATATAGTGTTATTGCACACCAAAGATTCGCTGTTTGATGGCCATCCAAAGGGAGACCTGTTGAATGGTGGTATCGTTCTGTCGTATTACCGATTGCCGGAGTCTCAAATCCACTTGAGACACGCGTTTCAAGTTTGATATGATCTTTTCAAACTGCATATTCGGTAATAGTGGTGATTCGTGCCTAATGATGGTCAAGTCCACATCGTCGCTCTGAATGGTCATATCCATTTCGTCTACAATATGCACCGTGCAACTCTCATCGTTTCGTGAACAAGACTCACACACAAGCTCTCTGTGCTGAGAATCGTCTGGTATTAAGTTGCTTATTTCGTATAGTGGGGTATCACATAGACTGCAATAATGCAGTGGTTTGAAATCCTGACTGGTGTTACCGTCAGATAGTATCGACCTCAAGTAAGGGTCTTCGCATTCCTTAACTGTAGACGCTGCTGCAGCCGCTTTTGTTGGGAATGATTCGTCCAGCACCTTTCTAAAGTCATAGGTTGTCTCTGAGAACAGTTCAGCAGACGACGGAGGCGTTGGCGGCATCGCACTGTCGTCCACGTTCAGCGTAAATGGGCCAAACGTATTAGAGTCGTTGTTGATGTCCTCAAACGACGAGTCTCTGTTCACTGAAGTTGTTGTCAGTCCTGAGTAGAGTTTGCATTCTCGTATTCTATTGATGCCATCACTATGTTGACTGGCAGGATGTGGGATGGGGAACGAAGTCAATTGCGTACTGTCTATCAAGTCCAACTTCGATGGTCGGTGCTGTAAGGTATATGTTGTCATGAGGCGCCGCTTTGTAGTAGCTTTGTTATTCGTGTCGGAACAAGACGGTATAGATCTGGTAAACAAACGAGAAATTTAAAGATCCAGTATCTTTTGACTGTTTTCTGTATTCAATTGCAACTAGAATGTATGAAGTAAAAGAGCACGCGATGCGAATGGTTCTCACACTCCCTGTGTCTTGCCTATTTCTATATTTATTGTTAAAAACAAAAGTTTATTTTTACTTACTATATGAAAACTTGTCACAAAATTTTTTGATGAGATGATCCATCAACGTATGGGGGTTGCAAATCAAAGAAAAGTTAATGGATCAATGGCTTGTAGAGTAGGGGATAAGCCAGGAGCGTTCAGCTTCATGCAGATGTCATTGATTGTGTATCTTCAATACATTTTATTGCTTACTTCATACTTTTGCTTAGCTAAGCGTGTTTTCGTTTGTTTATGTTACCCAATACGGCAAGCAAGATGGCTCATGAAGTTTGAATTGCAAACTGGTTCAAAAGGTTGGCATCTATACAGACGACGTGTGCATAGATCAGTATTTACAGGGGAGCCTCGTGCACAGTATTAACGTTCAGTCTCTTCTCAAAAAAGCTTGATATGCGTCATTGGCAATGTTCACACGACCGTCACTCTTAAGCTGTTTCTTACCCTCCTTTTGTCTGACTAGCAACTTCTTTCTTCTACTGATGTCTGAGGCATGGAGCTTGGCAAGAACGTCCTTTCTTCTCGCCTTGATGGTCTCTCTCGCCACAATTCTATTGTTGGCCCTAGCCTGGATGACAACTTCAAACTGCTGGATCCTCAAGAATTCCTTGAGTCTCTTTACAAACTCTCTACCACATTTCTCAATCTGCGACTTATGTAGCACTGTCGATAATGCGTCAATGCTTTCATTGTTGACAAGCAATTGCAACTTGTAGATGTCCGACTGCTTGTAGCCTGCATCCTCATAGTCTAAAGACGCATAACCTCTGGTGATACCTTTCAACTTGCCAAAGAAGTCGTCAATCAAGTGCGCTGTGGGCAAGTGATACTTCATCAAAACTTGACCATTTGAAAGATATTGCACGTCTATCTGCACACCTCTGTTATTGTCACAAAGAGTCATCACCTGGCCGGTGTATTCATTTGGAAATGTCATCAAGGCCTCAACATACGGTTCACTCAGATACTCAACACTGCTTTTCTTGGTGCCATCTGGGAAGTCATCAGGATTCGAAATGATTTGCTCCCTCCCATCTCTGAAAGTGATCTTATAAGGAACAGTAGGAGCTGTGATGATTAAATTCTTACCATGCTCCTTCTCTAGTCGTTCCTTGAAAATGGATGCATGTAAAGACCCAAGAAACCCTAATCGCCAACCCTGGCCTAGAGCATTCGAGGTTGTCCTTTGAAACACCACAGATCTATCGTTTAAAAACAAATGCTGTAGTGACTCCTCCATTTTCTTAAAATCTGTTCCATCTGCAGGAAATGCACCAACAAAGACCATTGGCTTTGGTTCTTCGAAACCTGCTAGAGCTTTAGCTGTGGATCCGGCCTTCTTGAGCGTGTCACCCACAAAGACCTCATTGGCATCCTTGAACCCTGGTATAACGTAAGCCACCTGTCCTGCAACAAGCTGCGGTAATGGTCTTCGATCTGGATACATAATACCGACCTCTTTCAGTTCGTATTTCTTTCCAGTCTTACAGAACTCGACTTTATCACCCTTTTTCAAAGTCCCATCGACAACATTAACCAACATGATCACACCAACATAAGGATCATACCAAGAGTCGACAATCTGTGCCCTTAGCTCCGCATCCCTATTGTAGCTTTCAGGTGGTGATGGAATATTTTCAATGATCTTTGGTAAAATGTATTCTATATTGACTCCTGTTTTAGCAGAAACATGCACCACATCATCTCTGAGTAGTTCAAATGTTTCTTCTATCTGTTCTTCGGCTCGAGGTATATCTGCAGTGTCTAAATCAATTTTATTGATGATTGGTATCAAATGTAGATTCATTGAATAGGCAAGGTAAAAATTGGCAACAGTTTGTGCTTTAATCCCTTCACTCGCATCAACTAGCAACAATGCCCCCTGGCACGACGCGTAAGATCTAACAACCTCTAGCCTGAAATCAACGTGACCTGGTGAATCAACCAAATGCAACATGTAGTCTTCTCCCTTGTAGTGATAAATCATGGAAACGGTTTGCGCTTTGACAGTGATTCCACGCTCCCTTTCTACGTCTAGTTTGTCTAGTATTTGTTTGTTATCAATAGTTGGATTGACTACTCCAGTTAACTCAAGCAACCTATCAGAAAGTGTTGACTTACCATGATCAATGTGTGCAACAATAATGAAATTTCTGTAATTCTTCAAAGGGATCTTGGAAATACGTTCTGCTAGCTCCTGGTTGCTCAAAATTGGCGTTGGATTGTTCTTTTTATCAGGTTTGTAGTTAACATAACCTTTATATTCTTCACTATGCAGAGTGTGAAATGATGTGGCAGTGGAAGATGAATATCTAACGGGTTGAGGCCGCAAAAAGCCACTTGGATGTCGCCTTAGCTGCTGTGGCAAAAGAAATCGCAGTTTCAGCATCAAATGGTACCAGAAGAGCTATAAATTGTCTATTAAATGAATGGTTTTAGACGATATCCAAGGCATTTATAAGTGAAAAAAAATATTATAGTGAAATTTTGTGTATATACTTAAAGATACGTATATAAGTTGAAGACCAAAGGGTCTACAGGGATCACTCTATGTTGTCGTAATACCTTAATTTGCAATTAGCGGTTTCCTTTAACTGTTACTTCTCTTGAAACACATACTTTTAGTGGAAAAAAAGCTCTAGTAGATAAAACATATTTATTATGATACACATTCTCTTTTAAAAGGCGTTAGAACCTCATGTAAAGTAACCTAACTTGCATTAGAGTTTCCCTGTTTGAGAATAACAACAACACTGTCACCTCTTAAGAACATCTTTGCCACATATCGTTCCCTCATGACTTTGTTCGGTTTTGTGTTCTTCTTATTCTTGGTGGTGGCATTTGGCTGTTTAGCATTTTCTTGCCACAACTCCTTGACCTTCTCTAGCACCATATTACAGTGTCTATCAAACGCCTTCACTTTTGCAATTAGCTTGTGATTATTTCTGAGAGAAATTAGAACAGTTTCGTTGTTTTGAACGGCCGTTGATAGCACCTTAAGGGGACCCTTAGAAAACTCATACTGCTCTAGCTCTAGGAGCTCGTCCTCGTTGAGTTCCTCCTTCGGTTTGTTGACTAACGAAGCCATAATTAAAAGTAGCTATAACGAACTTGTCTTTAATTTGAAGAGATCGCGTTTTGCACTTCTACTCTACCAATTTTTATTATCAGCTATATAGCAATATGATGTACATGCGATGTATCCACGGGATAACAAGGCGACAGTTCCATTTAGTGCCGCATAGGCGAGTCATGTTCCCGTTTTTAGGATTTAAATCTAACGACAAGGACATTGAGTTGGGTACTAACATCAGCAACACAATGAGGGAGTTTGATAATGATATCACACAGTATGTGTTCAAAAAGAAGTCATGGGGTAGAGATTCTGATGATAAGGGGGCTGAAAAGACCACCAATGAACAAAAACAGCAGAAGCAACAACAACAGCAGCAGCAGCAACAACAACAGCCAAGCAACACTAATAATGACAATACGCAAATGAAAAGGAATCCTCTTGCTGATGGTATCAGTTTATTGGCACCAGAAGAATTAATCAAGATGGACTCTTTTTTCAATTCATACAAAGTTTATAAGGAGTTTAAGAAGATAGGGTTTAATGAAGATCAGAGCTTGGCACTAATGAGATACACTTACGTTGTTTTAGAGAATAAGTTGAAGTGGCTTCACACTAATTATTCGCCAAAGGTTGATCTAGAGAACGAAGCTTATTTGTTTCAGGCAGCACACAGTGAGCTGCTCTTTGAGACAACAAACACGAGAGAAATTTCGTTGATGGACATGACAAATGCTATGATTATATTAAAGCGAGCTTTTAATAGTTTAGAAGACGAGAGTTCAGCACAGATAAAGCTCAATGATGATATCATTAAGATGGAGATTAATCAGTTTAAGCATGAAAACAATTTACACCAACGACTACTCAATTTGAAAAACAGTGATTTGAACAGTCGAATTTTAAGTGAAATTGTGTCAGGATTGAAATCTGAGATTGAGTCCTTTAGATGGGAGCTAACAAGGGCGGGTATTCTCTGCATCATGTTGATGACAGTGTGTATCATGGGTACATGGAATTTGACCAAGAAACCTGCAGCAGAGGAAGGGGAGCTTACTAAGGGCCCATTGTTAATGCCATTGCACGAGGCCACAGATGAGGAATCTCACGACTACGAAGCTGACTGGGACGATCGTGTTAACGTGCAGGTTAAACGTTAGCCAATTCATATGATTCATAAGTATATAGACACCTTTACAAAATAATACCTAATAATTTCAAAGCTTGTTATCTCTTTTGCTTTGCACCATTCTCCTGAAAGCATTCTGCGGTTTTTCCTCCACCCACTTTTGTAGTCCCATCAGGCTTTCGTCCACGAGTTCCTGTTTGACCTTCTGCTTGAAGCTGGCCGTCAACTGGCTTTTGTTTTCCAGGATGGCTGTATCATCCAAGTTTCTGACAAGCGTCAGAACCTCACTTCTCACCTTATCATTAAACTCTTGTACGGAGTCGGTTTCAATAACGTGCGAAAACAAACCTAGTCGGTGCAACGTTTCAAAGGGAATCCTTTTGCAGAGGCAAATGGCGTCAATGGCCACGCTGAGACCCAACCTGTGTGGCAACGAAACGGAGGCACCGCATTCGTTAACCAACCCAATGCTTGAAAAGGGAAAGTAGTAGTATGGGTTTTGGTTG
The DNA here is from genome assembly GCA_003705435.2 of Saturnispora zaruensis. Taxonomy (NCBI): domain Eukaryota; kingdom Fungi; phylum Ascomycota; class Pichiomycetes; order Pichiales; family Pichiaceae; genus Saturnispora; species Saturnispora zaruensis. Next base: position 635,177 of record PPIM02000004.1, on the reverse strand, counting down.
CTTTTCGTCTCAGCAACTACCTTGCGGGCCCATAAAATGTCTGTCAAGTTGACCAAGGCGGCACTGAGCCCAACCGCAGGCCCATTGAGCGCTGTAATTAGCAACTTCCGGTGGTTCAAGAACGTATGCACTAATAGTATGTTTTTTGACGTAACCTGCTCGTAGTACTCTAGTTTTGGTCTGTTAGTGAGCTGGGAGATGGACTTGATGTTTGCTCCCGTTGAAAAAAACGTGCCAGACGACGTCAAAAGGGTCACGGTCGTTTCCCTGTTGTCGTTAGCTTCATTTAGTGCGTCTGCCAACTCTACAAATTCAGGTATTGTCAAGGCGTTCATTGCCACTGGGTTCTGCAAGTGAATCTCAAACACTTTACCCTTGACGCTTTTCTCAATAATACCCATAACTACGGTAGACTAACTTTTACTACAATTCTATAAACCGTCTACAATCAGATCTCTACATGCAACTATATATACATATATATTTGGGAGAAAAAGTAAAAGTGGATGGCCCTCATTAAGTGGAGTCAGGATGATCATTGCACCGAACAGAGACTGTGAACTGCATTTATTGAGACAAAACACAATCCAGTACTGCTATCTCTATCGCCTTGAGGCATTGTGGCTCTTTGGTGGATCTAATCATTATCAGTAGTGCTTCTTCCCCTATTCGAAAAATTTGGCAATCAAAGTGGAAAAAGACGGCGTCTCAAAACGGCAAGTCACAGCGCTCGCTTGCAGATACTGTCAGATCGCTTGCAGCTTCACCTTTTAAAGACGTTTAAAACAGGTATTTAAATATCACCAAGTTTCCACTGGAACAGTCTGATGATATAGTGGAATACTTGATATATACATAGTAAAATGCTTTCTAGATCGTCTAAGACAGTTTACACCATTGCTAGAATGGGCAGAGTGTTGCCAAGATTGGCAACAGTGTCTCTAAGAAGAAACTATTCGGCACAGTTTGCACACTTTGAGGCCCCAAAGCATATCACCAATGAACCAACAAAGTTGTTTACCAGCAAGGACACACTAGATTGGGATCTCCTTAAGAACGAGCTGTTCCAGTTTGGAGACAATCCATTTGTCGTTCCGCTCGTTATCAACGGTGAAAGAATCACTGAAAAGAGAGCGTTAAAGAGAATCATCAATCCATCAAACCACCAGCAGGACCTGGGTGAGTTTGCACAGGCAACAAGAGAAGATGTGGACAGAGCAATCAAGGCTTCATTAGAAGCTAAAAAGGAGTGGGCCAGTCTCAACTACGCTGATCGTTCTGCCATCTTCCTAAAGGCTGCAGAATTGATTTCCACAAAGTACAGATATAAGATGCTTGCCGCTACCATGCTTGGACAGGGTAAGAACGTGTTCCAGGGTGAAATTGACTGCATTGGCGAACTCATTGATTTCTTTAGATTCAACGTCAAGTACGCCGGAGAGCTCTACTGCCAGCAACCACCAGAATCGACCACTGGTGTTTGGAACAGAACCGAATACAGACCACTTGAAGGGTTTGTCTACGCCGTGACTCCTTTCAACTTCACTGCCATTGCTGCCAACTTGGTCGGTGCTCCTGCTTTGATGGGTAACACTGTCGTGTGGAAACCTTCTGAGTCAAGTATCCTTTCAAACTACTTACTTCTGGAAATCTTGGAAGAGGCTGGCTTGCCAAAGGGTGTCATCAACTTTGTTCCTGGTAACCCAGTTGAAGTCTCTGATGTCGTTTTCAATAGCAAAGAATTCTCTGCTCTCCACTTCACTGGTTCCACTGAAGTCTTCTCTCAAATTTGGTCTAAGATTGCAAACAACGTTGCTGCTGGTAAGTACAGAGATTTTCCACGTATTGTTGGTGAAACTGGTGGTAAGAACTTCCATCTTGTTGATTCCACTGCTAACTTGGAAAATGCTGTTTTCAACACCGTCAGAGGTGCTTTTGAATTCCAAGGTCAAAAGTGTTCAGCAACCTCTCGTGCTTATGTTTCCGAATCAATTTGGCCACAATTCAAGGAATTATTAGTTAAGACTGTCTCAACAATCTCTCCTGTTAATTGTTCAACAACAGGTAATTTACAAGGCTTCATGGGTCCAGTCATTCACGAAAGATCGTTTGATAAGGTTACTAAAGCAATTGAAACTGTTGAAAGTGATGGCGAATTGACGTTATTAGCAGGTGGTAAATTTGACAAATCTAATGGTTACTTTATTCAACCAACCGTTGTTGAAACATCCAACCCTTTACATCCTTTCATGTCAACTGAATTTTTTGGTCCTTTACTCACTGTCCATGTGTATCCAGATTCTGAAATTGACTCAATAATAAAAACCATAGATACCACTACAAAATACGGTCTTACTGGTTCCGTTTTCAGTTCTGACAGAGTGAGCATCAGAAAATACGAGGAAGCTTTCAGATATTCTGCTGGTAATTTTTACATTAATGATAAATCAACTGGTGCAGTTGTTGGGCAACAGAGTTTTGGTGGTGGTAGATTATCAGGTACCAATGACAAAGCAGGTTCTGATGCCATTATTAAAAGATTCGTTACTACTAGAAGTATTAAGGAAAATTTCGGTGAATTACAAACACATTTGAATCCTTCTAATTTCTAGGATCATATTATATTACATAGTTTAGTTTAATGCTTGCTTTTTTAATTTAAAGTTAAGAAAATTATAAATTTATTGAAAAATAAGAGTAATCCAGTTTAAGCGTTTTTTTCTGTTTTTCACTTTTTTATTTTTAAAGTTAGTTGATAACTCATAGGAACTTGTGTAAATGATGATGATTTATTAGATTAGTAATTAGAAAAACACACTTAATGTTATCAAAAGCAAGTTTCTATTCATGAAAAATTTCTTTGCTATTTTCTTCCAAGTAGCTTTTTGAAAAACTTACTAGTTGAACTACCGCCGTTTGAACTATTTGATACTGAATAGGCAGAGTTATTCGTGCTACTATTTGAAGATCCATCCTTTGATTTTTGCTGCATTGACCTTGGTATATCATTATCACTTTTTTTGGTGTTAACATTAGCAATGGCCTTTTGATGTTTCTCGAATAGGGCCAATCTATTTCTTTCTTCTTTGCTAATGGTACCAACACTTGAACCCGAATTGATACTCTTCCATTTAGCAGCAGGCTCACCAGAGCCCGCCGAGGACAATTTTCTTAATCCATTTGAGTTAGTTGGCGGCAGTAAAACATTACTACTGAAAGATACACTGACGGGACTAGCAGCATGCCTGCCACTCGTTTTTGAAAAATAATCAGCATTATCGTCATCGTCATCATCAGAGTCTATTGCTGAGCCTGAAATATTTCTACCACCGGAAGAAAATGAAGTTGAAGTGCTGTGCATTGAACCACGACGATCCAGAGAAAAATCCCTTGGCTTTGGATCCGGTGCCTGGTTCAAGTTCATAAACAGATCAGTCGTGTTATTATCAAAACTAACAGAAGTCTTTGGCTCTTTAATCTGAATTTGTGGTGTGGCACCATCGCTAGATTTTGAAAGTGGATCTTCGATCATAGAAGGGTCGGAATTATTTGCTTTTGAAGACTTTGATTGCTGTTTGGCAAATGGTTCTTTGAAAGTGATATTGCTGCAGGATGTATCTGGATCCCTACTGAATTCTTCTAAACCAGCGTAAACTAAAGAAATGAATTTTCTCTGGCCATGAGCAAAAGATGTTGATCTGGAGTATTTCCTATCGGTACCAATGACAACGGAAGAGGGGACGTATAGGGCCATCAAATCGTTAAGAAAGCTGGGAGTTTTGAAAATTTCAAATACGACTTTGATAGGATCTTCAGGCGGTAACGAATCTAGTACATAATCGGTGAAATCTTTGAGGAAGGACTGAAACTCTACTTGGGTTTTATCACCGATAACTCTTGATGAAAGAGAAAAGGCCACAACTAGAACGTCGCCAGGTTTCATGACAGACTGCTTGTAGTAATTCAAAGCGCAGCTTGAAGTGGGAGACATGGACAATAAAAGCAAGTAAGTTTTGGGAGTGGAGTTCTCATCGATGTGATATTTGGGATGATTGAAAACCAAGGTGATCGAGCTTCTTGATATTATAGATTTGGTTGGATACTCCTTGAGCACGTGCTGGTTCAACTTGGAAGTCTTGAACGTGTTCAGAGAAGCCGGATCGCCACTAGCGATGGCAGCATTCGATAGTCTTGGGTCGTTAACACTACGGAAGCTGTCAAGATCGGGAGTTCTCCCCTTGGCGAATTGCGCATCCAATTCCAAAAGCTCCAGATCGGACAGCTCATGGTACACTCTCCTCTGAGGCCCATTTTGATTTGATTTCTGAGATTGTAGTGCTGTATTGCTATCCTTGTTGTCATTCCTAATAACCGGTGATGAGGGGGCTGAGGAGCGATGGCAAGGTTTGTATGGCGTGTTAGGTATGATCTGTGTGTTCGATGATAGCTCCGTGTGAATAGGCGGTATCAGTTTAGGCTCAAAGCAGTCAAATGAAACCCTACGATCAAACAGTGACATGTTGTTAAACGGTCTAAGAAAAGGGTCCACTTAACCCTAGCTTATCCTCACTTTATTTAAGCCATAAAAAAATGCTGATGCTTATCAAGAGAGAATTATGAGGCAGATCGTAAAAAAGACAATTGGGTGGCGAGTTTTTTCCCATTTCAACATATTGGAAATCCAACCTAAATTGAGCGAAATCATGTCACAGAGAGCTCCAATCGAGTTGCAAATAGATGCAGCGTATAACCAGATGGACAAAGTATATCCCCACGCTGCTTTGCCGGTTTTAGAGAGCCATATAGATGCCAGTGTGGCGTATTTACCACGCACGGAAAAAGGCATGAACATGACTCCATTGTCAGATAAGTACAAGGAGGATGCTGACCTTGAGCTGTTGGCAGCACACTCGATGATACGATTAGAGAAAACGAAGCTGGTGAATACGGCCATGAACCAGGGCCTCTTGGAAACAATGGTGAATTTGGAAAGCGCCGACGCCAACAGACTGTCAGAGAGCCTTCAAAGAGAGGTGAGGGAGTATGAACAGCGGATCGAGCAGGTGCGGACTAAAATAGAGCAGGAGCATCAGCTACAAGCTACAACAGAACAGTTCTTACATGAGAAGTTGCGTGAAAAGATAAAAGAGGTTTTATTACAATAAAGTAGGTCAAGGTGCTAGCATAGTTTTCTTTGAAATGAGGTTGAGCACAGCTATATTTCAGAAATACCATTAATCAAGCTTGCTAACTTCTAAAACGTCAAAAAAACAGACTATGGTTATGATGTAAATGTTTCAGGTAATGGAGTTACAGGCAAATTGAGTTTACAGGGTTTATAGTACGAAATCAAAAAGGATATTAGTGTATTGCACTTAAGTCAAGCAAATGTAGCAACAGTTTAAATAATTGGTACGATTCAGTTTGCAACTTGCTAACTTAGCCCAAATTTACGTTCATTTTAACGTTAACTGTACGGGTTTGTTTGTTTGCCATATGAAAGCATCAATACAATTTTAATTATAAAACTTTATTAATTACTAAACATTTAAGCACCAACGACATCAGCATCGTACTTAGCCTTGAACCATTGGATGGTATCGTTTTGGGCAACCTTGTGGGCCTTACCAACTCTACCTCTACATCTCTTTCTTCTGGAGACTCTGTAACCAGCTCTACCAACAACAACGTAGAAATCCATACCGTAAATACCGATACCTGGGTCGTACTTAATACCCAAGTCAATGTGTTCTTGAATACCGAAACCAAAGTTACCAGTAGCAGAGAAGTTTCTCTTCTTCAATTGGTATTCCTTGACCTTCAAACCTCTTTCCAAGATTTCTTCAGCCTTTGGACCTCTGATGGTGACATGGACAGAAATCTTTTCGTTTCTTCTGATACCAAAGGATCTGATGGTGTATCTAGCCTTGGAGTGGACTGGGGTTTGACCAGACAATTGTTCAAGAACCTTGGAAGCTCTGGTCAATCTGTCACCGGATTCACCGACACAAATGTTCAAGACCAACTTCTCGATCTTGAGTTCTCTCATTGGGTTAGCAGACTTGTCAGACATCTTGTTTATATATAGATAAGTACTTCAAAAAGGACTGATATTAAGAAGAAGTTATCTCTATATGTTAAAATTGAGTTTTCTTTAAACTTTTCATTCAACACCTCAAGCGCTCTTCCCAATTAAGCAATTGCTCCAATTTTTCACATTTTTTCCAATTTTTTTTGTGCGTCATTCAGGGTTTATCACGTGACTTTAAAGGACACCCAAACCCTCTTTTTTGTGCTTACGTAAGCTAGGTTCTCTCTCTGCCCTTTTGGTGGCAAAAAATTGAAATAAAGGTATTATTATAGTGGAGCTGATTGATCAATAGTTAATTAGATATATATATATACGTATATATAGCTAGGAAGATAATTGAGTTGGGACAAGTGAAAGAAACAATTCAATGGCATCAATTAGTCAAATAAGCGCAAAGTATAGCCACAAATCGTCATGTCGATCTGAATACGATAACGCTGGTGATTTGCACACGTTTGAACAGGATCTGGCGATTGGAGGTGCGTCACTAGGGTTGGCACCCTCCATTGCGGTGCCTCCCATTGCACAACCAACGGCGTTCCTTCGTGCGCACACCGACGACGACACCAACCCAGACTGTAAGATCAAAATTGCGCATGGTACCACAACGCTAGCGTTTCGTTTCCAAGGCGGTATCATTGTCGCAGTGGACTCTAGAGCCACTGCAGGTAACTGGATTGCATCGCAGACCGTTAAGAAGGTCATCGAAATCAACCCCCAGCTTTTAGGTACCATGGCCGGTGGTGCTGCTGATTGCCAGTTTTGGGAAACCTGGCTCGGAACACAATGTCGACTACACGAGCTCCGTACAAAGGAAAGAATATCAGTGGCTGCTGCCTCAAAGATATTGAGCAACCTTGTGTACCAGTACAAAGGTATGGGCCTCTCAATGGGTACCATGGTCTGTGGCTACACTAAGAAAGAGGGTCCACAAATCTACTACGTGGATTCTGACGGTACCAGGCTAGGCGGTGACATGTTTTGTGTCGGTTCCGGTCAAACATTTGCCTATGGTGTTCTTGATTCAAATTATCACTGGGATCTGACTGTGGAAGAAGCTCTTTACCTTGGAAAGAGATCCATTTTAGCGGCTGCTCACAGAGATGCTTATTCCGGTGGTTCTATTAACTTATATCACGTCAAGGAAGATGGATGGACCTATCATGGCAACCACGATGTTGGTCCTTTGTTCTGGGAAATCAAGGAAAAGGAAGGTTCCTTTAATAATGTACATGCCTAATTATATATTTTAATATAAAACAAGTTAAAAGCGATAAATTTGTTAATAGCCATTTGCTTTCAACCCTTATCCTAGTGGTTGTGCTATAAAAATTTAGTAATATATAATATACAAATGTTGATATATTGTAATATACAAATATGATAAACTAGAAAATCAAAACAATCATTCAATTTTAACAATCTTGCTCTTTGGTTCCTGTGTTTGGTCATCCTGGGCTTCATCATGGCTTCTCTTTTTGTCATTTAAAACTCCATTCAGTGCACTGCTGTTGTCACTGATAAAAGAATCTAACATTTTAGCAAATGATTCACCTTCTGCTTCACCTTTTTTCGTATCCCCAATCATGGAATCCAAATCTTCATCATGCTTAGATATATTGACATTTGCAAATGGCTTATTGGAATCATAGGGTTTGTTCACTGGTATCGGTCTTTTTTTCGAGTAAAACTGTGGTTTTGCAACTCCTCCGCTGCTGACATTACCAGGAGTATCCCCAGCACTTGAACTGGAACCATTGTTTGCCGAACCCACATCAACCTGATTTGGTTTGCCATTTGCGCCATTTTCTCCGCTGGCTGAAGCTTTTGAAGTAAGTGCAGTCGCCGAATTTTCTTCCGTTGCCACAGGAGTTGGCGATTTCGTATTATTGGACCCTATTGACGATAACTCAACAGGAGGCTTGAGAGGTTTGATCTTTGTTGCGGAAGTACTCGTTGTAACAGGTTTAGAAAATTGCATAGGTTTTGTAAATGTATGAATCATTGGTTTATTGCTTGTAATAATATTAGAACCACCTTGTGTTTTGATCGGATGCTGTAACCTGATCGGGTGCATTTGTTTAACAGTTACACCTTCATTTACTACCGATGCAGGTTTTACTGGCTCGCTTTTTATAATTGTTATTGGTTTTTGAGTGCTGTTTTGATTTGAAGTTAGATTAGAAGAATTAGAATTTATCATTGTCTTTATTGGTGCATTACTTTGCTGTACCAATGATGCTTGAGAGTTATTTGGTTGTTGAGCTTGTGAAAGTTGAGACTGCTGAGTTTGTTGCTGCATTTGTGCCATTGGTTGTTGTTGGTTCGCAACCTGCGGTGGCTGTTGAGAAGGTTGTTGAGACTGTTGCTGTTGTTGTGTATGTGACTGTGATTGATTAGTAACAGATTTCGGTTTTAAATTATTTGGTAACCCCTTCTTTCTAGTAACCTGTAACGTTGCCGCATTCAAGGCAGCCGTTAGAATTTTTGTTATGTGCTGTGGATTTTTATCAATTAATGTTACCAAGGGAGAACCTTTGATACCGGCACTCTTAGCAGCTTGTCCAACTTGATTAATTGTCATGGCTAATGCTTGCGTTAAAATCTCTGTTGTTGTTTCCTTATCATACATACTGTATCTATTTTTTGTTAACTGAATTAGTTCCTTTTGCAAATATGCCAAGGCTCTTTTGGTGTTGTCATTAACAGTAGCAGATGGTGCAGGTGTATTATTAATCGTATTAACAGTCTTTGATTGAGGTTGGACACGCATTTGCTGTTGTGGTTGTTGGATTGAATGTTGTGTGTTTGGGTTATAATTTGACATGTTTAAAGTTGAGGTGCTGCTAGGAGGCATTGTAACGATTTTTTGATTTGCCTTTGCAATCTGTTGTGCTTGAATGTTTTTCACTTTGGCTTTGGCATTTTCTAGTTGCTTCTCCTTTTGTCTTTCCTTTTCGGCAATAACTTCTTCATTTAGACCCCAAAGCCAACCCTTTCCTTCTTTTGATATCTTTCTGAATGATTTATTAAGTGATAGATTATGTCGCACACTACTCTGCCAGCCATCTGGTGCATAAAAGTAGTATGGGTAAAGGTCTTGGATAGCTTTATAAATTTCCGACAATGACATACCTCTTTCTGTCGATCGGAGCCTCAAACATTCTGTTATCAGAGTTGAATATGATAATGCTGGTTTCTCTCTATATTGCGGTGGAATTTCGTGTAACTCATAAACCTTTTTCTTTGGTTTAGTTGATTTTTTAGACTTGTTATTAGCTTTCTTTTCGTCTGCTGCGTTATGCTTCTCAATTGATTTATGCAAGGCCTGTGCCAAATCCTTGTTGAATTTCGCTTCCTTGTCTTCTTCAACCTCCATATTGTGATCGGCTAGAACCTTTTCAATTTCCTTTTCGATGTCTATTTCCTTTGCTGGCTGAGGAGCAATTGGTGGTTTGGAATCACTGACATCTGCAATTGCCAAAATGTCAGCTTCCGTTATAGAAGGTAGCCGCTTTTTTTGCTTATCGATGACAACCGACTCAGGTTCCTCTTTTTTCTTTGTCTCCGGTTCCTTCTCCTTTGTTTTCTCCTTTTCCTTTTCCGGTTCCCTTGGTTTGCTGATAAATTCTTTCTTATCCTTTTTAGGACCCTTGTTAGGTAACTCGAAGATGAAGCCGGTTTCCCCAATCTGAACCTTTGAACCATCGTGGAGAGGCACAGTGACACCCTTTTCAACAAATGCGTCATCAACGAATGCTCCATTTCTCCCCAAAACACTTAATTCAAACCTCTGATTCCCAAAGTTGTAGAATATTTTGGCATGTCGCCGGGAAATGGCCTTTTGAGACCCCAAATGTATATCTAAAGAGTCGGAGCCCCCGTCTCCATCAACCATCCTGCCTAGTATGATCTGCATTGTCTGCACATAAAATGTAAATGAGTCAAAATCTAGCATCGCATAAGCTTGGATTTGCTGTTGCTGCTGCTGCTGTTGCGATTCTTCACTACGAGGCCCCAATTTAACGTTATTTGAACTCGCAACTACCTTCACCTCTTCGTTAGCATTCTTATCACTGTTGACGTTTAGTGAAGTTGTTGACATTGAAGCGCTGCTATTGCCACTAATTAGTCCGATGCTGCCATGGCCTCCACTGCCCGCCAGCGAGCGCTTAACCTGCTGGGGCGTTGTAAGTGGCCCTACAGTGTCGTCCAGAGGAACAGACGCCATCTTATCTGTGTTTTTAGCTTCCTTTTCAAACTATTTACTCTTCTTAATGGGCATCAATTTTTTCTATTAACCCTTTCAATACAGGAGCCCAAAAGCGCTCAGCACTGGCAAGCTAAGGATTAATTAAAACAGTATAGAAAGTATAAATTGGCAAGCAGAGTTGCTTGTTAAAGACGTTGAGAAGTATAAGAAAGGGCATCTGCCAAGGTGCACCTGTCCAAAAGGATTTTGGAAATGAGAGAGGCTTCGTTGGTGTTTTCTTTTAAAACAACCTTGTCCTCTGGGCTGATCCAGTCCAGTGGCTTACCCTCTTGGGCAGCCAGCAACTGGTAGAACTGATCATGGGACGCCAGCGCATAAGGCAGCGACCCTGTAGCAGCATGCAAAAGAATGAGACCCACACTGAAAAGATCAGTTTGATAGCTGGGCCTCTCGTTGGTATCGTATTTTAATAGCTCTGGAGCTGAAAATATGTATGTGAGATCCGGCATCTCTCCAGTGGAGTTTATGTCGGAAACAGAGGAGAAGTCAATGATTTTGAACGACGGCGTGTCTCCTTCATCAGCAATTTTGACCAAAACGTTCTCCGTTTTGTAATCACAATGCACAGATCGGAGATCCTCGAGGACTTCCAAGGAGTTCAAAAGTGTGTGGCACAACGACCACCACAACGTGCGTTCTAGCTTCAACTCCTCCTGCTTCCGATGCTTCTTCTGTGCCCGAATGTACTCGTGCAAGTTGGTATCCATTTTCCTCAGTAGCAGACAGGGCAGTTCGTCATTTCGCTTGAATAACGGGAACGACTCCTTGTTGAGAAAGTACAACCCAAGACACTCTACAAATGGGAAGTCTTCTCCACCTCTCCAGCGGCCACTATTGATGTAGTCTTTTAGTTTTAATGCAAATTTGGCTTCCCTGATGATACTGGAGGCCCTGCTTTTCCCCAGGGGAATCTTGACAGCAAGCTCTAAATTAACCTGGGGATCGTTAATAACGGTCAGGACGCAGTCGTACACATACGCACTGCCACCGACACCTATTTGTTGCTTCAACTGAAGTAAGAAGAAATCGCTGTTTAGCACGAACAATTCAAGCTGTGAGTCCTTCAACGGGTACCGCTGATGTTTGGCGGTCACCCTCGGCGAAACGGACACCTGCGACAGCGGAGATATAGGCTGGTGTTCTGAAAATATTGAGTTGGCAGGCGATGCTGGCGTTGTGTCTAGTGCTGATAAGATGTTGTTTGGCGGAACAATACCGTTTCCCAGCGGATTCAGATGCCCATATTTCACCGTCTTTTCATCCAAAACCGATGCTGGGTAAGAGGTGATGCTTGTACCATCACCTGTTGCCCACTGTGACTCGTCCATGGTACGAGAGTGCTCCGATGCGAACGTTCTCTCCATCTTGATGATTGCTGATAAAGAGATTGTTATAGTCGCTAGTTGAGAAGAGGAAATATTAAGTTTTTCATTGCATATGGAACATTTGTATAGTATCGAAAATGGAAACAATCTTTTGGCTGCTCTTGGCATTTCGGATCGGTAGTTCTCTGATACTGGATACCTTCTTTCAAGCGGATGAGTACTGGCAGTCTTTGGAGCCGGCGCATTGGGTAGTTTTTGGCTATGGGGGACTCACTTGGGAGTGGGAGCATGGATTAAGGTCTGCTTTGCATCCTCTGCTGTACGCAGTCCCGTATTGGATGGTCAAGGGCCTCGGTTTAGACTATGGCTGGCTAGTGGCATTGCCCAAACTTTTGAACGGTATCATAGCCGCTGTTGGTGAATACTATTTGTATTTCTATGTGCTTGCAAAATTCAAAGGTGATCAAAAGATGGCCCAGTGGGTGCTCACTTTGAGTGTGTTTTCCATCTGGAACTGGTACTGCTGGAGCAGATCCTTTGCCAACTCCTTGGAGTTGTCCATGACCATTGTGGCTCTGTACTGGATGGAAATCAAAAGATTGAACTCGTGCCTTTTTCTGGCGGCATTGACTTGTATTATAAGACCGACAAATGCATTGATCTGGCTGTTTTACATCCCGCAGTATATTGTGAAAAACCCGAGACTGCTCTTTCATGCCATTGCCATTGCTTTGGCAGCTTTGAGTCTCGATTTCGTTGCCAATCTCTATTTTTACGGCAAACCCGTTTTCCCCCTCTTGTCATTCTACAATTTTAACATCGGATCCAACCTCAGTTCTTTCTATGGTGTCTCCAGGTTGGATTTCTATTTCGACCAGGCGATCCCGATTTTGCTAATGAATTATCTGCCTTTCTTCCTATTTGGACTCTACTGCACCCCATGGTCGGATTTGAAATCTTTGTTGCTGCTATATTTAGGAGTGTTTACTGCAATTCAGCACAAAGAGTTCCGCTTTATTTACCCACTGATGCCTATCATGTTGATATACACTGCACACGGTGTCATCTTTGTTTCAAAAAGGGTCACCAGAAATAAGTTCCAGTCTATCAAGGCTCTCTGTCTCGTGATATTTGTTGTGGTTTCATATTACTTTTCCAGAGTTCACGAAGCAGGAGAATACCGGTTGCCAGCTGTTTTGCGTGAAAACGTATTGCAAGAAACAAAGCATGTTTCTGTTGGTTTCTTGACACCGTGCCATTCGACTCCATTCCAGTCACACATGCATTTAGAGCCATCAAAGGCTGACATTTGGTATTTAACATGCACCCCTCCAATAAACGACGCTGATATTTCAAATTACATGGATGAGTCTGATTATTTCTACTTGAATCCAGTTGAATTCCTAGAAGAGAATTTTCCATCAACGATTGAAACAAAGTTGGAACCACCTGCCACTAAATGGGGACGTTCGTGGCCTGACTACGTTGTGATGTTCCAGAATCTCTGGGAGGACACCCACATGCAGGCATACTTGGGGTCTTCATACAGGGTAATTGAAAATTTACCAAACGCTAAGGCCCATTGGGATCGTCGCAGAGAGGGTGATGTGCTTTTGCTAAAGATATTAGATAGTTAAGCGTTTAGCATGTATAGTTGTAATTGATAGAAGGATGCTGAGCACGGCGGCCACAACCGTGAACCACGACTTTATTTTGTGTTACACCCACGGCTTATCGAAGTGTGTACATAGTGAGAAGAAAAATAGAGCATAATTGAACCACCTTTTTCTTAAAAGTGACATTTGACTAAGAGTGTTAATTGGCGCTTGATACATGAGTGGTGCAGCTAACAGAGAACAGGTGTTCCCAACGCGTATGACGTTGGGATTGATGAAGACCAAATTGAAAGGTGCGCAGACAGGACATTCTCTATTGAAGAGAAAGTCAGAGGCACTTACAAAGAGATTTAGAGACATCACGCGTAGAATTGACGACGCCAAGAGAAAGATGGGTAGGGTTATGCAAACGGCGGCCTTTTCTCTTGCAGAGGTGACGTATGCCACTGGTGGCAATATCGGTTACCAGGTTCAAGAGTCTGTTTCCAAGGCGAGATTTAGAGTGATTGCAAGACAGGAGAACGTTTCCGGTGTTCGTTTACCACAATTCGAGGTCAAGATTAACGAAGACATCAACGACTTTAAAATGACCGGTCTTGGTAGAGGTGGTCAGCAGGTGCAAAAGGCGAGAGAAGTTTACAGCAAGGCCGTCGAAACTTTAGTGGATTTGGCATCCTTGCAAACTGCGTTCGTCATCCTAGACGAGGTTATCAAGGTGACTAACAGAAGAGTCAATGCCATTGAACATGTCATCATCCCAAGAACCGAAAATACCATTGCATACATCAATTCCGAATTGGACGAATTGGACAGAGAAGAGTTCTACAGATTGAAGAAAGTGCAAGAGAAGAAACAAATTGCCGTTGCCGCTGCAGATGCCGAATCTGCTGCCAAGAAAGCAGCAGCTGCCACCAAAAAGGCACAAGATGATGTTGAACACGAATCCGAAGAAGTCGAGCTTTTGACAGTCAAAGATGAAGAAAATAATGCAACTGGTGATGCAAACGCAGAACTAGAAACCGAAGAAGCTGATACCGGAGAACTGATTGCTGACACTGAAGAAGATGTCATTTTCTGAGTAGATGTCATTTTCTAAGTCGACCTACTAAACAAGAAGGAGAAAAAAACAAACTTAAGAAATAACATCATTTTATCAAAAGCACAGTGTGATACTGATAATACACATTGTATAATTTACCGTACCGATATAATAAACAAAACTTAATGTGTAGTTTTACGTATTATAACTTTATAGTATCTCAACCTTTTTAATATTTATATCCTGCTACGACATTTTTTTTGGTTAATGGAAACTGCTTGCTCTGGTAGACATGAAATATCAAATTAAGAGGCCACTGCTGTTGCTTGCAACCCTCGTTATAGTCTTTTCATATCTTTTACTCACCTGTAGATACTACCATCTTCTTTACTCCGTGCCAATTCCGCAATATGGATATCCAGGACCCGAGATGTTTCATTCAGATCTGGTAAGCGAGATCCGAGACTCGATCACTGTTACTGACATCCAATCGAATATAGTGCAGCTAATTGACCATTTGCCAGCATCCAGAGTGTATTCACAGAGGGAAGGCAAGATCACATCTAACTATTTTATGAAAAGATTGAATATGCTAATGGAGTCAAATAAGTATGTTCAAGTTGAAGAATTCGTACATCCATGGCCCATGTCCAGTGTAATTGTCAAGCTAGCAGACACAATTACTGCCGATAAGAAAGAAGATATAGTTATTATTGGTTGCCACATTGATTCTGTTAACATGGAGTTCCCACACCAAGACGCTGCTCCTGGTGTCGACGATAATCTATCAGGTGTAGTGGTCGCTCTATCGATCATCGATGCCCTCCTTGCAAAGCCTGACCTAATCAGCAGCTTTAAAGCACAAGTAGAGTTTCATTTTTATTCAGCTGAAGAATACGGGTCTCTGGGATCAACAGAGGTTTTTAAACAGTACCAAATTTCAGGCAAGTCCGTTGTTGGTATGCTACAATTAGACATGACTGGTTATACCACTGACACCGTCAAAGCTGGTGTAGAGCCACATTTTGGTCTTGTTACTGACTATGCGTCCGACTCACTTATTCCATTTATGCACCAACTAGTCAAGGCTTATTGCACAATACCTGTACGCGAGACGCAGTGCGGCAAGGTGTGCTCAGACCATGTCTCTGGGCTGATGTACGGTTATCCAGGCATATATGCGCTGGAAAGCGAAGTGCAATACTCTAATCCGTTCAGACATGGACACAAGGACACCATTGACTTGATCAATTTTGACCATATTTGGCAGCACTGGGCCTTAGGGGTGTCATTTGCGCTTGAGCTGACTTTGAATAGTGTTACTAAGTCTGATTCATTACAGCTGTTCAAATTTAGGTGGCTAGATTTTGTGATTCTTGAAGCTATGCATGATACGAAAAAGTTTGTGTATATGACGGTATCCTTTTCGGCTGTGGTGGCCTGTATATACTACATTTGGCTTGAGATCAGAGACGCCAGACGCACTGATACACCCCAACCATCACCAGAGGTTCCATTGCAGAAGCTGCGGAAGAGCAAAAAGAAACACTCAAAGTAGAGGGACTTGAGCTTTCCCCTCTAATTGACATAGTCATCGCAGTCATGTCGAAGATGGAATATATATAGCAGACTTGCTATGGAACCAGTAGATAGAGCGTTAATCGCTAAGTTGACATACAATTTAAATACAAATGATGGAATCCCTATACTCGAATACACCTCTAACAGTCAAGAGACACCCCGTGATACTCGGAGTGCTTGGTGGGATTGCGCTTCCTATCATGTTGGTGAACATGATGTCGAAGTCGTCAAGACCTATGAGCTCGTCTGCAACGGGCAACAGCGCAGGTGAGTTACCGGACATGGAAACGCAGTTAAAAGATATGAAAGAACGTATTACTAACTTTGACATGTATCTTAACGACCAAATGGACGCGCCAGGTTCAGCAGTGGCTGAAGCAGCGGGCCTTTGGAACTAGAACTGCCTATTTCAGATTCCTCTAACGACGACTATAAGGACGTTACACCTCCGATTTTTAATTATTAGCAATATATTTAGTTATGATTTATACGATAGATTATGATGATGATGACTTTCTTTTTTTTTTTATACATTTATACACACAGTGTAGTTACGTACATACTTAGTGAGCAGATGCTTCAACTTCTGGTAACTTAACAATAGCCTTTCTGATAGAATCAACACCCTTCAATAAATCTTCCTTGGAAATGACAATTGGTGGAGCAAGTCTGATGATGTGCTCATGAGTTGGCTTTGCAAGAACACCAAAGTCCTTCATCAACAAACATAAGTCCCAAGCAGACTTACCGCTGGTCTTAGTGTTGTCAACAACAACAGCACATAGTAAACCCTTACCTCTGACCTCCTTGATGATACCGTTGGATTCTTTAGCGAGTTTCTCTAATTCGTTTTGAAGGAATTCACCAAGCTCTTGTGCTCTTTCAACTAACTTCTCGTCTTGAACAACCGAGAGAGCTTCAATGGTGACACGAGATGCCAATGGGTTACCACCGTAAGTAGAACCGTGAGAACCTGGTTCCAAAACAGACATAATGTCTCTAGATGATAACACAGCAGAAACTGGCAAAATACCACCAGAGATAGCCTTACCAAGCAAAACCATGTCTGGCTTGTCTTCTTTTGAGAGGTAATGTTCCCAACAAAGCATCTTACCAGTTCTGGCAATACCTGTTTGGATTTCATCTGCAATCAACAAAACGTTGTGTTTGTTACAGAGTTCTCTGACTCTCTTGAAATAGTCAGCTGGTGGGACAACAATACCAGCTTCACCTTGAATTGGTTCCAAAAGAATGGCAGCGATCTTGTCACCAGCGTTTTTGAATGCCAATTCAACGTCTTCAATGACACCGTATCTCAAGAGTTGGTTGTCAGTACCTGGGATCACAGGACCAACGTTTTCTAAGTATGGTCCAAAGTCAGTCTTGGCTTCTGGGTCAGTAGACATAGAAACGATGGCAATGGATCTACCGTGGAAATTGTCTGCAGCAGACAAAATGATAGCTTCACCAGCAGGAATACCCTTCTTGACGTAACCCCATCTTCTGGCGATCTTTAAAGCGGTTTCGACTGCTTCAGCACCGGTGTTCATTGGCAAAACGGTTTCGTAACCAAAGAATTCAGTGACAAATTTGGCGTATGTACCAAAGATGTCAGAGGAAAAGGCTCTTGAAGACAAAGTCAAAGTCTTTGCTTGTTCGACCAAGGCGTCGACAATTCTAGGATGACAGTGACCCTGGTTGACAGCAGAGTAAGCTGAGAGGAAATCTAAGTACTCCTTTCCTTCTGGATCCCACACATGCGCACCTTCTGCTTTGTGGAAAACCACTGGAAGAGGATGGTAGTTGTGTGCTGCGTATTCGTGTTCGTATTCTCTGGCCTTAGCAGACGATAAGTTGAATTCTGGAGTAACCATTTTGTTTAGCTAAAGAAACTGTTGACAATACTTCAATTGCCTTATGGCGGATAGTCTCACTTTATATAGATTTGACACCTTGGAGATGGCACATCTTATAACGGAAGGCGATACCGAGAAGGTGAAAATTTCACATTTTTCACCTTTGAAGTTTTTCAGTTAATGGAAACGTCAAAAGAACCGTAAATGGATACACAGCAGAAGCTAGACAGGCTCCTGGCCTGGGGGGTTGACCAAGGACTTGTAGTTGATTCAAGTGTTGAGTTTGTTGTTTGCAAAGAAAAAGGAGTCTCTGCGGTTATCACTAGAGACCTATCTGATGATCAAAAGAATGGTTTAATAAAGGTACCTCGGACAATGATCTTAGAACCTAGTTACTCTCAAGAGGTATTTGAGGGGCTGGATGACAAGACTGGTAATGTGAATGCAAAGTTGTTACTGCTCTTGGCGAAATTGAAGTTTGATAAAGATGATACATTTGTTGGTGATGGTGTCAACTTGTCAGATAAGTTCAAACCATACATTGACTTCTTACCATGCAATGGTAAGGAAACCAACTGCCCATACTTTTGGACGTTGGCAGAAAAGGACTTGCTAGATGGCACAGATGCTCACGTCTCCTTAAAACGTCAGTTTCTCCAGTCTCTAGCTGAATGGAAGAAGTTTGCAGTCCAATTGTACGAAAAGCACCCTGAGAAATACCCACAGCTGAAGGACGAGTTATTGGAATGTGAAGCGTTTAAAATGGGGTTTGCTGGTAGTGTCGCTGTGGACTATTTATTGAATATCAAACCAATTTCCTGGACTAGTTTCACCGCTTATCTCTGGGCGCACGTTATCTTCACATCCAGAGCATTTCCGTACATTTTGTACAATAGCAGTGCGGCTTTGAACTCTGCTTTCTTATTACCTGTGGTGGATTTACTCAATCACGAAAACGCAAGAAGGGTGTCATGGACAGTCAATGAAAACGATGCCTTTATTTTCAGCACTAAAGACTCCACTGACAATTTGAGAAAAGGCATGGAGTTGTTTAATAACTATGGAGACAAGTCGAATTTGGATTTATTGACCGGTTATGGATTTGTTATCAACCAAAATGGCTTTGAAAGTGTCAATTTGACTTTAAAAGTTGACCAGTCTATTATTGACGGTGCAAAAGCTTACGGTATTTTACTACCAGAAGATGCTTCTGCTGATGGTATAAATTTTGTTTTAACAACCAACGACCCACTGCCAGAATCACTTTTAAGTTTCTTTTCATATCTATCAAAGTTATCAAGTGAAAAATCCGGGACAACTTTAAGAATGCGTCTGGAAGGGATTTCGCAGCTCCGTGCTATCTTGGCAACAAAATTGACCTCTTTGAAGAAGGTTGAAGTCACATCTGGTGAAAACGTTGCCAAATTTAGAGCTGAAACGATTAAAAAATACAGAAACACACAAAAGAACATTTTCCATCAGTCAATTGAAGAAGCTGACCGTTTGGAAAAGAAATTGATCAAAACCTACAAACCGTTTTCTTTCAAAGCTGCGTTCAAGCAAGACACTAAATTCTTTAATGCCCTATTTCTTACCTATGGTCTAAGAACATACGAGGATGTTGTTGAAAACAATCTTTTGGATCATTACATTTTGCTTTGGATCATGAGAATAGCCAACAAAGAAAAACTTACAAAACAAGAACAAGCTTTATTTCCTCAATTCATTTACGACACTTACCAAGACGTCAAACAGAACATCAAAGTGGATAGTGATGATGTAAACGAATACTTACCAATGTACGAGACATTTTTCCCATCTCTATGTCAAAAAATTCCTGAAGTTTTTGGTGCAGGCGAATGGACACTCAACTCAATGGTATTTGCTGGAACGGTTAGCGACCGTTTGCTGTACAAGAGGTTGGTCAATAACGAAGCATTCTTTGTGAAAAGACAATTGATCTAACCGATTCATTTACCTTGAATAACCGAGCTTCAAGGCGGTGCAATGAGTCAGAAATATTTTCTATGGACTTTTTTCCTTGATAAAATGTCACGTAGTTGAACAATTGTTCAAACCTGTTAATACCATTTCTTTTCATTGATTTATATAATATAGATCAGCTAGTAACTTTTTTAGCTTTTAAAAATTCTTAATTTGAAAAGAATCCGTTGTTACACGCAATACTATCACACCTACTAAGCAATTAAAGATTAAAGAGATCACGCTCCGATAAGGCAACTCGCAAACAAATCAGCTTATATAAAACTGCAAAATACATATACAAATACAACTACAACTACAAACAACAATAAAATATATATTATTACACAAAAAATGGCTAGTGCAACATTACCCCAGATAAATAGCGCCACATTGACTTCGAGCACTGATAATAATATAACATTGAGGCAAGAAAAGAGCACAATAAATCACGACACACCGTTGATTGAGGCCTTTTTAGAATTCAGTGAAACACTGAATTTGATCTTACTGGATAAGTTTAATGGTCGCTCAAATATATCATTGGCATTAATTCAACTTAAATGTGAAATTGAAAGCAATATTGGTGACCTGAAGACTTCGAAGCAAGAAATTAAGTTGAATGATTTGAATCCGCAATCACTAAAGTTGAAACTATTGATAAAAAGTCAGCATTCAGTTTTACTCTATGTTTTCAAAAGAGCGCATTTCTGGGATGTCTATGAATTAAAAGAAGTTTACAGCACTGTGTTTGAAGGTTTACCACATTTTTTGAAACCGACTGAAGTTTCTCCGTTTGTCTATGACGGATTGGATGACGTTGATTTGGTACTAAAATTGAAAACTGTAATTCACAAAGGATCAGAATCTGCTTGGGGAATAACCATTGATGAGCTGAAAGAGTACGAAGCTATGCTTTTGTGTTGTTCAGATACGCTTGAAGCTTTTTTGACATACGAAAAAACAAAAAACGAAACGTTGTCTACCCATATTACCAAGCATCATCATTTTACAACCATCAGATATTTCATTTCCAGAACATTCTTATCAAGTAGTCAACTTAGAGAAAACCATGATAACAAAAGAAATCAGGCTCTTTCAGATGAGTATCAACCTAAGATCAATGTGGCAAACTTGGAAATCGTGAACTCCAAAGAGTTTCGTGATTTCCGTGTGAAGAGAATTGAAACGTTAGGTCTTAAAAACAAAAAGCTTTTTTGAATGTGAATCTTCCTAATTCACTTTTATCCTCTAACTTTACAATGTAAAATTTATTTTTATTTAGTACAGTAATGTTTCATATAACATTTCTTCGAAATCAGCTAAAATCCAACCTTCTATTGATGGTCTTTTGTGACTTTGTAGGTGACGATGATGTTTCTGAAATGATATTGGTATCATTTCTTTTCATTAGTGTCGATAGCTCTGTCAATTTTAGTGAAGAGTATTGTAACATTCTATCTCTTTTTTTAGGAGTTTTACCCCCTGGACTTTTCAGCGGAGACGAATTAATTTCAAAAATACCAGGTTTTATTTCTACTCTTTCCATTTTTGGCGTTTCTTCAACAACTCTCAACGCTTTTCCTTCACCAAATTTTATTGGTGAAGAGTTAACTGTTGTTTTTGATCCTTGCTTAATAGGTGTTTCCGAAACAATTACACTACCAACACCAAGTTTTCTTCTTTTGCTACCTTTTTTCATTGGCGATGAAGTCGCTTCAATTTGAAAAGGGCTTTCATTTGCAACTTGTGAATGCATCCCAGTGGTTTCCAGCTTTCGCTGTTGATTCTTGTAATCTAAAAGTGAAATACCATCTTTTTTCCTAGGAGTGGCTTCAATGATATCCCCATTTTTTATTTGTTGCTCATTAGCAAACATGTCATTTAGTAAGCTTAACCTTTCCTTTATCTTTTTAGGAGTTTGGGGTTCTTTAGCTGTTTGTGACATTTGAGCGGAATTTGGTTTTAGTTCTCTTTTCCTCTTTATGCTTGTCATGAATCCACCTAATGTTTGGGATCTAGGCTGAACGGATGGTATATCATTTTGGCTGTTGAAAGATCCCCAAACTTCAGAATCTAATTGCTTTGTGGTGGAGACAAATGTGCTTGAGTTTTTAATCATGTCAAAACCTTTTCTATCCCAATCAACTTTAGACCCGATACTTGAATGTGTTCGCCTCAGTTTTAAATCAGAAATTGAAATAACAGATCCTTCCTTTCTACCCTCATTTTTGCTTTCTGAAGGATTCAAGTCATTTAAATCATCTGAAGCAATGGTAGTTAATTTTCTTGATTTCTCTTTTTCTTTCCTCTTTCTTTCCTTGTCCTTTCTAGTTTTACGTTTCACTAAATATGATGCTCCACGAGCTCTGCAAACAAGCTCTTTCAAAAAACTTAAATGATCTTTTTCGTAGAATGGAATGAGACATGTAACAATGAAGGAATAAGCAGAAGCTGGCTCTTTATGAGATACACCAGCTAATGCATCATTGACAGTTAAATCATCAAATAACCTACTTATTAGCTCCTTGACAGATTCAGCTGTTCTGCTGTTATTTGTATTTGAGCTTCTCTGAGTAGATCTCTGCGATTCTTGCATCTTCAAGTCAAAATCAGAATTTATATTTGTAGGAATGACTGTTCCTAACAAAGTTGGCATTAATGTCTTCTTTTTACCAACTAAAATTGGTCTTTTCCTCTTAGCTGGTTTTTTGTTTATATTAGAGTTAGCAATTTCTCCTGCATTTGATGTGATTTTGAAGATCTCAGAGTTGCTGCTGATAATCTTTAGCAATTCCAATGCTAAAATAATTTGCAATTTCGTTTCCTTTACTTGTAGGCCTTTCCAATAATTCATAAAAAGCTCAGAAGACACTAATTTGACGCCAGCAGATATATTTTGTGCTAGCTTATCGCACACACATTCTTTATAGAAAGTCTCCCTTTCTTTATTTATGGTTACAACTGTATTGGGCCATAGCTTTTTTAACTCTGTAATACAAAGTTCAAAGTTGTTGATACTGGCATACCTTAAGTGTAATTCATTAGTATCAGTGACTAAACATTTGTCTAACAATTCAAAAATGTATTTTGGATCGTTATTGCAAAGTAATTGTAGTTTGGGAACTGACGACTTCGCAAAATATGACAGCATTGAGTGCTGATTATACAACATTGAGAAATATCTTTCAGTCAGAAAAGTTAAAGGATCAACAGTAAGTTCAGGAGTTGTATATTTCAATGATCGGTCTGTTATACTCATGTCCAACGCAATCTCTGACTCAAAATCAGAAACTGATGCAGCTATCTGATTGTGACTTTTACTAATGATGAACTTTGAATTACTAAACAGACATTCCTTGGTTAGAAGATCAGAGAGTTTATTAGTTTCAGAAAACAGCATTGGAAGCTTAAACTGCGACGGCACTTGCTGCTTATGTATTGCTATATCGCCCTCATATATGAGAAGCTGCCAAATATGGGTTTCGGTTGTTGGTAGTAAAATCCCGTCAATGTCATGAGGAAAGCATTTGACATAACAACCAAAACCTCCCTCTTTCAACATACCAAGTAGCATCGTTCGCAAACTCTCTGGAAGTATGACTGAGTTTGATTTTGACGGAGGTTTCAGCTTACTGTACCAGTTAAGGTTGTAATTGCTGAACGTTGCCAGTTTTATCATCTTCAAACGCTGTATTCCCCTACCATCACAATACGCAGCTTCTATTATTGCGCTAGGATTAAATTTCCCCTCCATCAAGCACAATTTGTTGCTTATTATCCTATACTTGTGGTTAACACACTCTTACGTAAGGAACTTTCTGCATGTATAAAGTGACTTTACAATATTACGTAACAAATGCTCGGGATGCAACATATTCCAGCGGTAAAAAATGATCGGTTTTGATGGTGTTCATGCAATTAGCCTGTAACAGAATACTTAGTAAAATAAGAAACCGTGTTTGATTAAATGTTCAAAAGCTTGTATCTACTCCTTCTAGTATAAATACATGCGTTCTCTTTTCTATTGTTTTGCGTTCTTTTGAAGGGGTAAGCAAGGCCAAATTACGATAGTGATTAATAAGAAAACATCACAATTGCTGCTGGCATGTAATCACGGATAGTCCTTTTAATAGTAAGGTTTTGCGCAAACATGAAGTCTAGATCAATATGCATCAAATCGCTACTAAAAATATAAATTTAACGTATTCGGATATACCAGGAAAATTTCAACTAAGTCATATATTGTTTTAACGAAAGACAACTCGGGATTGTCATAAGTGGACACTACTGGTTGAATCTTTCTATGGAGCTAAATATATCAACTGGATCAAGTAAGGAGTCATTCTCGCCTTTGTTAGATCCAAAGGGCAACGCCTTATCGCCAAATTTCGTTGCTTTGGCGGCTCTATGCTTGGGTATTGGCACCTTCATGGTGGGCGGTTTTCAATTGATTCAGCTCATGCAATTGCCGTCACACGGTCCAATGATATCTTCAAGATACCATGACGTTCTTAAGCGGAACTTAGTTATTTCTCATATTATTCTTTTATCAATCTTGCTTATTAAAATTGCCAAGGCATATGGTGCAGATTTTATAATTGCTGGTTACGGTACTCTTTTGATGGCTTTGTCTTTTATAATATTCCCTTTGCACCTCATTGAAAAATCCAAGAATTATGTCCAGACCGCCACTCTATTATTATTTTGGCCATTGGAATTCATTTTCTTTCTGATTATCTCTTTTCAACAGCTCTTAGGCAATGAAGAGCAATGTTTACTTCCGCTTAGCAAAAAATGGGACTTTTTCTTGTTAGGAATGATTTTGCTTACAAACATTATGTTATATTATCTTGAATTTAACTACTACAAGCCAAATCCAGAACTTTTAGATAATATTGAGAAGGATGGTAAAATCCATTTAAAAACACCAAATATCATATCTCGAATGACATTCAGGTGGATGAATCCTTTAATTGAGTTAGCACACTCCAATAATGGATTAGATCAGGACGATTTACCTGCTGCTCCAGAAGCTGTGTCCACGTCTCATTCTGCCCCAATTTTAGCACGTAATTGGGAAGATCAAATGAAGCTTTCAGAAGAGAAAAGGTCCCTATTTTACGCCTTGGCTAAAACATTTGCGGGTGCCACTTCAGTTTGCATTTTTTATGATATGAGTGAGTCAATAATTTCATTTGTTCAACCTCAACTATTGAAAAGACTCATCAAGTTCTTTGCTACCCAAGATGAGGAACCTCCAGTGATTATTGGATTCACAATTGCTTTCTCAATGTTCATAGTTTCTATTATTACCACTATGGTATTCAATCAAGCCATTATTAAGTCTGTTGAAGCTAAGCTCAGTGCCAAGGCTGCATTGAGGCAACTTATTTACAAAAAAGCAATGATATTAGCTCCTTCGGAGAGAGTGAACAAGTCAACTGGTGATATTATGAATAATATTTCAATTGATATAAATACTGTTGTAAACTTGCTTGATAGCGTCGAAACAATGCTAAGTGCGCCTACTAGATTTGTACTTTGTTTGGCTTCTCTCTATGGATTATTAGGAAACGCTACATGGGTTGGTATTTTGACCATGGCTATCATGATGCCATTAAATACATTACTTGTTAAAAAATTAAGGAAATTGCATCGTGAGCAAATGCAATTAAAAGATAAGAGAACAAGTTTTGTTTCTGAGATTTTGCAAAACGTTAAAAGTATCAAACTATATGCTTGGGAGGCTCCAATGCTTGAAAAATTATCTCATCTTAGAAATGATAAAGAACTAGCTAATTTGAAAAAAATTGGTGTACTATCAGCTGGTATAAATTTTGCCTGGACATGTGTTCCCTTTTTTGTCTCTTGTTCAACGTTTGCTGTTTTTGCAATCTTTTCAGGGATTTCATTAACTCCTGAAATTGTATTCCCAGCTTTATCACTATTTGACTTATTATCGGATCCAATCTTTGCACTTCCTGCCATGATTACTGCCCTTATCCAATGCTCTGTTTCTATGAAAAGACTTTCATCGTTTATGAACTCCGAAGAAGTCAACCCAATTACAGTCACAA
This sequence comes from Saturnispora zaruensis, assembly GCA_003705435.2. Taxonomy (NCBI): domain Eukaryota; kingdom Fungi; phylum Ascomycota; class Pichiomycetes; order Pichiales; family Pichiaceae; genus Saturnispora; species Saturnispora zaruensis. The sequence continues at coordinate 609,333 of PPIM02000004.1, read as the reverse complement.
GATTACCAAAAGTAACCAATTTTGGGGATGTCTCTGTCAGCGTTTCTAACTGCACATTTTTATGGAGGCAACAAGTGGATAAAAATGCTTGTTTAGGTGATCATGAAGAAGCAATTGATGATTCAAGAACTGAAGCATTAGTTGATATCAATTTCAAAGCTAAGAAAGGCCAACTTTCCTGTATTGTTGGTCGTGTAGGTTCGGGAAAATCTACCTTTTTGAGCTCTATTTTAGGAGAAATGCCTGTAGTTGCCGCTGATAAAACCAAATCATTTGATATTAGAATTTCTGGTAATATTGCTTACTGTTCTCAATTGCCATGGATTATTAATGCCACGTTCAAAGATAACATTCTTTTTGGTCATAAATATGAGGCTTCATTTTACGAGAAGACAATTCAAGTATGTCAACTGCAACCAGATTTGGAAATTTTGCCAGATGGTGACGAGACATTGGTTGGTGAGAAGGGAATTAGTTTATCTGGTGGTCAAAAGGCAAGGTTATCTTTAGCTAGGGCTATTTATGCAAGAGCTGACATTTATATCTTTGATGATGTATTGAGTGCTGTAGATGCTCATGTCGGTGAAAATTTGATTAATCAAGTCCTTGGTCATAAAGGTATTTTACAGAGCAAAACAAGGATTTTGGCCACCAATTCAATCAAAGTTTTAAAAGAATCTTCAGAAATTTACTTGTTAGAAAACAAAAAGATTGTTGAGTTTGGAACCTTCAATAGTATCATGAAAAAAATGTCTGGAAAATTGTATGAAGTCATACAAGAATTTGGTAATACTGATAGTAATCGTGCTAGCGAAACTGATAAAAGTGAAATAGGTTTTGGCAACAATTTTTCTGATTCAGGAGAATCAGTTAAAAGCGAAGATGTTATTGAGTCCTGTGAAATGAAAGACCCGCAAGTTGAAAGTACCTTTGACGAAACGACAGACGCAGAGTTGACCAAATTTTCCAGCAAAGTAAGGAGAAAACTTTCTGAGAACTCATTAAACAGGGCAAGTCTTGCATCTTTCAAAAGGCTTGTTTTAGCGGATGGACTCAAGAGAAAAACGGCATTTCAGGTTGAAAAGAAAGCTGTTGGGAAAGTTAAGCTGTCAGTGTTTAAGAGATATGCAGAAGCGTGTAGCTATTTTGGTATTGGAGTCACTCTAGGATTGGTTGTTCTTACAGTTGGATTAAGTATTGGTAGTAGTTACTGGTTGATGTTTTGGTCCAATAACAACGTTGAAAATGGCAAAAATGAACACATTTTGTTTTATGTTGGTATTTATGCGTTGCTTGGCATTGGATCTGGCTTTACGACGCTTATTAGAGCTGTCTGTATGTGGACGTTGTGTTCTATCAAAGCGTCTACAACGATACATTCAGATATGGCGTATGCGGTATTGAGTTCTCCATTATCGTTTTTTGAAACGACGCCTTTAGGGAGAATTATCAACAGGTTTAGCCAAGACATGAACGTTATCGACGGTGCCCTACCAAAGATATTTGCGGCATTGTTTGCATCTATTGTGAAGACGTTTTTTACGCTAGGGGTCATTTGTTTCAACATGCCGCTTTTCGTTGTTGTGATTATTTTGTTGTCATTTGCCTACAGCTATTTCCAGCGCTACTATGTCACGATCATTCGTGATTTGAAGAGAATCACTTCGATCACCAGAAGTCCGATCTTTGCGCACATCCAGGAGTCCTTGAACGGTGCTGAGACTGTGCGGGCCTACGAGCAGTCAAAGCGGTTTTTGTTTATCAGCGATCTTAACATTGACACCAACCAGGTGACTCAGTACTGCCTAGCATCGCTTAATAGATGGCTTGCTGCGAGACTACAGTTTATCGGATCAGTGATTGTGTTGTCGACGTCTCTGATGGCAATTTCCAGTTTGTGGACGTCGTCGCCCATTGGAGCCGGCCTACTTGGTTTGATAATGAGTTATGCCTTACGAGTTACATCCAGCTTGACGTTTATTGTGAGGAGGTCTGTTGAAGTGGAATCCGATGCCGTTTGCTGCGAGCGTATTTTTGAGTACTGTGAGCTTCCGCCAGAGAGAGATGAAAAGAATGATGCTACACTAATTGAGCCTGCGCTAGGCTGGCCACACAAGGGAGAGCTAGTGTTTGATGACTACACTACTAGGTACAGAGAGAACCTTGATCCCGTGCTCAGGAACATTTCGCTTTCCATTGCTGCCGGAGAAAAAATCGGAATTGTTGGAAGAACCGGTGCCGGAAAATCTTCGTTAGTGCTATCGATCTTCAGAATCATCGAACCCCTTGGCGGTAGCATTGCGATTGACGGCGTGGATACGACCACGTTGCGGTTGAACGACTTGAGACGCAATCTCTCTATTATTCCGCAGGATGCGCAGTGTATTGAGGGATCCATCAAGTACAATTTGGATCCGTTCAATCAGTACAGAGAGGACCAAATCTGGCATGCGATCCGGATGGCTAAGCTTGAGGAACAGGTTATAAAGATGGGCCAGGACCAGGAAAAAGCCAACGCGCTTGACAGCGCTGTTTCCGAGAGTGGATTGAACTTGTCCGTGGGCCAGAGACAGCTCGTGTGCTTAGCGAGGGTGCTTCTTAGGGCGCAGCAGAGCATGGATCTAACATTGGAGCCTTCCAAGATACTCGTTCTAGATGAGGCCACTTCCAGCGTCGACGCCGAGACAGATAAGATTATACAGGAGACGATCCGGTCGCAGTTTGGCGCTATGACGATTCTCACCATCGCACACAGATTGGAAACCATCATGGACAATAACAAAATTTTGGTGCTGGAGAAGGGCCAGGTGGCCGAATTTGACACACCGGACAATTTGCTAGCAAACAAGAGTTCGAAGTTCTACTCGTTGTGTGTTGATAGTGGACACATTGGCAACACTAGTGCCACCACAAGCTGAACCAACTGGTGATTGTACTATTTTGTGGGGGGTAATGAAGGCGGAGATTAGGCTCCAGGTCGGGGTTCCGAACAATCACGTTACTACTGGAGTTATTTTCTGGGGTATTGGTATCATCGATACGATGCTATAAAGGACAGGAAATGTTGAACTTGCGGTGTTCACTTCTTCTTCTTCTTCTTCATAATAAACTATAACTTAAATAAACTACTATATATACTACTACTAAACATGTCTGTTTCCAATACCATTGCGAGTGAACTTAAGAGGATCGAGAAGGACTTTTGGACACCGAAGGAAAAGCTTGATGAGATCATTGCGTATTTCATTGAGGAACTTGATAGAGGTGCTGTGGACGGCACGGACGAGCTAGGGATCCCAATGAATGCTGCATGGGTACTAGAGTACCCTACCGGTGAAGAAAAGGGTGACTTTTTGGCGCTCGATTTTGGTGGTACCAACTTGAGAGTGGTGATGGTGCATCTATTAGGTGCAGGTAAGATCGAGACGGAGCAGGACTTCTACAAGTTGCCAGAGGGTATCAGAACCGTGAAGGAGCGTGATGTGCTTTTTGACTTTATGGCCAAGTGTCTTGGTGACTTTCTTGAAAAGCGTAATCCAAATGGCGTTCCTGAAGGTAAGATCTTCCCGCTAGGATTTACGTTCTCGTACCCAGCTACACAAGCCAAGATTGACTCCGGTGTCTTGCAAAGATGGACCAAGGGGTTTGACATCCCTGGTGTCGAGGGTGAAGATGTGGCTGTTTTGCTCATGAACAGAGTCAAGGCCAGAAAGTTGCCAATTGTTCTTACTGCTTTGATCAACGACACTTGTGGTGCGCTTGTTGCATCAAGATACGCAGACCCAATGACTGAAATGGGTTGTATCTTTGGTACCGGTATGAACGGTGCCTACTACGAAAGAGTTGGGAACCTGAAAAAGTTACAAGGCCTATTGGCTGACGACATCAAGCCAACAGACCCAATGTTGATCAACTGCGAGTACGGTTCCTTTGACAACAAACACAAGGTGCTACCAAGAACCTCCTACGATATCTACATTGACACCAACTCACCAAGACCTGGCCAGCAAACTTACGAAAAGATGATTGCCGGTTATTACTTGGGTGAACTTATGAGATTAGTTTTGCTCGAACAATACGAAAAGGGTAACTTGTTCCAAAACATCTCAAAGAAGACCTTGGAATTGTTCAAAACACACCACTACTTGGATGCCTCTTTTGGTTCCTTTTTAGAAGCTGACAACTCCGATTCTCTGGATGAATGTAAGAATATCTTTGTGGAACACTTGGAGTATGACAACGCCACCTACGAGGAATGCTATTTTGCACGTGAGATCGCCTCATACATTGGTGTTAGAACTGCCAGACTCTCTATTTGCGGTATCTCTGCTGCTTGTAAAAAAATGAACTACACCAACTGTCACATTGCTGCAGACGGTTCCATCTTCATGAAATACACAAATTTCCCACAAAGAGCCGCCCAGGGTTTGTCTGACGTTTACGGTTGGGAAGGCATTGATCCAAAGGACCACCCAATTCAAATCGTTAAGGCACACGATGGTTCTGGTGTAGGTGCTGCTGTTATTGCTGCTTTAGCACACAACAGAATCGCTAAGGGTTTGAGTGTTGGGTTGAAATCCGCTAGTTGAACAAAGGGAAATTGATTTTCCCGTTTTACATTAATATGAACTTATGATCCTTTTACTATGTACTGTTTAATGAATTATGCTCCACTTAAACCATCAGTTGTAGTTTTGTTTGACCAAATATTCCTTTGCAGTATAAAGAAAAAAGATATTGCACGATTATCTTGATCTATCCGTTTCGGCTATTTACTCTTTGTATTCATAACCGTTGGACACGAATGGAACATATCCAGCCAGCTAAAAATGTTTTGAGTATCTCGTCACACGTCACTCACGGTTACGTTGGCAACGATGCTTTACAATTTCCTCTAAATCTTCGAAATTGGAACTTCGATGCAATACATACTACACACTTCTCGACGCATCCGGGACATGGAGTTGCTTCCTTTACAGGAGAAAAAACATCGTCCGATGTCATACTAGACATATTCAAAGGTTTATCGGCGTGTAACTTGATTTATGATGCTGTTATTGTCGGCTATATTGCAACTGAAGATAATTTGAATGCTGTCTGGAACAACATTTTGAATAAAGTGAAAACTGACGAATCCAACTCAGCAGTCGTCATAATAGATCCTATAATGGGTGACAATGGGAAGGTTTACGTTTCTCAATGCATAGTGGATTCTTATAAATCTTTACTTCTGGAAAACAAGATTCCTATTGATATTCTAGCACCAAACCAGTTTGAATTTGAGACATTGACAGGAACCAAACTTGGTTCATGGGATAATCTAAAAAATGGGATCGAGATCTTTAGAAAACTGTATCCCAAGATTGCAAATTTAGTCATAACTTCCGTTTCCTTTGAAAACGATGATAATATGTATTGTATTGGTAGTGCCAAAGGTGTTCTCTTTTATTTCAAACTTGAAAAGGTGAATGCAGTATTTTCGGGATCAGGGGATTTGTTTCTTGGATTGCTGATGGATGAGTACATTAAAAGTCAAAATGATCTACAGTATGCTTTAGGTCGTACCATCCTAACAGTAGAACAAGTTTTAAAACTAACATATGAACTGGCACAATGTGCCGAAGTAAAACATACCAGAACCATTAATGGAAAATTGTACATACCTGACCTGAAACTTGTGGAGTCTAAAGAAATTTTATCAAGTACAGTTGATACTCAGTTCAAGGTAAACTTTATAAACTAATTAATATATATAAATAAGAGAAAATGTCATGAACATGCTTCTTTATCAATATGTACAGAATCTTTTTCAATGTCATCATTTTTATTGTCGTTATTGGGTACAGTTTGCGGTTTTCTATTAGACTTTGCCTGCTGAATTAAAGATGCGTAAGCGTTACTATTAGATTTTTTCCAATCTTCCCTGTCTTTACTGCATCTTGAGTTATCATGATCACCTTCTGGAGTTGCACTGTCACCTTTTGAGCGTTGCGATCGGTTCATCAAGTTTTCCCATTGCAACAATCGGCTTCTAAGGACCCTGTTATCAACTGGATTTAATGAATCCAAATTGGCATTGTAAATGGTTATGTACTCTTTCATGCGCTGCTCTATTTGACTCCGATTGCCATTAGTGGGCAAACGCAAAGACGTAAGTTTTTCCTTTATCTTGTTTGTTGAAAGGGAAGAATCCAAGTTCGGTAGTCTCTGTGTTTTTGAAATATTTTTAGTTTGCAATTGTGGGTGGTTACTACTCTGTTTCGTAATCTTCTTTTCGTTACCATTGCTAAGCAAATCATTCAAACCGACTTTCCTTTTCTTTGTCTTAGGCTCCGATTCATTCAGCAAACATTCGTCAATATGATTAGCTTGCAACTCGTCTAATGACATGAATTGATTACACACCGGGCATTGTGTTTTATCTGTTTTACCAGTGGTGTCTAATTTGCTTGCCATCCCGTGACCTTCGTCTTCGCTTTGGCTGTCTCCTATTTCTATTACTAATCGTTCGTTATCTAGCTTTTGAAGCTGACCAATTAGACTTTTTTGATTTCCATTAAACCAATCCACAATGCTCTCTAACAAAAGCACCTTTTTCAATCCACTTTCATAAGTTTCTTCTGAGCATAACGGACACTGCCTTGTTTGCTGAATTGCTCTTCGTGCACATAATGAACAAAATATGTGACCACAAGTGGTAAGTACAGGAGAATTTAAAAACTCCTTGCAAATTTCACATCTAAGCATTGAATCCAGTTCTTTTAATTTAGGAAACCTTGTGTTCTCCCAATCTCCTGGATCTGTTTCATCTACTGAGTTAGAAACAAACATTATCACTTCCCACAGCTGATAGGAGATATTCAGCTTTAAAAGAGAGATCTGGAAAAAAAATATCACATTAAGAAAAAGGTGAAGTTGAATATGCTTAGCATTTAATTCTAATAATATTAGCACCATGACGGCAGATCCGTTTTGAAAGAGAGACTGCCATTCTTCAACTTGTATTCTAGTGCATGTAGCTGCATTTGATTTGAGTTGTTAGATTTTGGAATATAAGTAACATGTGCACAATCGTGACAAACGTTAATAGGTAAGCCTCGATTCATTTTCTGCTGATGCAAGTCCAAGTATTTGTTTCTGAGTGAATTGAACTCTGTTTCGTCTGGGAGATGATGCATTGGCATAGAAAGTGGGGCATTCAAACCATACAAAGGATCATTCACTATATGAAATCCCATATTTCTCAAATGCTGTCTGATCTGATGTCTCCTGCCAGTTTGCAAGCCGATTTTTACGGTACTGACATTACTTTCAGCGTTGTATTTCACAAGGTGAAAGATTGAAGTAGCTTCCACCGGTGTAGCCATCACTCCTCCATTTTTATACTCTTTTGTCAAATCTAAGGAAATGATTTTATCCACGTTTTTCAGTTGACTGGGAAAAGACCCGTAAACGTTTGCCAAATAAGTCTTAGTAAACACGCTTTTATTAGCAATCAGTTGCGAAACTTGACCACAAATGTTACTAGACTTTGCAAATATCAAAATGCCAGTAGTTTCTTTGTCTAAACGATGACAAGGCCATAAATCGCCTTTCAAATCAAGCTGTTTTTTCAAAAGAGATAACACACTGTTGAACCGATAATTGTTACCCGTCGGATGAACAGGCACCCCATAAGGTTTATCAACCACTACTATTTTAGCATCTTCATATACAATTTTTATTTGAACTCCGTTTAGGCTGTTTACAGGAACAGGTAGCTCGTGAACGCAATTGATACTAAATATTTGATCTTTAGGATTTAATGCAAACTCATCCATTTCTTTACCTACAAGCGTTAACTCAACAGCTTTCTTCGAATTCAATGCTTCATATTGTGCCCGCAGATGATCACAAAGTCCTCCAACTTTTCTTAAAGCTTTGAGCCAGATCAAGTTTCTATTCTGGAGCTGATCCCAATAGCATGAGTCTCGTTCTTGTGGTACATCTAGTTCTAGGTGCCTAGCATTTAAGGTACCGGCAAAACTACTTTTTAGTAATTCCATTGCAGTAACATATCTTTTATCTTTAACTTTGAAAATAACCTCTTTGTAGTAAGGATGAACCAGTTGATAGCCATTTATAGTGTAGTACTTTCCTCGTTGCGGTAACAAAGCAGCTTCATCTCTCAATGTGAGATATGGTTCAATTACCGGCAGCTTACACTCACTAACCCACGCATTGTTCAGCTTGAAAGGCTTAATCTTCATACATATAGTCAGACAAAAACTTACAGTTCTACAACGAAAAAATATGAAATCATTAATATCACGTAAACTAAAAACCCAAATATATAAGCTATAAACCATAAACCAAAGACATAAATTACCAGAGCTTTTCTAATGTGCCACCGCTTCCACTGCTATCTTTGTTTTTGTAATGCATTAGAGCAGAAGTAATTCTGATCAATCTTGTGTGATCAAAATTGACCTCAGCATTGAACGTTACACGTCCAGTACCCGGCTCAATGCGATGTAATATCTCATCCTTCACAATAATTCTAGCTCTTATCTTTAGCACGTACTCCAATTCTTCTTTGAAAATGCTATTCAATTCAATCTCATCACTTTCTTCTAGATCACCACCTACCGTTGCTTTTAGAGGCTTGATGTATTTGTTAACATTTCTAGGTAACTTTGGAGCTTGTATCTCTCTATACCTGATTTCTGGCCACCACGACTTTGTGAAATCGATCTCAATACCTTCAAAGGCTAACCTATTATACTCCACACGAATATCAAACTGTTCATAGTCACCTAGGGTGATTGGTAAGCCAAAATTTTCCTTAATGGCCTGATTCATACTAAGACGTCTCCAAAGCGTTTTTTTGGCAACTTGCTTGATCAAGTCAACATCGACATTCTCAAAACCGTGTGCCTTTTCCAAAGGGACTGCTGAATTGACATATAAAGGAAAAAATGCTGGTCTACCATTGTACGTTTCGTAAGCAATGTAGCCAATACCGCAAACAATGCACGGAACAAATACAACTAGCAATTTCAACAGCGGATTGGTATACCATGGCTTTTTAACTATGAATTGCATCTCTTCGCTTCCATGAGACCCATCGTTTTGTTTATTGTATTCAGCTGAAGCAAATGTGTTTAATATGCGCTGCTTCTCGTCTTCTGTCAGCGTATTCCTAGCCAATGGTTTAGAGCTCTTGAATGACGGAGGCAATTTTGATTTCTGATCCTTGTCAAGCTGCGAGAGCAATGGTCTTTTGTACGCTATGCATCTTGCACTCGTGGAATTGACATATCCTGTTATGTTCCTGCATCTCTTGAGTCCCAC